>OY757010.1:198266318-198866318 GCA_963580285.1 Lucinisca nassula
CTGGTCCAGTCCCTGTTTTATCTGGAGTCCCCCAAGGTTCGGTCCTTGGACAGGTCCTCTTCTTGGTTTTCATCAATGATCTCCCTGATAATATCAGTCCGTTTGTTTGCAGATGATTGTGTCCTGTATAGGAGCATATATTCTCCCTCTGACTGTCTTATTTTACAAGATGGCCTGGATCAACTTGCGCAGTGGGAGGCCGATTGATGGATGAGGTACGTTGTGGCTAAATGTCATTCAGTGAGGGTGTCACCACACCATCCGGACAGGCAAATTAAGTTTGATTATACACTTCACCAGCAAATTTTGGAGCATATTCAGTCAGCCGTACATCTAAAGTATCCAGGACTTTGGGATTCCTTAGACGTAATTTGGCCTTTGCACCTAGACGGGCATGGGATGTTGCATAAAACACATTTGTTCGCCCTCAACTTGAATATGCATCACCCATTTGGCATCCCTATGTTAAAACTCAGATTCAGCCGGTGGAGAGGGTGGAGGGGACAGTTGCTCGATGGACCTCCAGGCGATGGTGAAATGGAAGTGGCATCGGTGACAGGTTTAATGAGCTAGAATGGCTGTCCCTAGAGGCCCATTGTGAGCAGTCCTCTTCAACCTTCTACTAGATACATTCTGATACAGTGTCTTTTAATAAAGATAGGCACTTGACCTCTGTAACAGCGGCAACCCAAACAAGGGCGTTGAGGGTGAACGGCTCACAATACCATAGGTACCGGTCTTACAGTGATGCGCTGAAGAACTCCTTCTTTCCTAGAACTATTCTTCAATTGAGTTGTCTTCCCTCCGCTGCGGTGAATGCCAAGTCCGCAGAAGAGTTCAAAGCCTGTACAGGGTAAGATTGAGACTCAGAGGTGTGCGTTTTGGGATGTCTCTGTTATGCAGATTGTAAATAGTTTTAAGGATGCATCCAGTGCCTCTTCTTTTTTTTTTCTTTTTTTTTCAGCTAAATTCTAAATTAAGCCACCCAACCAGCTGAGGTAAAGGCCAAATATGACCGACTCAGGTTAAGAAGATAAATAGAAGGTTTTTTTTTTTTTTATGAAAAGGCTTCTGTTTGTAATGTTTCCTCTAACTTGATAGGCAAGTGCACTAACCACTGAGATACCAGCTTGGTAGCTCACTGGTTAGTGCACTTGCCTATCATGCTAGAGGCCCCCAGTTCGATTCCTGGCAGAGGTAATAAAATCGAGGTGTCCAAACACGCTCCACTGGCATCATTTGCAGGGATAAATGCCACAAAGTGCACCATCCTTCGGATTGGAGCGTTAACTGGAGACCCCCTGTGCAGGGAGAAGCATCCCATGTGAAGGTAAAAGATCCCTACCATAAATACACAATTACTGTGTAGGCTTTCATCCTGCAAATCTAGAGTTAATGTAATGAACACCTGCACGTAATCCTTGTGAGGGGGTGTTGCAGTATCTCTATCTATCTTCGAATACTGCCTATGCCCTCACGGGCATTTTTGGCAGGTGTACATTTCGTACACTCCAGATTTGCAAGATGAAAGCCTACACTGTAACAATGTAGTTACGGTAGGGATCTTTAATCTGCACAGGGGATGGTTCTCCCTGCACAGGGGCCTCCAGTTAACGTCCTGATCCGAAGGACAGTGCACCTTGTGGCATTCATCACTGCAAATGATGGCAGTGGAGCATGTTCGGACACCAAAATTTTATCACCGCTGCCGAGAATCGAACCTGGGATCTCTAGCTTCAGAGGCAAGTGCACTGACCACTGAGCTATCACACTCCACTTCTAACTAAACTGCTTCAGCCACAGAGGATGGCATAACATCATTAATCATCTTCATTGATTGCCTTCCTCAACTAAGTTGCAGAAATAGATTGGGCTGCAGAGCTGAAACTGGCCAAACTGCCCCGGAAAAGTGGTGTGAGTCTGACCATCCTTTAAAATCCTGTTTGTTAGCTAAAATCGTAGGGCTTGAGAGCAAATCTAACACTAGGAAATAGAAAGCAATATCAAGGCCCATAATAAGGTGCCTATACAAGACTAGGTTGACCATAGTTGACTGTCTTACCTTTAATACAAGATGACCTGGACCGACTAGCACACTGGGAAGCCATTGAATTGGCAGATGAAGTTCAATATGACCAAATGTCATTCGTTGAGGGTATGATCATGACATCTTCCTGACAACTAGATTAAGTTTGATTATACACTACCAGAAAACTTTGGAGCAAGTTCAATCTGCCAGATATCTCTGTATCACCATCGCTGACTTCTTGATTGGGGTTATCCTATTTCCATCAGAAGCAACTAGGGCTTTAGGATTTCTAAGTTGTAATTTGGCTTTTGCACCTAGGTAGACAAAGGATGTTGCATATAAAACATTGGTTCGCCCTCAACTTGAATATGCATCACCCATTTGGCATCCCCATGTTAAAACTTAGATTCAGCAGTTTGAGAAGGTTCAGAGGAGAGCAGGTTGATGGACAGCGATGGCAAAATTAGAATAGCGTTGGTGACATGCTTAGCGAGTTGGAGTGGCCGTCCCTTGAGGCCCGTTGTGAGCAGTCCTTTTTACCTTCTTTATAAGTTACACTCTGGTATAGTGTCTCTAGATAAAGATAAATACTTGACAGCTTCAACTCAAACAAGAGCATCACATGTAAATAACACACATGACACAATATCATAGGTACCAGGCCTATAGTGATGCCCTAAAGCATTCTTTTTTTCCCAGAGTTATTCCTCAGTGGAATAGTCTTCCCTTGTCTGCAGTAGATGCTAAGACGCATAGGACGGGCCTCCGTGGCCTAATGGATAAGAGCGCTGACTCTTAGTCATTAGGTCTCTCACCGCCGTGGGTCACGTGTGAGACGCCAAGTTCTGCAACGGAAGGTCAGGTGGTTTTTCTCCGGGTACTCCAGTTTTCGCCCACCTATGATTAACGATATGAGTGAAATAATCTTGAAAGGGCCGTAAAACCCAAACCAAAAAAAAGACGCATAGGAGTTCAAAGCCCATACTGTATAGTTTGGGTCTCAAAGGTATGCGTTTTAGTATACCCAGAGCTAATCAGATTGTAAATAGTTTTAACCCTTTTTGTACCAAATGGAGTTCATTTCAAAATTTAGGGGTGTCTGGTTGTGTTTTCATCAAAATTTATTTGGAAAATGACTGAACTTTTAGCAAACAGTGGAGGCCCTGATCAGACGCCAAATTCTGTGGCATCTGATCTGGGCCTGCACTGTTTGCCAGGGTACCCATTTTGGGGTTTCTGGTACTGAATGGGTTAAGGACTCATCCTAGGACCAGCATCCCCCGCTTTTTCTTAAGCTAAGTTCTAAATTTAGCCACCCACTGACCCAACTGCCACTATGTTTATTTTTCTGGGCGATTGAAATAAAAAATCACTTGTCCAACTTAAATTTTACTGTGTCCCTGGGGCTCAACTGGGTGCCCTTCTGACACTTCTTGTGTGACAACCCAAATGTGACAATCAAAAATACAACTTTGCAGAAAACATAACCAGGTGACAACAATGCTGAGTGTTGAAAAAGATAGATTAGGTGATGTTGGATTTTAACCCTTATCCTGCTGAATATTCATTTAAGCCACACCCATTTCCTTTCTATCAACCAATCAAATTGCTTGATGTAATTTATTGCTACAAATTCATAAACTGAATGCCAAACAGTGTAGATCCTGATCAGAAGCCATCTGATCTGGATCTACACTGTTTGCAAAGATGGGGGTTGTTGTGAACTGCAAGATAAGGGTTAATACTCTGCATGCTGTTTTATTTATTTATTTTTTGCAGCAGCAGATGACAGTTCATAATATTTTTCTTGTTTTTTTTTCCAGGATTTGGCATTCCATGCAAATTGTCTCAGTTGGAAGCAATTTGCATGAAATGTCAAATCCTGTTTTCAGAGAAAAACTAGAAAAAAAATCGGTTTGTCGTCTGCTGAATTTGCCTAGAGAGCGTTAGAGGTTAAATCCTGTACATTAATTTCTTTGTAGTGAAACTTCTCCCTGAGCTACAAAAAGTGGGGCTATACTCCTTCTGCAAAATTAAAATGCATTTTTCCAAATGGGCCCCGTCAAGCGATTTTGGTACTTATTGCCAATGCGAGCAGCGAAGGTTCAGGCGAGCCTGCGCATCCGCGCAGTCTCGCCAGAACCTTCGCTTCTCGCTCATACAAGCAGTGAATCAAGAGAAACCTTCAGACAGAAAGCCTTATCCCTGGCCCCTCTGAATGATCAAGGACCATAACTCTGTTGTCGTTTTTGGCTGAATTATCTCCCCTTCAGTCCCTAATAAGTGGTTTGTAAAGGACCAACACCACTCTAACCAACCTTGATCTTGAGTTATCTGCCCTGTACTGTACATGTATTTTGTAATGCCTGTTAAGCATGTCTAGTCTTTCTTGATAGACGTGCCACACCGGTGACCTATACCCATATCAGTCAAAAGTCGATAGCTATGAACACAGTGTACAAATAGGCTGCATATCTATATACATAAGCAGAATGTAGTAAATTACCAAACAAGTCTTTTTTTTCATTGATTTTCTCTATTGGTTTTCAGATAAAAAGGTAATAGAAACTAGAACTGGGTATACTAAAATTTCTAAAAATTATGAACCTATTTTAACCCATTGCAGGTGGAAAACATCTAAAGGGGTACCTTGGAAAACAGTGTAGGCCCAGATCAGATGCCACAAAATACGGCATCTGATCAGGGCCTGCACTATTTGCAAATATAATTTTCCATTAGAAATAGAATAAAAATGAAAACAAAATAGGCGTTGCACCTTAAATAACAAATTGACTTGTCTAACATATAGCAATGGAAGAGTCCACTAGCATACAATGGGTTAAATACAGTCTATTGTACTTAAATTAGTATTGTAAATATTTGAGCAATATGAAACCAGGTTCTAGGAATAGAATTTTCGGATGACAATATTGTTTTGTTTTTTTTGTGTGTTGCTTTTTATGCCCCCCCCACACACCCCCCCCCCCCCCCAACACACACACACACACACACACTTTGAAGAAGTTTGAGGGGCGTATTGCTTCTGGGATTTTTGTGTGTCCGTCCATGCGTGCAGGTCATTATGCTTTTTAGCTCACCGTCACGTAGTGACGAGGTGAGCTTATGGGATCACTTTTCGTCCGTCGTGCGTCCGTAAACAATTTCTTTAAATGACATCTACTCCTAAACCACTGATCGGATTTTGACCAAACTTCACAGGAATGATCCTTAGGTGGTCCCCTTTCAAAGTTGTTCAAATGGTTCCGGTCCGTTGCACATCTAGGTCATAGGAGCCAAAAATAGTTTTTTTTCACCAAAAACTTAAAAAATCTTCTTCTCTGAAACCACAAGGCCCAGGTCTTTGATATTTGGTATGAAGCTTCATCTAGTGGACCCCTACCAAGATTGTTCAAATTATAGTGCTGGGGCCAAAAATGCCCCCGCTCCTGGGCCCTTTGGTTTTACATGGGTTTATATAGGGATAATCTTTAAAAATCTTCTTCTCTGAAACCGTAAGGGCCAGGTCTTTGATATTTGGTCTGAAGCTTCATCTAGTGGACCCCTACCAAGATTGTTCAAATTATAGTGCTGGGGCCAAAAATGCCCCCGCTCCGGGGCCCTTTGGTTTTACATGGGCTTATATAGGGAAAATCTTTAAAAATCTTCTTCTCTGAAACTGTAAGACCCATGTCTTTGATATTTGGTCTGAAGCTTTATCTAGTGGACCCCTACCAAGATTGTTCAAATTATAGTGCTGGGGCCAAAAATGCCCCCGCCCCGGGCCCCGTTGGTTTTACATGGGCTAATATAGGGAAAATCTTTAAAAATCTTCTTCTCTGAAACCGTAAGGCCCAGGTCTTTGATATTTGGTCTGAAGCTTCATCTAGTGGACCCCTACCAAGATTGTTCAAATTAAAGTGTTGGGGCCAAAAATGGCCCCGCCCCCGGGCCCTTTGGTTTTACATGGGCTTATATAGGAAAAATCTTTAAAAATCTTCTTCTCTGAAACCGCAAGGCCCAGGTCTTTAAAATTTGGTATGAAGCTTCATCTAGCAGACCCCTACCAAGATTGTTCAAATTATAATGCTGGGGCCAAAAATGCCCCCGCTCCGTGGCCCTTTGGTTTTACATGGGCTTACATAGGGAAAATCTTTTAAAATTTTCTTCTGAAACCGCAAGGACCAGGTCTTTGATATTTTGTATGAAGCTTCACCTAGTGGACCCCTACCAAGATTATTCAAATTATAGCCCTGGGGCCAAAAATGCCCCTGCCCCGGGGCCCCTTGGTTTTACATGGGCTTATATAGGGAAAATCTTAAAAAATTTTCTTCTCTGAAACCGTAAGGCCCATGTCTTTGATATTTGGTATGAAGCTTTACCCCACAAGGCCCAGGTCCGCCAGCCGCCCCACCCTGGGGCCTTTTGGTTTTACATGGGCTTATATAGGGAAAATCTTTAAAAATCTTCTTCTCTGAAACTGCAAAGCCCAGGTCTTTGATATTTGGTATGAAGCTTCACCTGGTGAACCCCTACCAAGATTGTTCAAATTATAGCCCTAGGGCCAAAAATGCCCCCGCTCTTGGGCCCTTTGGTTTTACAAAGACTTGTACATGTATATGGAAAATCTTGAAAAATCTTCTTCTCTGAAACCGCAAGGCCCAGGTTTTTGATATTTAGTATGAGGCTTCATCTAGTGGACCCCTACCAAGATTGTTCAAATTATAGTGCTGGGGCCAAAAATGCCCCCGCCCCGGGGCTCTTTGGTTTAACATGGGCTTATATAGGGAAAATCTTTAAAAATCTTCTTCTCTGAAACTGCAAGGCCCAGGTCTTTGATATTTGGTATGAAGCTTCATCTAGTGGACCCCTACCAAGATTGTTCAAATTATAGTGCTGGGGCCAAAAATGCCCCCGCTCCTGGGCCCTTTGGTTTTACATGGGTTTATATAGGGATAATCTTTTAAAATCTTCTTCTCTGAAACCGTAAGGGCCAGGTCTTTGATATTTGGTCTGAAGCTTCATCTAGTGGACCCCTACCAAGATTGTTCAAATTATAGTGCTCGGGCCAAAAATGCCCCCGCTCCGGGGCCCTTTGGTTTTACATGGGCTTATATAGGGAAAATCTTTAAAAATCTTCTTCTCTGAAACTGTAAGACCCAGGTCTTTGATATTTGGTCTGAAGCTTTATCTAGTGGACCCCTACCAAGATTGTTCAAATTATAGTGCTGGGGCCAAAAATGCCCCCGCCCCGGGCCCCGTTGGTTTTACATGGGCTAATATAGGGAAAATCTTTAAAAATCTTCTTCTCTGAAACCGTAAGGCCCAGGTCTTTGATATTTGGTCTGAAGCTTCATCTAGTGGACCCCTACCAAGATTGTTCAAATTAAAGTGCTGGGGCCAAAAATGGCCCCGCCCCCGGGCCCTTTGGTTTTACATGGGCTTATATAGGAAAAATCTTTAAAAATCTTCTTCTCTGAAACCGCAAGGCCCAGGTCTTTGAAATTTGGTATGAAGCTTCATCTAGCAGACCCCTACCAAGATTGTTCAAATTATAATGCTGGGGCCAAAAATGCCCCCGCTCCGTGGCCCTTTGGTTTTACATGGGCTTACATAGGGAAAATCTTTTAAAATTTTCTTCTCTGAAACCGCAAGGACCAGGTCTTTGATATTTTGTATGAAGCTTCACCTAGTGGACCCCTACCAAGATTATTCAAATTATAGCCCTGGGGCCAAAAATGCCCCCAGCCCCGGGGCCCTTTGGTTTTACATGGGCTTATATAGGGAAAATCTTAAAAAATTTTCTTCTCTGAAACCGTAAGGCCCATGTCTTTGATATTTGGTATGAAGCTTTACCCCACAAGGCCCAGGTCCGCCAGCCGCCCCACCTGGGGCCTTTTGGTTTTACATGGGCTTATATAGGGAAAATCTTTAAAAATCTTCTTCTCTGAAACTGCAAAGCCCAGGTCTTTGATATTTGGTATGAAGCTTCACCTGGTGAACCCCTACCAAGATTGTTCAAATTATAGCCCTAGGGCCAAAAATGCCCCCGCTCTTGGGCCCTTTGGTTTTACAAAGACTTGTACATGTATATGGAAAATCTTGAAAAATCTTCTTCTCTGAAACCGCAAGGCCCAGGTTTTTGATATTTAGTATGAGGCTTCATCTAGTGGACCCCTACCAAGATTGTTCAAATTATAGTGCTGGGGCCAAAAATGCCCCCGTCCCGGGGCTCTTTGGTTTAACATGGGCTTATATAGGGAAAATCTTTAAAAATCTTCTTCTCTGAAACTGCAAGGCCCAGGTCTTTGATATTTGGTATGAAGCTTTACCTAGTTGAACCCTACCAAGATTGTTCAAATTATAGTGCTTGGGCAAAAAATTCCCCCGCTCTGGGGCCCTTTGGTTTTACATGACTTATATTGTGAAAATCTTTAAAAATTTCCTTCTCTGAAACCGTAAGGCCCATGTCTTTGATATTTGGGATGAAGCTTCACTCCACAAGGCCCAGGCCCTGGGGCCAAAAATGCCCCCGCCCCGGGGCCTTTTGGTTTTACATGGGCTTATATAGGGAAAATCTTTAAATATCTTCTTCTCTGAAACCGCTAGGCCCAGGTCTTTGATATTTGGTATGAAGCTTCACCAAGTGGACCCCTACCAAGATTGTTCAACTTATAGTGCTGGGGCAAAAAATGCCCCCGCTCTCGGGGCCCTTTGGTTTTACATGGCTTATATAGGGAAACTCTTTAAAAATCTACTTTTCTGAAACCACAGGGCCCAGGTCTTTGATATTTGGTATGAAGCTTCACCTAGTGGACCCCTACCAAGATTGTTCAAATTATTGCCCTGGGGCCAAAAATGCTCCCGCTCCAGGGCCCTTTGGTTTTACATAGACTTATATAGGGAAAATCTTTACAAATTTTCTTCTCTGAAACCGTAAGGCCCATGTTTTTGATATTTGGTATGAAGCTTCACCCCACAAGGCCCACCTAGTGGACCCCTACCAAGATTGTTCAAATTATAGTGCTGGGGCCAAAAATGCTCTCGCTCCGGGGCCCTTTGGTTTTACATAGACTTATATAGGGATAATCTTGAAAAATCTTCTTCTCGGAAACCACAAGGCCTAGGTCTTTGATATTTGGTATAAAGCTTCATCTAGTTGACCTTTACCAAAATTGTTCAATTATAGCCCTGAGACCAAAAATGCCCCCGCTCCGGGGCCCTTTGGTTTTACATAGACTAATATAGGGATAATCTTGAAAAATCTTCTTCTCTGAAACCGCAAGGCCCAGGTCTTTGATATTCGATATGAAGCTTCACCTAGTGGACCCCTACCAAGATTATTCAAATTATAGCCCTGGGGCCAAAAATGCCCCCGCCACATGGCCCTTTGGTTTTACATAGGCTTATAGAGGGAAAATCTTTAAAAATCTTCTTCTCTGAAACCACAAGGCCCAGGTCTTTGCTATTTGGTATGAAGCTTCACCTAGTGGACCCCTACCAAGATTGTTCAAATTATAGTGCTGGGGCCAAAAAATCCCCCGCCCCGGGGCCTTTTGGTTTTACATAGGCATATATAGGAAAAATCTTTAACCCTTATCTTGCTGAATATTCATGTAAGCCACACCCATTTCTGTCTAACAACCAATCAAATTGTTTGATGTATTTTTTTGCTACAAATACATAAAATGAATGCCAAACAGTGTAGATCCTGATCATATGGCTTCTGAAGAAGCCATCTGATCAGGATCTACACTGTTTGCAAAGATAGGGGTTGTTGTGAACAGCAAGATAAGGGTTAGAATCTTCTTCTCTGAAAACACAAGGCCTAGGTCTTTGATATTTGGTGTGAAATTTCATCTAGTGGACCTCTATCAAGATTGTTCAAATTATAGTGTTGGGACCAAAAATGCCCCCACCCGAGACACTTTGGTTTTACAAAGACTTATATTGGGAAATATTTAAAAATCTTCTTCTCTGAAACTTCAAGGCCATGGTCTTTGATATTTGGTATGGAGCTTCATCTAGTGGACCTCTACCAAGATTGTTCAAATTATAGCCCTCAGGCCACAGATGCCCCCGCCCCGGGGTCCTTTTGTTTTACCTAGACTTATATAGAGATAATCTTTGAAAATCTTCTTCTCTGAAACAGCAAGTCCCAGGTCTTTGATATTTGATGTGCAGCTTCATCCAGTGGACCTCTATCAAGATTGTTTAAATTATAGCCCTGAGGCCAAAAATGCCCCCGCCCCGGGGCCATTTGGTTTTACATAGGCTTATGTAGGGAATATCTTTAAAAAAACCTTCTTCTCTGAAACAGCAAGGCCCAGGTCTTTGATATTTGGTGTGTAGCTTCATCTAGTAGACCTTTGCCAAGATTATTCAAATTATAGCCTTTGTTGATATTTGGTATGAAGCTTCACCTTTTTAGACCTCCCTCAACATTATGCACGTTGTAACCTTAGGGTCAATAATGGCCCTCCCCGGGGCCCACTTGTTACTCTATGGATGAGGTGAGCGATCCAGGGCCATCATGGCCCTCTTGTTTGATGCATAGCATAACTCCTGAACCCAGCATACTATTATTATTATTATTTACTATAGTTTTGAAATTTCATGTATGTAATCCTCATGAAAACATAGCTGACACTTATTTTTTCCCCAACAGGATTATGCCCCTTTACTAAGTTGTGGTCCTTTGAATAAATATGGTTGAAATCTTGTCAACAAAATATCTCAAAAACTACTGAGTGAGTGAGTTTTAGTTTAACGTCCCACCAACAGCTAAGGTCATACAGAGACGGGACCTCGGTTTAAAGACTCATCCGAAAGTCTGGAGAAGCCCGGGATCGATCCTGCGATCCCTGGTTTACAAGGCGAGTAGCGTAACCACTGCACCACGGAGGCTTCTAAAAAAAACTACTGAAGCTAGAGCCTTGAAATCTGATGAATAGATTGGTAGTGATGAGTAGTTGACCTGATTAACTTTTGAATAAATCCTGAAAAATGCTTCATGAGATGTGGCCCTTTGTAAATTTGGGCATTTGTTCATTGCATGCTTTGTGATGCATAGCATAACTTTAGAATCCTTTGAAATTTCATGTATGGAATCCTCATGAAAAAATAGCTGACATGTTTTTTTCTCATCAGGGTTATGCCCCTTTCCTGAGTTAACCCTTGTCCTGCTGAATATTCATATATGCCACACCCACTACCGATTTTTAACCAATCAGATTATTTGATGCAAATTATTGGAACAAATTCACAATCTGAATGGCAAACAATGTAGATCCTGATCAGATGGCTTCATTAGAAGCCATCTGATCTGGATCTTCATTGTTTGGAAAATAATGCATATCCGGGCTCAGCAGGACAAGGGTTAATGGCCCTTTGAAAAAAAAATGTATGAAATCTTGTGAGCAAAATACCTCAAAAACCATTGAAGCTAGAGCCTTGAAAGTTGATGAAAGGATTGGTACTGATCTGATAAGTAGACAACCTGATTAACCTTTCAATGTATTCCAAAGCACACTTCATGAATTATGGCCCTTTATAAATTTGGGCATTTGTACATTGCATGCTTTGTGATGCATCACATAACTTAAGAAACCTTCTCTCTCTTCCGCTGATTCAAGAAGGGCAGTTGTCAGTTTCTGGCAAAAGAATGTGCACTGTACTGGTTAACCGCTTACGTTTAAGCCTGCCCAGGAAAGTGTTGATAGGTAAACTGACCGGCTCAAAAATGACCTAAATAGTGTTGACTGGGCTGTAAAACTCCAATACAAACAAACAAACAAACTTAAGAAACCCTGTATGCTAGAGTTTTTGTTCATACTTCCTGATGAAAAAGGAGCTGACACATGTTTGTTTTGTTCTCATCAAAATTATGCTCCTTTCATGAGTTAGTGCCCTTTAAAAAAATGGATAGATAACCTGATCAATTTCTGAATAATTCAGGAGTTCTTATCCTTTGTAAATTTTGGGATTTTCACCTGGTAGCAAAATATCTTAAAAAGTATTATAGCGGTTGTAAAATTTCATTCTTACAAAGTGACAGATTAGTTGTTTGTTAAGCTCTTAATGATCTATCTGTATTCCTTTCAAATCCCTTGATGATTTCTAAAGTTCTTTATCAAGTTTCAACATAAGTATGAAATGAACTTCCCAATTTCTTGATATTATTTTCTTAAAAATTTTCTTATGGTGATAGGTTTACAAAAGAGGTGTGATAAGTCCTTCACAGATGCTATTGTTACTGCAAGCTAATACCTTATAAGAAAATGTTTAAGAAAAAATTTAAGAAGTGAAGAGATGCATTTTGAAATAGTTTTCTCAAGTTCCTGATCAACTTGTCAAGACATCAATGAAAATACTTAGTATGTTCTTGAGTAAATAAGAGATTAAGAAGGGATTACCATGATGATTTGTGGGAATCTTTATGTGTAACCGCTATAAAGGAAAGTGGTTTATAAACACCAGCTCTGTATGGTCCAAGCATAGAACGCTGTTGCTTCTCATGACCAGTTCGTTGAAGCAGTGCTGCACCCAGAATCTATATTTGAAACAAAACAAATTGAAATTAACCATTATCCTGCTGATCAGGACAACCTCTACCTTTGCAAACAGTGTAGATCCAGATCAGATGGCTTCTGAATCTGATCAGGATCTATACTGTTTTCATTCAGTTTGCAAATTTAAATGAATACAATATATCAAGTAATTTGATTGGTGGATAGTCAGAAATGGGTGTGGCTAAATTAATTATTCAGCAGGATAAGGGTTAACAAACAAAAACCAGAGCACTTATAGTATTGGTGGGTAGATTGTCTATGATCCTTGATGGGGACGTGGACTGTTGCATTTATCCCTTAAATTCCTGTACTTTAAGCAGACAGTGTAGATCCTGATAAAATGCCATGTTTTGCTGTGCCTGATGTACATTGTTTGCCAATGTCCCATTTGGGTAGTTGGACTCTAGGTAGGTATATATTAACCCTTATCGTGCTGTTCACGACAATCCCTATTTTTGCAAACAGTGTAGATCCAGACCTACACTGTTTGGCATTCATTTTATGAATTTGTAGCAATAAATTACATCAAGTAATTTGATTGGTTGATAGACAGAAGTGGGTGTGGCTTAAATGAATATTCAGCAAGATAAGGGTTAATAATATGGGTTTACCAGGGGCCAATTGTTCAAAGCATCGTTAGCTTAACGTGCTTGTTAGTGTTTTTTTATACCCCCACAAATGAAATTTGGGGGGGTATATAGCAGTGAGCTTGTCGGTCGGTCGGTCTGTCGGTCGGTCAGTCGGTCTGTTGACTTGGTTTCCAGACGATAACTCAAAAAGCGCTTCACCGATTTTTATAATTTTTGGTACAGCGATGTAACATCATAAAATACAGGTCAAGTTCAATTTCCACTACAATTCGTCAATTTTCGACATAGTTATGGCCCCTTTCAAGTGAAAAAATTGCAAAATGCCGCTGTTGTACTATCAAGGCAGTTTTTGTGGGGGTATTCATCACCTTTAGTGATAGCTCTAGTTTTTAAATGTTCTAGCAAGTACAATATCTAAAATTTTGGTATTTTTGGTGGAAAAATGTGAGCAGCTTTTGCATTTGCTAACGACGTCGTTTGTTTTGAACAACTGGCCCTAGATCAATATTAAAACTCACTAGCTGATACTTGTGGGTTCTATATATTTATCAGACTGTACACAAACCCTGAACTGCTGGATAGATTAATTCAGCCACACCTATTTCTGACTTTCAACCAATCAAATTGCTTGATGTAATTAAGTGTAATAATTATTCAAATTCTCAAACACGATGACAAACAGTGTAGAACCTGATCAGAGTGACAAAATCCATACAGAATTTTTCATCAAAAATTGAATAAGAACGAAAAATAGGCCTACCACCCCTTATACGACAAATGGACTTGTCCAATATATAGCAATGGCAGAGTCCACTGGTATACAATGTGTTAATTTTGTATTTATTTTTCAGGATAATCAGGTTGTTGGTATTGGAAGTGGTACAACAATTATCAGTGCTGTTAAAACATTAGGTGAGTTTGTGTGTAGAAGATGTCCTTCTGAACATGATGACCCCTATCATCTTAAACGCGGCCCCCACCCATTGGGGCTTGAAGAAATAGATGGGCTGCATGATGCTTCCACGCAGAGCTGAAACCGGCCCGCAAACAGCTTAGAGGATCTAAGCCTGCCCAGGCAAAGAGGTGCGAGTCGGCCCGTCCATGCTTATAAACCCTGTTGGTTTCACTGGGCCCCAGGGCTTGAGATGTCATTTCATCTCAATGTCGGATAAAAGTCTCACAAAATTGGGAGCAACGTCTCCAAAATGACCTTTACAGTGTTGTCGTGGACGTTAAACCACAAATCAAACTAACAGAAACCTTCTTAAACAGTATAGATCTGAAGAAGCCATGTGATCAGGATCTACATTGTTTATCATTCAGTTTGGGAATTAGAATGAATGTATTATGTCAAGTACATCATATTTTGTTCCCTAACATTTTGCAGTTATATAGAATTTGCCACTATAAAGAATTCTAATGAGCACAAAGTTTGTTTTTGTGAGGGGTTTTATGTCCCTATCAATACTATTTGGGTCATTTTGCAGACATTGCTTCCAATTTTGTCGTACTTTTACCTGACAATAAGATAAAGTGACATCTAAAGCCCTAGGGCCCAAAGAACCTACTAGGTTTTAGTAAGTGTTTAAGGGACGGTCCAACACTCAACACTTTGCCTGGGCCGGCTTAGATCTTCTGAGTGGTTTAACCCTTCTCTTGCTGAATATTCAGTTTAGCCACATCCATTTCTGGCTTTGAACCAATCAGATTACTTGATGTAATTTATTCCTACTAATTCATAAACTGAATGTCAAACAGTGAAGATCCTGATCAGATGGCTTCTTCAGAAGCCATCTGATCTGGATCTACACTGTTTGCAAAGATAAGGTTTAATAGTACTCATATGTTAAGTTTGTTTCAGCTGATCATGCAGCCCATTTTATTTCTCCAAGCCCTGATGGGCAAGGCAAGGATTAGTGTAGTAGGTAATATGGAATTAATCGGTGTCATGCTAAGCTAAGGATTCGTTCCATTATAATTGTCATTATAACAAGTTGTGTCACTATTTCGATTGTCGGTATAAAGAGACTGAGGGTTGTCTGTACAAGTAGGCAACCGTCATAACCATACAAACAATGCATGCACACATACAAAACATAACATTAGAACAGGTTCATGCAATATAGCTAGTAGGTCATTATTTAGCTCTACTGAGCATGCTGTTTAATGACCTAAGGGGTGTTTACAAGTAAAACAACACAATTGTGTTTCAATAAAATAAGCTGATGTGCTATTTTCTAAACCTAGAATGATTATTTTGTTCTTAACCGGAAGTTAACCCTTAAACTGACAATCACAACTTTGCAGACATCATTTTCAAATACTTCTTTCCTTAAGGGGAACGGGAACACCTGGCAGATTTTTTCCACCATTTTTCAAAGGGAGATAACTTTCGGGACTTCCTGTTCGATTTTCTATAAGCCCTGTCCCACTGAAAGGGGTCTACTGTTTAAGGAAAGAATTTGCTCCTGAGGAGCCAATTCTTCCCTTTAAGAGTTGACCCCTATTGACATGGGAGAAAAAAATACTTCTGCAAGAGTTGCCTCCCATGTAGGGGTTCCCAATCCCCTTAAATGAGCCTGTGCATGACAAAACCTACATTAAGACGGGTGTGACCAGCAGAGACTCAAGTCAACCTGGGCACCCATCCACAATATCAAGATCTTTTGCTTATGTCTCTATGCATAGATTTTGTTTGTTTGTTTGTATTGGAGTTTAACGGCCCAGTCAACATTGTTTTAGGTCATTTTTGAGCGGGTCAGTTTACCTATCCACACTTTCCTGAGCAAGCTTATACGTAAGTGGTTAACCAGTACAGTGCACATTCTATCGCCAGAAACTGACAACTGCCCTTCTTGAATCAGCGGAAGGGAGAATGACCGTAGAAAAGATTTCTTGATCAATCTCCACAGAAGACTGAGCTATCGAGGCCGGCCTCTGTGCATAGTTACATGTATCAGCCTATAGATGGTACATGCAATCAGCAAAGACTGATCAGACTGCACGAATGTGCAGGCTGATCTGAGTCTTTACTGGTCGGTCAAGCCTTCTTGCAGATTTTGTCATGTGCTGGCTCAAATATAAGAGAAGATAAGGCTTGACATTACATGTGTATTTCTGCTGGGCAGATGATTTACATGAAAAGTCAAGCCTAATTATTATTCCTGAAAAATAATTAAAAAAAAAAATGTCTGCTCTAAACACTTACATGGCACTCTAAGGGTCAAACTGGGATTGTCAGGTTTAAAGGCAACCAGGTTTGCTTTGAGGATTAGAAAAATCACAACTAGTGTTTGCATATATGTTTGTTAGTTTGAATTGAGGATTAACATCCCATCAACACAATTTAGGTCAATTTGCAGAAGTTGCTTCCATTTTTTAGCTCGCCTTACGAAAGTAAGGGGGAGCTATTGCCATACCCCCGGGCGTCCGTCGTCAGCGTCGGCGTCGGCGGCGTCCGCATTTGGTTAAAGTTTACCTGCAAGCTATTATATGTGATGTTTTACAAGTTTATTTTGAATATATAATTAACAATTGGTAAAATAAAATATTTAACATTATCATCGTACTTCATTTTTCAGGTTTTTTGGCTTAAATTGGACTTTTTGAGAAGTTAATATTTTCCTCTGTATTACCTCCCTTGAAATCCTGTGTTAAAGTTTACCTGCAAGCTGCGTGAGTTCAAATCCCGGGGATGGCATGTTTTTTTGTTTTTTTTTCTATTTTTTCATTTTTTTTTAAAAACATAGCGGGTCTGGGGCTCAAGGTCAAGGTCACTGTGGCTATTTTTAGAAAAACATTGTCATCGCTCTAGCGCCTTCATTTATTGATGGATTTTAATATAACTTGGGTATAATGATATCTCGAGTGACTTTGACTTTCAGGGACCGGGGCTTAAGGTCAAGGTCACTACTTTCAGGGTCAGGGAGTCAAGGTCACTGTGGCTATTTTTAGAAAAACATTGTCATCGCTCTTGCACCTTAATTTATTGATGGATTTTAATATAACTTCACACAAATGTTGGGTATGATGTATGATGATTTCTCTAGCATGTTCGACTTTCAGGGTCTGGGGCTGAAGGTCAAGGTCATTGTGGCTATTTTTCAAAAAAACTTTGTGATCGCTCTAGTGCCTACTTTTATGGATAGATTTTAATATCACTTCACACGAATGTTTGGTATGGTGATATCTAGAGCGGATACGACTTTCAGGGTCTGGGGCTAAAGGTCAAGGTCACTCTGGCTATTTTTAGAAAATCTTTTTCATCGCTCTTGCACCTTTATTTATGGATGGATTTTAATATAACTTCACACAAATATTGGGTATGATGATATCTCGAGTGACCTTGACTTTCAGGTTACGGGGCTGAAGGTCAAGGTCACTGGCTATTTTTAGAAAAACACTTTGTGATCACTCTAGTGCCTACATTTATGGATGGATTTTAATGCAACTTTACACAAATGTTGGGTACAATGATATCTCGAGGGAGTTCGACTTTCAGGGTTAGGGGCTGAAGGTCAAGGTCACTGTGGCTATTTTTTGAAAAACTTTGTGATCACACTGGTGCCTACATTTATGGATGGATTTTAATATAACTTTACACAAATGTTTGGTATGATGATATCTCGATAGAGATCGACTTTCAGGGTCTGGGGCTGAAGGTCAAGGTCACTGTGGCTATTTTTAGAAAAACTTTGTCATCGCTCTTGCACCTTCATTTATTGATGGATTTTAATATAACTTGACACAAATGTTTGGTATGATGATATCTTGAGTGACTTTGAGTAACCGGGTCAGGGCCTGAAGGTCAAGGTCACTGTGGCTGTTTTTTATAAACTTGCCCTCATCCATCATAGGCCCCAAAGGCGAGCTATGTTGTCTTCTGACAACTCTTGTTGTGGGAATATTAGTCAACATTGATTTCGCAAAAATCTCACAGAAATGTTCCTTGGCAATTGCTAAAATGGTTCCACTCTGCTGAAGAATAGCCACCAGGGGCCAGTTGTTCAAAGCATCCTTAGCTTAACAAGCTCGTTAGTGGTCATATTGTTAACTCTTCTAGCAAGTTTAATATTCAGAATTTTGGTATTTTTGCTGAAAAAATGTGGGCAGCTTTTGCATATGCAAAAGCTTCTCACATTTTTTCAGCAAAAATTTCAGCATATTTGCCACATTTAATGATCAAAGTTTTAACCATTCGTTAACTAACGACGTCGTTAGTTTTGAACAACTGGCCCCAGAGCTTTAAATAGAAAGACCTTTAAACCCTCTATCAAAATTGCTAAAATTGTTCAGCTTCACTGACACAGCTCAAAATTGAAAAACTTTTAAGCGGTATCTCTTTGGCCAATGGCCTGATTTCAAATAATTTCACAGAAGTGTTCCTTGGGTGACCCTCTACCAAAATCGCTAAAATGATTCCGCTCCACTAAACAAAATAGCTGCCAGAGCTGAAAAAAAAGAAAAATCTTTAAACGACCAATGCCAGTGGCCTGATCTCAAAATCATTTCATCAAAAATGTTTCTTGGATGACCCTCTACTAAAATTGTTAGAAAGGTTCTGCTTCGCTGAGCAAAATAGGTGACAGGGCTAAAAAAGAAAAACATTTACCGGTACATCTCCTAGGCCAATATTTCTCTTATATGTATGCCTGGGTATGCCCCTTTACCAAAATTGGTAAAAAGTTTTGCTTGGCTGAAGAAATAAACTGGCTGCTAGAGAAGAAAAAAAAGTTAAAACTTTTAAACATTATTTCCTTCTTGGCCTCTAGCTGGATTTCATTTTCATTTCAATAGAATGTTCATCTGACATACCCTTTTACCAGAATTGCTAAATTGGTTTACAACTAGCCCATCATGTGGTAGACTTTGATATAGTAGTTGTAGATAAAATTGGCAGGCCGGGGCAGTTAAGCTGTTGTCCGTACATATAGAGTTCACTGAGTCTACATGCTTTTGAAAGACGACCAAATGGCCATATGCAATATATCTTTGTTTTGTGTTACAGTTGAATCCACATAATCTTGTGACTTGGTTAACCTTTTCGTTAACAGACTATTCCAAAAGCAGGTGCAAATGATAGCTCTGCCTGCCAATCTTATCTTTGACTACTGTAATGATCCTTAGTATTGGGACAGACAGGCCTAAGCAAACAGTGCAGACCCAGATCAGACTGCTCCTGGAGGAGCAGTCTGATCAGGGTCTACACTGTTTGCCATTCTGTCTCACCTTTTGGACTCCTTGCTGGATCATGATTCTTGAAACAAATTTGTTAAAATTTTAGGAGAATTACAGTAAGTCCACAAGATGTCCGAATTTTTAGGATTTTTACGTTGCTATATCTACATGTAATATCTTGTCCCAGTCTCAAAGTATTCTGTCAAACTCCCAAGGATTGGGATTATTTGGATGTGAAATCCCCTAGATGTCTGTGTCACTCATCCAAACCCCACTTGTGGGGATAAAGCTAGGTGCATGATATGTAAGTTTAACCCATTTAGTACCAGAAACCCCAAAACGGGTACCCTGGCAAACAGTGCAGGCCCAGATCAGATGCCGCAGAATGCGGCATCTGATCAGGGCCTCCACTGTTTGCTAAAAGTGCAGTTATTTTCCAAATAAATTTTGATGAAAACACAACCTGATATCCCTAAATTTTGAAATGAACTCCTCAGCCTGAACCCCTGCTATATACTTGTATAAGGAGGAAGATTCCATTTGGTACTAAAAGGGTTAACGGTAAGTATGTTGTTACATGTGTTTCAGCTGAGAGAGTGAAGAAAGAGAACTTAAAATTGGTTTGCATTCCAACATCTTTTCAGGTAAGTAATTACTGCAAATATTTGCACCCAAAACCCAGTTTGTACGGGGAAACCCCAAAACGATTAAGGGGAATGGGAACGTCCGGCAGATTTTTCAAAGGGCGACGACTTTTGGGACTTCCCGTTTGCTTTTCTATAAGCCCTGTCCCACTGAAAAAAGGAAAGAATTTGCTTCTGAGGAGCAAATTCTTGAAAAAGTTGACCCCCTATTGACATGAGAGACAAAAATACATTTGCAGGAGTTGCCTTCCCTGAAGGTGTTCCCATTCTCCTTAAATGGAAAATAGTGCAGGCCTAGATCAGATGTCGCAAACACAGAACAGGGCCTACACTTGAAAAAGTTTAGCCATTTTCCAAATAAATTTCAAAGATGACGCAACCTGACACCCCTGAATTTTGAAAGGGACTCCTGCTTAACAGGGTTCTCACTAGGATTTTGAAAATTGGAGTAAAATGCTGTCCTCCAGAAAAAGTTGGGTGTTCTACCATACTTTTTCTATTGAGACTTTCCAAAAAGTTGGAGTCAAAAATGAAAAATGAGTAAATAACTCCAAATTTGGAGTTAAGGAGAACTGTGCTATATATAAGATTGATGATTCTATTCAGTACTATATGAATTAATGATGCTTATCCTTAAGAGGATCAGAGGAGGACTCTGTGCTATATTTGATGGATGATTCTATTCAGTACAATATGGATTAATGATGCTTAGCCTTAAGAGGATCAGAGGAGGACAACTCTTTAAAAGTAGTTTTGTCCTCTTTGTTTCATTCTACTCTTAACCCTTAAACTACAAATGACAACATTTGCCGACATTGTTTTCAATTTCAGAAAAAATACAGCTCAGTTGATTGAGTATGGCCTCATTAGGCCATCGACGATTCCCAGTTTGGCTTCGTCCCAGGAAGAGGCACAACAGACGCAATTTTTGTTGTATGGCAGCTGCAAGAGAAGTATCTGGCGGCCAACAGGAGACTCTACATGGCTTTTGTAGACCTGGAGAAGGCATTTGACCGAGTGCCTCAGAAAGTCATCTGGTGGGCACTAAGAAAACTTGGAGTGGACAAGTGGATTGTTAAACTGGTCCAAGGGATGTATGCTAATGCTTGGAGCCGTGTCCGCGTTGGTGATGGTTACAGTGAAGAATTCGAGGTGAAGGTGGGTGTTCATCAAGGCTCTGTTCTCAGCCCACTGCTTTAATCATTGTGCTTGAAGCCTTGTCATGCGAGTTCCGCTCTGGAGTCCCCTGGGAGGACCTGTATGCTGATGACCTTGTCATCATAGCTGAATCCCTTGAGGAATGTGTCAGGAGGCTCTTAACTTGGAAAGATGCAATCGAGGCGAAAGGCCTGAGAGTGAATGCAGGAAAGACAAAGATCATGATCTGTGGTACAGGTCTGGACCTCTTGCATAGTACAGGCCAGTTCCCATGCGCTGTATGTCACACTGGAGTGGGCAGCAACAGTATCTTTTGTAATGGCTGCAAGTTCTGGGTGCACAAGAAATGCAGTGGGCTCAAACACTTGATAGGGGACCCTGATTACAGGTGTACACGGTGCCAAGGAACTGCACGCCCCTTAGATGGCAGACTACAGAGGGAAGCCCAAGTCGGATCCGACAAGCTGGAGGTTGTAGCTTCCTTTTGCTACCTAGGTGATATGCTCTCTGCAGCGGATGGTTGCAACCTTTCAACTAAATCACGTGAAAACAGCCTGGAAAAAATTCAAGGAGTTGCAACCAGTTCTCTCTTCTCGCCACCTCTCTTTTAAGACACGTGGCCCTGTGTATAGCTCTTGTGTGCGGAGTGCAATGCTCCATGCCAGTGTGACATGGCCATTGACAAAGCCAAACCTCCCAACATCTACAGCGAAATGACAGGGCAATGATCAGACAGATCTGCAATGTCAAGCCACAGGACACTGTCACCATTAGGTCCAGTCAGTTACTTGAGCGTCTTGGCATTGAGGACCTGGACCTCATCCTGAAAGAGGGAAGGCTTCGCTGGTATGGACATGTGGAACGCTCCAACGGTGCAGTCAAGACTGCCTGTGACATACAGGTAGGTGGAAAGCAGGGGCCAGGAAGGCCCAAGATGACCTGGAACCAGCTAACAGAAAGAGATTGCAGAGAATGGAAGCTCTCTGGTATCGATCTGCATGATAGACAAGCCTCGAGATCTGGTGAAAGATCTGCCATGCGTGCAGCAAGCGAGCTACCTGGAAGGGGGCCACTTATGTGGACGTTGCCCCTGTACCTGCATGTTAATCAAATATCCGTTGATAATGATGATGATGATGATTTTACATGTGAATTTGACATTATATGTAAATCATCTGCTGGGCAGATGATTCAAATGACAGTCATTGTTTTATATGAAATCACAAGCCTTATTCTCTCTGGAAAATAATTAAAAAAATAAAATTGTTATCTGCTATGGGCTAAAAGCATTAAACCAAATTTACGTACAAATAGGACAATGATTTCAGCTTGGCTTATCTGCCTTCTTGATATAAGAGGTTTTTCAAGATTGTATTTATTGGATGATAAAATATGAAATTGGCTAATAAAGTCTAGAAAGAAAGTCAAACTTGGTTGTAAAAAGACTAAACATAGGCATTTATCATTCCCTAATGGGCAACTTCACCCATTGTATGTGGAAAACCCCTAAAGGGGTACCTTGGCAAACAGTGCGGGCCCAGATCAGATGCCGCAGAATGCGTGTCGTCTGATCAGGGCCTGTACTATTTGTTAACACAAATTTCCATCAAAAATGGAATAAAAACAAAAAAAAAGTAGGCCTGACACCCCTTATATGACAAATAGACTTGTCCAACATATAGCAATGGAAGAGTGCATTAGGACACAATGGGAAGGGGATGCAACTTCAGGGAGATAACAATTTCCAAAATAAAATTGTGTCCCTTAGCATTAAAGGTCCACTCTGAAAGGAAAGATTCTTTACTTTAAGAATGCAACTGTTTCATATGGAGCATACAAGAAAGCAAACAGAAGTGATCTTTCTTGAAAGAAAATAGTGGAAAAAAAAAACTAGATGTATCCTAGCTTTGAAACATTTACTTTATGGGTAGGTAATCATTGACATTCCCCACAAAGATGACAAAAGGAAACACATTGTGTCTCAGACAATGTCTCAATGCACTTAACCCATGCCCAAAACGGGATACATGCAAATGGTGTAGGCCCAAATGAGACAAAGGTTCAGCCATTTCCCAAATTTCAAAGATAATACAATCTTAACTCTCACTAAATTTTGAAATGGACTCCTGCTATATAGAAGGTGGAAGATTTCATTTGGTACATACAGTAAAATTCCTATATTAAGACCACCTTTGGGACTGTTCAAAAGTGGTCTTTAAGACCACTTTTGAACAGTCCTAAAGGTGGTCCCTGACCAGAGGACATTGTGTGCAGATAACACGAAGAAAGAATAACTGCACCATTCTAAATAAGGCTTTTAAAGCAGAATTAGTCTTAATTTTTGATCGTCTTAATAGCGGAATTTTTCTGTATTTGGTTTGTATGTAGAGGTTTACTTTCATATGTCTCAAGGGAGACAATTGTGACTTCCAGTTTGCTTTCATTTTGCATGTACATCCAGCCCCATCAAAATAGAGTTGTCTTGCTCCTTTGGAGGAAATTCAAGACTGGATCTCCAGGTGATAATCAAGTCAAAAATATTCTCTCTCCTGCAGTTGCAAATGTATTTATTCCCATGAACACATAAAGGCATATTGCAATAACTGTACTGCACTCAATGCTGTTTTTGCTTGATGTAATTATGCGATAAATTTCTCCATAAATTCACCTATTGCGTCTGTAGATTTCCCCAGCAACATATGTTATGAACAAAACAAGAAACCTATCAAGTGAGCTGTGGTAGGTGAAAATGTGTTTTTGGATGTGTGAACAAAGAAGACAAAACTTAGCCTGTGTAGGTTCAGGTAAACCAGAATCTTCACTATTTGCATTTTGACAAAACTTGGGCCCGAGTGAGTGGTGAAGCAAATTTTATGCATTACAAAAGTTCCTAAGGATCACATGCCTGTTGGTCCACAGGACCAGTTGAATATGTCAACATCTGGTCCAACACTGTTTACTGGTCCACAGGTGTTGATATTATCTGATTTTAAATGAGATTGTGCCATCAAATGCTAATCACAGCTTGCAGATGACATGTTCAAAGCATTCTTTGGTTATTTTGCGGAGAGAATTAGGCTTGACGTATCTGCTCACTGCCCAGCTGTATAGTCAGGTTAATATATTCTTTGAAAAATAAGAATACAAAATTGATTGTTGTCTATCTTCAGCAATATTTAGTATTGATCCAATCAAACTGGCCTTTACAAATACCATAAGGACTTTTGGAGAAACTGTGTACTGAAATAGACGCCCAAAGTCCAAAATACCTGGTCCTATACTAGTGGACATGCTCTTATTTCACCTCCTGCGATAGTTGTAATTGTTGGATTTGACTGAAGTTTTATGGTCACTCATCATCTTATGCAAGTGACTGATGATGATGACTGAGGCCATCAGTCAGTGAAACTGCTAAAAATATTTAGTGCAGTTCTCTTTCCTTCTTATGCTTTTGGCAATAATAGAACTAATAGCTTGTTGGCAAAATGTAAGGTTACCAGTTGCAAAAATGGTCAGTTTTGTCGCGCCTGCTATTAGCATGGCACGATATAGGCACCCAATTTTCCGTCCATTCATTCATCCATTTCTTCATGCGTCTGTCTGTTTGTCAAGTTGTCAACATTTGCGACCACCCCAGTGTTCACCCTAATCTTCAAGTTTATTTCTCAAGAACTATAATAGCTTCATTAATGTGACTTGGTACAAACTAGTATCTGTTTTTGTTTGTTTGTATTGGAGTTTTACGGCCCAGTCAACACTATTTAGGTCATTTTTGAGCCGGTCAGTTTACCTATCAACACTTTCCTGGGCAGGCTTATACGTAAGCGGTTAACCAGTACAGTGCACATTCTTTCGCCAGAAACTGACAACTGCCCTTCTTGAATCAGCGGAAGGGAGAGAATGACCGTAGAAAAGATTTCATGATCAATCTCCACAAAAGAATGTTGCCGACCCCGGCGGGAGTCGAACCCGCGTCCTCCTGATCACCAGTCAGACGCGCATCCGACTGAACTAGTATCTGTAGATGGCAACTTAAGTGCAAGCATCCATATTTGACCTTGACCTACATTTCATGGTTCACTGACTTTGTAAAATATTGGGACCACCCTAGCGTTCACCCTGATGGTCAAGTTAATTTCTCAAGATTTATAAGAGCTTCATTAATGACACTTGGTACAAGCTTTATCTAGTGAGGGCAATTTTAATGCAAGCATCGACATTTGACCTTGACCTATATTTTATGCTTCATTGACTTTGTGAAATATTGCAACCACCCTATCGTTCACCCTAATGGTCAAGTTCATTTCAAAAGAACTATAAGAGCTTTATTAATGATACTTAGTATATACTTGTATATAGGGAGGACAACTATAATGCATGCATCCATGTTTGATCTTGACCTAAATTTCATGGTTCACTGACTTAGTGAACTAGTGAACTATTGCATCAACTCTAAGTGTTCAATCTAATATTTAAGTTCATTTCTTAAGAACTATTAGAGCTTCATTAATGATACTTGGTACAAGCTTCCATCTAGGAATGGCATCTTTTATAGAGGCATCAATGTTTGACCTTGGCCTAGATTTCATGGTTCGGTGACTTTGCGCCCCCACAGGCACGACATAGCCTTTGGTGGAATTCTTGTTCTTCATCGTAATAGTTAAAAAAGAAAAAAGAAATTTGCTATAATTACCAATTTTTTCCAGTTTGTAACCATCCGACAAATTGTTGATAATTTTCACAGAAAAAAGGACTTGACATCTCATGCAAATAATTGTCTCCTTCACAGGACTTGACATCTCATGCAAATTGTCTCCATAGGAGACAATTTGCATAAGATGTCAAATCCTGTTTTCTGGGAAAAATTACAAAACTATTCAAGATGTCATCTGCTACTAAATACAGCAGCATTTAGTAAGATTAATTGGCAAACTACCTTAATATCTGTACATGTATAGAAAAACTTAATACGTATGGTAAAGTCCTATTTCACACTACATTAAAGTGTGTTTTTGACTACAATTCCATATGCACCTAAGCCTCTTTCTAACACAGTTTTGGATATAATATGATTTAAAGATTGATCCAAATTAATGTATAGATTATAAAGAAAAATTACTATTTTTGTCATGCCTGCTATTAGCATGGTGCGATTTTGTTTGTTCCCTTCGAAATCAGTTAACATTGCGACCATCCTGGCATTCACCCCAATGGTCAAGTTTATTTCTCAAGAACTATTGAAGCTTCATGAAAGATACTTGGTACAAACTTGTATCTAGGGATGCCAACTTTAATGCAAGCATCCATACTTGACCATGACCTACCGTATTTGCCCTAATTACCGCACATGCTCCTATAAGTGCACACCAAAGCTATTTTTGAAAAAATATGTATAAGCGCACACCTTACAGTAACCTCCCATTGAAGCTTTCACAGGAAATCTATAAAAACTTACCGTTATTTCTTCAACAGTGAAGGCAAAGCAACTGCATTTCTGTCAAATTCATTCGGCAGATCTAATACACACTTTAATTCCTCGTTTAAATGTGGTTCCCAAACCTTTTGGTACACATGAAATCCACAGATACCTGACAGGGATCAGCTGAGGGGGAGACCTCTCCGCCCGAAGTTCAAGAACTTCGCCTTACCAGACAAGAAAAGAGAAGTTGACTTCGCCCTGTTTTTTACAGAACAATTCTGACTCCGTCTCCAGGATCGAAGTATTAAATATTCATCGATAAAGGAAACAAGTTGATTACAAAAACACAAATTGATAATCCGGTAATAATTATCCAGCTGAATGTGTTTATTACCCGTGTCATCAACCCACCACCTGTAGTGTGGAACGCATTGAGTATGAGTTGTCAGATCAGTTGATTATGTAAATGGGTGAATCGGATTGGTCCACATCGGCATCTTTGATCTTATCGCAGGGTCACTTGAACCATGTGTCAAACTTGAGTAATTGGATTTGTTCACGCAAAATGTACACCTGGGTAATGGTCAAATGTGACCAACGCAATATCAGTTGAAAGAACGGACTATCAGTCTTTGCAGGCTGTTAATTTTGGCAGTATGATTGATGCATGAAATACATGCGTCTCGAGTTACATGGTCGCACAGACCCAGACTCCCACCCGACTGCATAACGTGACTCATAAGGTAGTTTGAAAAGGAGCCCCGAGAGGCATCTTGAATATTCATGAATCATGAGGCCCATCGTGTCTATTTCGGAAAGTGAGTGAGTGAGTTTAAGTTTTACGTCCCACCAACAGCTAAGGTCATACGGAGACGGGACCTCGGTTTAAAGACTCATCCGAAAGTCTGGAGAAGCCCGGGATCGATCCTGCGATCCCTGGTTTACAAGGCGAGTAGTGTAACCACTGCACCACGGAGGCTTCTGTCTATTTCGGAAATGATCGGGAAAACATGTTACGGTGTACGGATGTAACAAGTTAGCTTCTTTCAAAAGAAGCCAATGTGGGGGCTACAGCATAACTACAATGATCGGCATGTGGGTTTTAAGAAAGTATCGATTTTTTTTTTCTGACGAAATTTGCGAACCGGGAAAGAAGACAGTTCAACTGCCAAGACAGTTACCCGAAATGATTTGTGTGGGCTTAATAGGTCGATTTTTCACCACGATTTTTTGACACAATTTTTAAAAAAAACTAAACACTCGGTGCGGTAATTAGGGCGAATACGATACATTCCATGGTTCATTGACTTTGTGACCACTGGAGCATTCATCACCCAAATGGTCAAGCTTATTTCTCAAGAATTATTGGAGCTTAATTAATATTACTTGGTACATGCAAGCAATCCATATTTGATCTTGATCTTCATTTCATGGTTCACTGACCGCTTGAAAATTTGCAACCACCCTAGCATTCACCCAAGTGGTCAAAGACTTTGTGAATTATAGCATCAACCTTATTCTGTTTAAAGTTCATTTCTCAAAAACTATACAAGCTTCTTAAATGATAACTTGGTACAAAGTTTGCATCTAGGAATGGCAACTTTTATGCAGGCATCCATTGTTTGACCCTGACTTACATTTGGTGACTTTATGCCCCCACAGGCGCAGCATAGCCTGTGGCGGAATTCTTGTCAATACATTTTTGTTTTGGTGAAATGTGTTTAACTAACATGGACCCCAACAATTGGTTAAGCTGTACATTCAAATTCTATTACTGAGTAGAATTATGAACCAGTCTCTGTTTGTTTCAGGCTAGACAGTTGATATTGGAACACAAGCTTACTCTAGGAACATTAGAACAGTATCCCGAGGTTGGTATATAGTGTAAATAGTGTCCATAAAATTAGAGGAGAACCAATTAATAAGCCAATATGCTTTTATTCCTATCTTTTTCCTTGTGTATATCTTGTACCGTACATTGTGAATTTGAGTAGGTAAAGCACAAAATTATTGAACAACCAGTTACTTAAAGCATTGTTAGCACAAATAAGATGGAAACTTCAAATGTTCTGGCAGAAACAAGTGATGGAAACTTTAAATGTTCTGGCAGAAACAATATCTAGGACACTGTCAATTCTTGTATATTTTCAGCAAAAATTTTAGTGAATTTGTCAAATTAGATGAACCAGAAAACCTAAAAGAAGAATCATTTGATCAGGGAAGACTCAGATTAGCCTATGCATGTGCATAATCTGCAGTATCTTGCAGATAGCATGTGCCTCCTTTTGCCTCAGGGCTAGCCAAAGAGAGAGAGAAGCAAAATCTCTTGCCTTTTGGGTGGATGTGCAGGCTGATCTAATTCTTTACAGGTTGTTGTGTGCCAGCTAAAATGATAAAGATTTTAACCCCCACCATGCTGAACCCAGATATATCCCCTTCTGAAAACAGTATAGATCCAGATCAGCTGGCTTCTGAGAAGCCATCTGATCTGGATCTATATTGTTTTCCATTCTGCTTCTTAATCCATGGTAATAGACCTCCATGGCCTAGTGGGTAAGAGCAGTTTCTTAATCATTAGGTCTCTCACCGCTGTGGGTTCGAGCCTCGCTCCGGTCAAATGTGTGGCGCTAAATTCTGCAATGGCAAGTCTGGTGGTTTATCTGGGCACTCTGGTTTTCGTGCACCACGATCAGCTGGAAATAAGTGAAATTATCTTAAAAAGGGCGGTAAAACCAAATAGAAAAAAAAAAATCTGTGGTAAAAATGGAAACAGAGATAACTAAAAATCAGGGAGGAGTATAGTATATTGAAATATTCATCATGGTGATTATCAACTATTGCCTTAACCCATTCAGTACCAGAAACCCCTAAAGAGGTACCTTGGCAAACAGTGCTGGCCCAGATCAGACACCGCAGAATGCGGCATCTGATCAGGGCCTACACTGTTTGCAAAAAGCTAAGCCATTTTCCAAATAAATTTTGAAGAAAATACAACCTGACACCCCTAAATTTTGAAATGGACTCCTGCCATTATATAAGGAGGAAGATTCCATTTGGTGCAAAAAGGGTTTAAACCCCCGCCCATAGGGGCTTGAAGAAATATATGGGCTGCATGATGCTTCCACGCAGAGCTGATTCTGGCCCGCACACTAGTACTGGTAAACCATTTAGAGGATCTAAGCCTGTCCAGGAACCGCGGTGCGAGGGGGACCGTCCATGCTAATAAACCCTATTGGTTTCATTGGGCGACAGGGCTTGAGACGTCATTTCATCTCAATGTCGGGTAAAAGTCCCACAAAATTGGAAGCAACGTCTCCAAAATGACTTTTACAGTGTTGACGAGGACGTTAAACCTCAAATCAAACAACAAAGCAAAAAGGGTTAATGATGAGACACAATTTTTCTCCACAGCTGGATGTTGCTATTGATGGTGCTGATGAGATAGATAAAGACCTTGTGTGTATTAAAGGAGGGGGTGGATGTCTAACACAGGAGAAGATTGTAGCTTATAATGCCAAAGAATTTGTTGTTGCTGTCGAGGAAAGGTAAAGCAATATTTATGTTTTAGACATGGAGACCTGATTAACTTTTGAGTAAATGCTGAAAAAGACTTCATGAGTTATAGCCCTGTCTAAATTTGGGCATTTGTGCATTGCAGGCTTTGTGACGCATAGCAGAAGTTTCTAGTGCTTTGAAATTTCATATGGATTCCTGATGAAAAATAGCTGACATATTTTTTTTTTCTCATCTGGATTATGCCCCTTTTGTGAGTTATGGCTCTTTGAAAAAAATTGCTTGAAAGTTGATGAATTGATTGGTAGTTATTAGAAGATGACCTGATTAACATTGAAATAAATTCCAAAAAATTCTTCATCAGTCATGGCCCTTTATAAATTAGGGCATTTGTACATTGCATGCTTTGTGATGCATAGCATAACTTTAGAATCATGTATGCCAGGGTTTGAAATTGTATATATGGATTCCTGCTGGCACATTTTGTTGTTGTTTTTATACCCGCTTTTTCGAAGAAAAATCGGGTATATTGTTTTCGTACCACACTTCACTCCGGCGTCAGTCCGTCCGTCCGTCTGTCTGTCTGTCCGTCTGTCTGTCCGTCTGTCTGTCCGTCCGTCACGTTTCTTGTGATTGGATCTCCTCTGCAATCACTGAAGTTACACTTTTGAAACTTTGCATGTGGATAGTACATGGAATGTAGATGGCAGTGGGCAACTTTTTTGTGACCTTGACCTCAACATGACCCCAAGGTCAAAGGTCAAAAATTATGATTTGCCATATCTCCTAAACTATTGGAGTTACACTTCTGAAACTTTGCTTATTGGATGGTCCTTGGAATATAGAATATGTCAGGTTAATTTTGGTGTGACCTTGACCCCAAGGTCAAAGGTCAAAAAGTATGATTTTACCATATCTTCTAAACTATTAGAGTTACACCTCTGAAACTTTGGTTATTGGATGGCCCTTGGAATATAGAATAAATTTGGATACTTTTGGTGTGACCTTGACCTCAACATGACCCCAAGGTCAAAGGTCAAAAATTATGATTTGCCATATCTCCTAAACTATTGGAGTTACACTTCTGAAACTTTGCTTATTGGATGGCCCTTGGAATATAGAATATGTTGGGCTACTTTCGGTGTGACCTCGACCCCAAGGTCAAAGGTCAAAAAGTATGACTTTGCCATATCTTCTAAACTATTGAAGTTACACTTCTGAAACTTGGTTATTGGATGGCTGTTGGAATATAGAATAAATTGGGATACTTTAGGTGGACCTCAACATAACCCCAAGGTCAAAGGTCAAAAAGTATGACTTTGCAATATCTTCTAAACTATAAGAGTTACACTTCTGAAACTTTGCTTATCAGTTAGAATGTTCTTTGCAACATTTTTTTAACTTACATGTAGTTTTGGCTAGCTAATACATAGTAATTAGTGTTATTAATAGAAAAAGCGGGTATTTGCGATGGTATACCATCGACTGCAGATCTAGTTTTTTTTTCATCTGGATTGTGCTCCTTTCCTGAATTATTGCCCTTTGAAAAAATTTGGATGAAATTTTGTCAGCAAAATATCGCAAGTACAATTGAAGCAAGAGCCCTTGAAAGTTGATGAATGGATTGATAGTGACGAATTGATGACCTGATTAATTTTTTAAGAAATTCCGAAAAAGGCTAAATGAGTTATGACGCTTTATAAATTTTGGCATTTGTACATTGCATACTTTTTATGCATAGCATATCTTTAGAACAGTGTATGCTAGGGTTTGGAAATTTCATATATGGATTCGTCATGAAAAAATAGCTGACACATGTGTTTTTCTCATCAGGATTGTGCCTCTTTCCTAAATTATGGCCCTTTGAAAAAATTTGGATGAAATCTTGTCAGCAAAATATCACAAAAACTACTGAAGCTAGAGCTTTGAAAGTTGATGAATGGATTGGTGGTGATGAGTAGATAACCTGATTAACTTTTGAATAAATTGCTAAAAATATTTTTCATGAGTTACGGCCCCTTGTAAATTGTAAATTTGGGCATTTAAACCTTGTATGCAAGATAGCTCAATGACTTTTTAGACTAATGCCTTGAAACTTGACAGGCTGAAAGTAGGGGATGCTAAGCAGATGACCTGATAAATTTTATTTAAAAATTCTGAAATATTTTCTTGAGTTAATGCCCTTTGAAATTTTCAGCATTTCATCTGTTTTATGTTTGTTTGATTTGAGGTTTAACATCCCCGTCAACACAGTATAGGTCATTTTGGAGACGTTGCTTCCAATTTTGTGGGACTTTTACCCGACATTGAGATGGAAATGACATCTCAAGCCCTGTCGCCCAATGAAACCAATAGGGTTTATAAGCATGGATGGTCCGACTCGTACCGCGGTTCCTGGACATGCTTAGATCCTCTAAGCGGTTCACCAGTACTAGTGTGTAGGCGGTTTCAGCTCTGCGTGGAAGCATCATGCTGCCCAACTATAAGCAAGATATTAGGAACAAGCAGTGTTAGGGTTAAGAAGTTGAGAGCATAGTGTTTCATAAACCCCAGCTCTATTTAAAGTTGATTTTTTTTTACAGTATTCTTTTTACTTTAAAAATTCTATGTTGTCCTCGTACTTGTTAGAATTGCCTTGATAAGGCGATTCTAATAAGTACCTAAAAGATAGATTTCTGAAGAGGATCTTAATAATTCTCATCATTCCTGGTTAACTGCTTATGTGTAAACGTGGCCAGGAAAAGAATAGATAAACTGACTGGTTCAACATGATCTAAATAGTGTTTAGTTGACTAGCAAGTTAATCTATAAAACAAACATAAAATCCCCTTTGGACTACTGTAAAAATCAGAAAAATTTGGACACCTTGAGGACTTGCTGTATTTCTCTTAAAATTTTGAGAAATTTGTTTCATGATCCAGCAAGGTGTCCAAAAGGTGAAGATGGTCTGTCCCAATACTTAGGATCATTGTAGTATGTTTTGGCTTCATAATATTATGACAAGGGAAAACAATAATTGCTTAACCAATCACTGACTTGTGATGCTTTTGTGTTTTTTGACTTGTATTAGGCTGGCACATACATCTTTTTTCAGTAAAAATGTGGATGAGCTGGGAACATTCTGGAAGAAAGGAATCCCTCTCGAGGTGATGCCGTTGGCCTACAAACCACTTCAGCTTACCATAGAGAGTAAATTTGGGGGACATGCAGATCTCAGGATGGCTTCCAGAAAAATGGTATAAAATCTGTTCTGAAACTGCAGTGCTTAGAATTGTAGACTATACTCACCATGCTGAATATTTCATTATGCTACACTCCTCCCCTATTATCAGTCATTTCGTGTTGCATGATTTCAATTTTACCATGGATTCAGAAGCAGAATAGAAAACAGTATAGATCCTGGTCAGCTGGCTTCTAAGAAGCCAGCTGATCTGGATTTATACTGTTTTCAAAAGGTTATATCCAGATTCAGCATAATGCCCCTGCCCACCTGGGCTTGGAAAAATAGAGTGGGCTGCATGATGCTTCCAAGCAGAGCTGAAACTGTCCGCACACGAGTACTGGTAAACCACGTAGATTGTCTAAGCCTGCCCAGTCAAAGTGGTGCGAGTCGGCCCGCCAATGCATATAAACCCTATTGGTTTCATTGGGCGGCAGAGATTGAGATGTCATTTCATCTCAATGTCTGGTAAAAGTCCTATAAAATTGGAAGCAGCATCTCCAAAATGACCTAAATAGTGTTGATGAGGATGTTAAAGCTCAAATCAAGAAACAAATCCAGATTCAGCCTGGTGAGGATAAAAATATTGCCATTATCCCATATAAGACAGCAGTCTGTCATTTATAGTCAAACTTCAATAACACATACATTTGGCACCATCGAAATTTGTTCGTGATAGGGTTGTTTAAAATATTAAGGTATACTCATAACGCCAGGCCATGAGAAATAATGGGAATCACTTACAGGTATCATTTCATGCTTCTATGAAATAAAAGTATGCTGTGTGTACTCATTAGATTGCCTCATTGAGGCGATTCTAGTGAGTACATAAATCTCCGTGAATCATAAATATTTGGATATGTGGAGCACTCTGTTAGGAGAATTCTCTAGGTTTTCAAGAGGGAGTTCAAATTAGCCAAGGTAAAGGAGCAAACCATATTCCAGTTATTGAGACTTCACCCTATATTACAGTCACAGATACCAGTCACTAAGTCATTTGGCTCTGTTGTCTCCATTTATTGTGTGTCAATAGCAAAGCTAGGCTTGGAGAAATAGATTGGGCTGCATGATGCTTCCATGCAGAGCTGAAACTGACCATCCATGAGTAGTGGTAAACCAATTAGGTGGTCTAAGCCTGCCCAGGCAAAGTGGTGCGAGTAGGACCGTCCCCACACACAGACCCTTTCTGCTTGTTTGGGTGGCAGGGCTTGAGATATCATTTCATCTCAATGTCAGGTAAAAGTCCCATGAAGCAACGTCTCCAAAATGACCAAAATAGTGTTGATGAGACATAAAACCTCAAATTAAACAAACAAATAATAGCAAAGGGTGTAGCAAGAATGCTGCACTGTCTGTTCTGAGCATTCACAGTTTGTATTATGAAAACATATGTTCAGGGTTTGTGATCAGGTAAGAGGCAACCAAGTCTGCTCAGCTACAGAGACTGGCACAAGACTTGAAATTTTACATATAGAAACTGGAGGTATTTTGCTATCCAAGCAGTGAACCCAAAGTTGCTGATCTGGGGCCAGGGTCAAGTTGTTCAAACTATCGTTAGCTTAATGAGCTCGTTAGTGGTCAAATTGTTAAGTCTTCTATTAAGTACAATTTCTAGTTCTCTGGTATTTTTGCTGCAAAATATGTGTAGCTTTTGCTATTGCAAAAGCTACTCACATTTTTTCAGCAAAAATCTTAGCTTTTTTGCCATGTATTAAATGATCAAAGGTTTAACAATTTGTTAACTAATGGGGTCATTAGCTTTGAACAACTGGCCCCAGTTGTTCAAAACTAACGATGTTAGTTAACATATCGTTAAAACTGTGATCTTTTAATGAGGCTAATATGCTAATATTTTTGCTGAAAAAAAGTGAGTAGCTCTTGCATTTGCAAAAGCTACTCACTTTTTTTAAGCAAACATACCACTGTATTTGATATTGTTACTCACTAGAACACTTTAAAAACTTTGACAACCAACTAATGATGTGGCTAATATGAGATACACAACAGTTCTGCCCATACCAGCTGATTTTGTATGACAAGTGAGTGAGTGAGTTTTAGTTTTACGTCCCACCAACAGCTAAGGTCATACGGAGACGGGACCTCGGTTTAAAGACTCATCCGAAAGTCTGGAGAAGCCCGGGATCGATCCTGCGATCCCTGGTTTACAAGGCGAGTAGGGTAACCACTGCACCACGGAGGCTTCTATTTTGTATGACAAGAAGTTTCTGCATGAAATGATATGTATTTTCCCTAAGTATATGGACACCTCAACTCCTTACCATACTTGTTTTTGTTTGTTTGTTTGATTTGAGGTTTAACATCCCCGTCAACACTGTAAAGGTCATTTTGGAGACCTTGCTTCCAATTTTGTGGGACTTTTACCCAACATTGAGATGAAATGACATCTCAAGCCCTGTCGCCCAATGAAAGCAATAGGGTTTATTAGCATGGACGGTCCACCTCGCACCGCGGTTCCTGGTCAGGCTTAGATCCTCTAAGCAGTTTACCAGTACTAGTGTGCGGGCCAGATTCAGCTCTGCGTGGAAGCATCATGCAGCCCATATATTTCTTCAAGCCCCTATGGGCGGGGGCCGAACATTCTTGTTTTAAAACTTGAACAAGTACAAATCGTTTTGTCTAAAAATAGCTGGATGAGTGCCAAATGGTGTACTCATTTGGTTCTAGATTGCTTTCCCAGGTCTGCTTGCCTGGATACATTTGATAAAATAGGGTACCATGTAATATTGTTGTTACTTACAGGGACCAGTAGTTTCTGACAATGGTAATTTTATTCTGGACTGGAGGTTTGACTCACCAGGAGATTGGTCCAAAATCAATAATCAGCTCATACATATTCCTGGTAAGTACAAGTTTTAGAAATCTAGGGGCCAGTTGTTCAAAACTTACAAGATCGGGGGTTTCATATTGATAAAACGTTGATTGTTTAATATCGTAAATGTGCATATATTTTTGCTAAAAAAATTGTGAGTAGCTTTTGCAATAGCAAAAGCTACTCACATATTTTTCAGCAAAAATAGCTGTGATTAAATATTGTATTTGGTAGGCCATTTTATGATGTACCAATTAGTCCACTGATTAGTTTGCTAAGCTAATGATGCTTTGAACAACTGGACCCAATTTTATATGCACCTGGTATTGAGGGGATATCAGAAATTGACAGCTCCCATGAGCATCTACACTGATTGGTATGTGAACCATGTTATAAGAAAACCGTCTAATGTTTGCAAACAACAAAGGTGCAGACCAGCCTGTGCATACACCCTATTAGATCAGCAACTTTTTGTTCACTGCTTATATTGTACCGGAAAAATCCTAAAATTTGAACAAAATTTTAGCGAGTTTGTTTCGCAATCCAGCAAGGAGTTCAAAAAGTGGAGATGGCAAAAAGACAGTCTGTGATTGGAGCAGTCTGCACTTTTTGCTTAGGCCTGTCTATCCCAATACTTAGGATCATTACAGTAGCTGAACATGCTGATTTGTGTCTTACCTGGATAAAAAGTAGAAGCCTCTGTGGTGTAGTGGTTATGCTACTCACCTCATAAACCAGGGATCATGGGTTCAATCCCGGGCTTCTCCATACGTTATGAAAGTCTTTAAACCAAGGTCCTTTCCCCGTACGACCTTAGCTGTTGGTGGGACCTAAAAGTCAGCACACACACACATACACACACACACACACACACACACACACACTCCAGGACAAAAATCATGAAGATAGGCTTTCTTGTGACTCATATTATCTAAGCTTGAACCCAGAAAAAGATATGTATGATTTCCTTGTCCATGCAGGCAAGATTGAAACTAACATTCACCTTCTTGTTGTCTGATTATGTGCACTTCATGTATTGCTTTGAATTCACAAACAACATATGAGCCCCGCCAAGCGATTTGTGTCTTCGGGCATTCCGTCATGACAAATTTTAACTGTGCATGTCCAGCCATTCAGAGGGGCCAGGGATATGGCTTTCTGTCTGAAGGATCCTCTTGATTCACTGCTCCCATAGGCGATAAGTACCAAAATCGCTTGACGGGGCCCGTATTATCTAGACGAATCTTATCAGTTGGTTCGTTTTAGATTATATTGATGCACATGTAATTTTTGATGTGCCTGTTCTTCATGTACAAACAGTATGGAATGACAGTAATGTAATAAGCTTGCAGAAAATATCAAACCAGTGTCGAAACTGATTTCAGGTAAAACAGGTTTGCAATTTCAGGTGGATAGTTTCATCTTTGATAAGGGTACCTATGGTACTGAAGCAACTTCTCTGCTTTGATATAGGCTGTGTTAATCTTACTATAAACATTGTCTCCTCTCATTGGAAAATTGTTTCAAGAAGATTCAAGAACAGCAATTGTCATTTTCTTGCAAAAGAATATGCATTGTATTGGCTAGTCACCATAACAACAGTTAAGGTAAGTATTTTGTGATAATTGAAGGATAGTTTCAGTTCTTCATATGTTGTGGGTATTCATTAGAACAGCCTCACCAAGGTGGTTCTAATGAGTACCCACAACATAGGTTTATATGGAGAAATAAGGAAAACTATCCTTCAGTTATCACAAAATACTTACCTTATCTGTTTCTCTGAGCCACTTGGAGAACCTAAACCTGTTCAGGAAAAGTGTGGTTCAGTTCATTGACCAGCTTGACCCATCCTGGGCCATTAAACTCCATCCTTGAGGAATGAGAATATCTGAGAAGGTAGCAGGGGCTTTGCTTTTGAAGTCTTTCTGAGGCGAAGTCTTTCATTGTTAAAAGTGTACACAGTAACAAGAAATTTTATAAAATTTTCACAGATATATTATTGCTACATACCTTCAAGCTGTTGGATTTTAGTGTCCTTAAAGGGCCAGTTGTTCAAAACTAACGATGTTGTTAGTTAACGTATCGTTAAAACTTGGATCGTTTATTTTGGCAAATATACTAATATTTTTCTGAAAAAATGTGAGCAGCTTTTGCGAATGCAAAAGCTGCTCACATTTTTTCAGCAAAAATTCCAAAACTTTGAATATTAAACTTGCTACAACAGTTAACAATATGACCACTAACGAGCTCGTTAAGCTAACGATGCTTTGAACAACTCTTGAACTGGCCCCTTGATCTCATTTTCAAGATCAGCACAGGACAAATCCGATTAAAGTTTGGTCACATTGAACTTGTGTACACAGTATGTACATGTCTTGGACAGAACAGGCTGACAGAATGTCATCAGACTTTGTGGGTATAACATTATATCCGCGAACCAAAGGGGAGCAGGATATAGATTTTGGTGCTTGATGTTTGTGTTGCCTTGAGCGTTGGCTGTTTAAAGTTCACATATTTTCTGAACCAATAAATGAGGCGGTTCTAACAAGCACCCACAATCTATATTTTGGAGCGTAAATAAGAAAAACAAGGTTTACCCCTGTAAACCCAGGTTTTTCTATATCAAAATTACATAGGTGTGTTTTTTTCTGATGGAAAAACGAAAAAAAAAGGCCAATCTTGAAATAGTTTATCTTGGCAACACAGCAAATATACTAGCAGAAAAAAGAAACTGTGCATGTATAAAAAACAAATATTCTATTATTCTAAAATTCATGTATGCTTGAAACTTTACACAAACATGATGTGTATACTCCTTAACAATATTGAATGGTAAATAAGGTCCTTGCACATGCATTTCATTGTTCTTGTGCAAGTGTAGGATTAAGCATACTCGTTGCTAGCAATTAAATTGTGAACGTCTTTACAATCTTTTTGACTCTTGTGTAAAACCGTTTTATCCAAGTGAAACAGAAAAACAAATTTATTTCTCCTGAATGTGTTGGTAAGCAATGCCTAGACTCAACAAAGCTCAGGTCAACCAAGCGGTTGGCATTATTCGAGCTGGTGTATCCCAAAATGAGGTTAGCAGATGGTTTGGCGTGCATAGGAACACAAGTTCTGCTTTATGGAGACGTTATCAGCAATCTGGTAACACCTGGGACCATCGCAGATCGGGACGTCCACATGTGACGTCATTACGTCAAGACACTTACATCCATGTGACGCATCTTCTTAACCGATTTCAAACTGCTGCTTTGACGGCTAGAAGCATTCCTGGCTTGAGTAACATTAGTCCAAGAACCGTCAGAAACCGCTTGCATGAACGGAACATTCGCCCTCGGCGTCCAGCAATCCGTCCAGTCCTACAGTGACGAACATGCTTAATCCTGCACTTGCACAAGGACAACAAAATGCATGTGCAAGGACCTTATTTACCAATCAGTATTGTTAAGGAGTATACACATCATTTTTGTGTAAAGTTTCAAGCATAAATGGATTTTAGGTAAGAATTATAGAAAATTTATTTTTAATACATGCACAGTTTCTTTTTTCCACTAGCATACTTGATTCTACTTTGGTGACCTCGACCTCTTTCAATGTCAATTAGTTTTTGGGTCATATTCATTGTGGTAGTGCAGATGGGTTACAGTTTTCTTGTTTGGACATGCATTATAGTTGATTTCATTCCAAGTCATCGCAGGAAGAAGAATTTCAAAGTTTGGATAAATTAACTTGTGATATCTTCATGTAATTTTATAGGAATGTTTATTAGTATAGGACGACGTGTTATGTACAAGAATAATTGCTCCCCCTTGCTTGCTTTCCAAGTTATGTCCCTCTGATTATTTTTTCTAGAGATTCTTGTATGTGCTGTAACTCGGTAACTGTTGGGGATATCTTCATGCAATTAACAATATCTTTTGAGCCTTTTGGGTTGTTTCAAAACTGACAAATATATCTGTAGGACAGGACAAAGACTCAAGTCTTGGTTGACCATTAGTCAGTACGGGATATAAATTTTCGAATTTCTGTCTGATTTAGCTTGTTGAGACAGTATCTCAGGAAATGTTGAGTCAACCTTATGGGGCCAGTTGTTCAAAACGAACAACATCATTAGTTAACGAATCATTAAAACTTTGATCATTTAATATGGCAAATATACTAATATTTTTTTCTGAAAAAATGTTAGCAGCTTTTGCAGATGCAAAAGCTGCTCACATTTTTTTCAGCAAAAATACCAAAATTTTAGTTATTGAACTTACCTAAGAACAGTTAACAATATGACCGCTAAAGAGCTTAAGCTAACCAGGCTTTGAACAACTGGCCGCTGGAGATTTATCATGAGGACATTTTTTAGACATTTTGATCAGCTTTTGGTGACCTTGATTCTGTTTTCACGGATACTCTTGAACAAAAAGTTTTTTATCAGTAGGTGAAAATCAGTTTCCTCTGAAAAAGTTTTTATTAATTTCTTGGACAAAATAAGGCTTCATGTTTATGGGTATTTTTAATTCAGGAGGCCGGGTTCCAGTTCCATAGGATATTATATTATTGTCAACTGCAAACAGTGTTCCGATGGCCTTCTGTTCACCCTTCTATCAGCTTGATAAGAACTTAATTAATGTTGAAAATGTTGTCATTATTGATATCATCATCATCACAATCACCATCATCATCATCATGGTCCTTTAGTTTCAAAACTTTATAAGACTGAGGACTAAAACTTCATCTATTTCCATTCCAGGAATTGTAGAGACAGGCATATTTGTCGGAATGGTCTCGAAGGCCTATATTGGATCTGCTGATGGAACTGTGATTGTCAAAGACAGGAACAGTAACTTTTAGTTGATGAATAACGGTGTAGGTCCTGATCAGACTGTTCCTCTGTTGGAGTAGCATGTTCTGGGTCCGCCCTGTTTACCACGGTAATCTGCCTTCTTTACCATGGTTAACAGTCAAATTATTAACACATTTTGTACCAGAACCCCCTAAAGGGGTAATTGGCAAACAATACAGGCCCAGATCAGATGCCACATAATGTGGCATCTGATCAGGGCCTACACTGTTTGCAAAAAGTTCAGCCATTTTCAAAATAAATTTTGAAGAAAACACCCCTAAATTTTGAAGTGGACTCCTGTTATATATAAGGAGGAAGATTCCATTTGGTACAAAAAGGGTTAACTAGAGCCCTGTACATCATGACAGCCCCAGGAACGTTCCTTTCATTTTAAGTCCCGGTCTTCTATAAATTCCTTTTTAACCCTTATCTTGCTGAATATTCATTTAAGCCACACCCATTTCTGTCTATCAACCAATCAAATTACTTGATGTAATTTTTTGCTACAAATTCATAAACTGAATGCCAAACAGTGTAGATCCTGATCAGATGGCTTCTTCAGAAGCCATCTGATCTGGATCTACACTGTTTACAAAGATAGGGGTTGTCGTGAACAGCAAGATAAGGGTTAACATTTAAATGGTGGGTAGTCTTTCAGAATATGGTGGCCCAGCCTGTAGTCACAGTTTGCAAACTGTGGGCCAAATCTTTTTAAGACCACCAATAACAAAAACTGTATATTTAAAAAAAATGTATTTTTTATTTAAAACCAGGGCCCAGTTGTTCAAAGCATTGTTAGCTTAATAAGCTTGTTAGTTGTCAGAAAGTTAACTGCTCATGTAATTATGATATCTAATACAGTGCTTTTGCCAAAAAAAGCGAGTAACTACTCATATTTTTCAGAAAAAATATTAGTATATTTGCCATATTTAAAGAACAGTTTTAACGATATGTTAACTAACAGCATCGTTAGTTTTGAACAACTGACCCCAGTTTGCACTGATAGTTAGTAGAACAGTCTGATCTCAGTCTACACTTCTCAGACACTACTGTTCCATTGTAAATGGTTATAACATGGGAAGTAGAAGGGTTGTTAGGGCGGTGGATTGTTGAGCCCCACTGTGTCTTGGCACAGCATAGATTGATTGACCCAGGGGCTCCATTCCTCTCCCTTTTCTGCCTTTCATCTATCCAGAAATGAATCACATACCATGATTTATAACAGAACTGATATTTTCTAACATTTTGGCTAACAGCTGTAGTAGAAACGGGACTATTTATTGGCATGGTATCCAAGGTCTATATTGGTTGTGCTGACGGCAGCGTGCTTGTGAAGGACAGGAACAGTAATTCATGATCTCTAGATAAAGTTGTGGTTCCTGTCAAGCAAACTTTGGTGGCCTATGATGTATTGACAACAGACCCATCCACATGGACTTTCATGGTATAACCTAGTCACTAGGGGAAGTAACTGATTTACAACAATAATGTTATTAATCAAATAATTTCGTATTGGCCCAGTTACAGGTCTGAGGTCTGTATTGGCACGAGGTCGAAGGCTGAGGCCAATACAGCTGACCGAGGACCTGTAACTTGGCCAAAACGAGATTACTTGATTTATGACAATTTTATTAATTGACACAATTAAAACATGATTTATGATTTTTAGCTCACCTGTCACGTAGTGACAAGGTGAGCTTTTGGGATCACTTTTTGTCCGTCCTCCGTCGTCCGTCCGTGCGTGCGTGCGTCCGTAAACTTTTCTTCAAACGACATCTCCTCCTAAACCGCTAATCGGATTTTGACCAAACTTCACAGGAATGATCCTTAGGTGGTCCCCTTTCAGATTTGTTCAAATGGTTCCGGTCCGTTGCACATATAGGTCACAGTAGCCAAAAATAGATTTTTTTCACCGAAAACTTAAAAATCTTCTTCTCTGAAACCGCAAGGCCCAGGTCTTTGATATTTGGTATGAAGCTTCATCTAGTGGACCCCTACCAAGATTGTTCAAATTATAGTGCTGGGGCCAAAAATGCCCCCGCACGGGGGCCCTTTGGTTTTACATGGGCTTATATAGGGAAAATCTTTAAAAATCTTCTTCTCTGAAACCGCAAGGCCCAGATCTTTGATATTTGGTATGAAGCTTCATCTAGTGGACCCCTACCAAGATTGTTCAAATTATAGTGCTGGAGCTAAAAATGCCCCCGCATGGGGGCCCTTTGGTTTTACATGGGCTTATATAGGGAAAATCTTGAAAAATCTTCTCCTCTGAAACCGCAAGGCCCAGGTCTTTGATATTTGGTATGAAGCTTCATCTAGTGGACTCCTACCAAGATTGTTCAAATAATAGTGCTGGGGCCAAAAATGCCCCCGCACAGGGGCCCTTTGGTTTTACATGGGCTTGTATAGGGAAAATCTTTAAAAATCTTCTTCTCTGAAACTGCAAGGCCCAGGTCTTTGATATTTAGTATGAAGCTTTATCTAGTGGACCCCTACCAAGATTGTTCAAATTATAGTGCTGAAGCTAAAAATGCCCCCGCCCCGGGGCCCTTTGGTTTTACATGGGCTTATATAGGGAAAATCTTGAAAAATCTTCTTCTCTGAAACTGCAAGGCCAAGGTCTTTGATATTTGGTATGAAGCTTTATCTAGTGGACCCCTACCAAGATTTTTCAAATTATAGTGCTGGGGCCAAAAATGCCCCCGCACCAGGGCCCTTTTGTTTTACATAGGCTTATATAGGGAAAATCTTTAAAAATCTTCTTCTCTGAAACTGCAAGGCCCAGGTCTTTGATATTTGGTATGAAGCTTCATCTAGTGGACCCCTACCAAGATTGTTCAAATTATAGTGCTGGGGCCAAAAATGCCCCCACACTGGGGCCCTTTGGTTTTACATGGGCTTATATAGGGAAAATCTTGAAAAATCTTCTTCTCTGAAACGGCAAGGCCCAGGTCTTTGATATTTGGTATGAAGCTTCATCTAGTGGACCCCTACCAAGATTGTTCAAATTATAGTGCTGGGGCCAAAAATGCCCCCGCACCAGGGCCCTTTTGTTTCACATAGGCTTATATAGGGAAAATCTTGAAAAATCTTCTCTGAAACTGCAAGGCCCAGGTCTTTGATATTTGGTATGAAGCTTCATCTTGTGGACCTCTACCAAGATTGTTCAAATTATAGCCCTGGGGCCAAAAATGCCCCCGCTCTGGGGCCCTTTGGTTTTACATAGACTTATATAGGGAAAATCTTGAAAAATCTTTTTCTCCGAAACTTCAAGGCTTAGGTCTTCGATATTTGTTATGAAGCTTCAGCTAGTGGACCTCTATAAAGATTTTCAAATTATAGCCCTGAGACCAAAAATGCCCCCGCCATGTGGCCCTTTGGTTTTACATAGACTTATATAGGGAAAATCTTTAAAAATCATCTTCTCTGAAACACAAGGCTTAGATCTTTGATATTTGTTATGAAGCTTCAGCTAGTGGACCTCTACCAAGATTGTTCAAATAATAGCCCTGGGGCCAAAAATGCCCCCGCTCAGGGGCCCTTTGGTTTAACATAGACTTATATTGGAAAAATCTTGTTTTACATAGACTTCTATATGCAGGGTAAACCTTTAAAATCATCTTCTCTGAAACCAGAAAGCCCAGGTCTTTCATATTCGATATGAAGCTTCATCTTGTGGAGCTCTACCAAGATTGTTCAAATTTTAGCCCTGGGGCCAAAATTGACCCTGCCCGGGGCCCACTTGTTATGCTTTGGATCAGGTGAGCGAACCAGGGCCCTCTGGGCCCTCTTGTTGAATATTGGTTGACCTGGTGTAATACAGGATAAACAATTAATAATGTACTGTATTTACCCAATATATTCAGACACCAAAAGATTAAAAATAGGCCAGATAAAACATTCTAGACCCAGATCAGACTGCACCTAGGAGCAGTCTGATCAGGATCTCCACGGTTTGCCATTGAGCAACAGTCTTTGTGGTTAAAATTCAGAACAAACAATGTGTGATACAGTATGGGTCATTAAAAAGTGTCTGTATTTATGGGGTAAATCAGAACAGAGATTTCTCGGTTAATTGCAGTCTGATCTGTCCACAGTCTTTTGCCTCATTCCATACCAATAGTTAAGGTAATTATTTTTATGTATACAGAAACAGTAACTCTTTTGAAGTATTGTGCAAGATGAGTTACTTCCCTTTGTACAGAGATAACCAGAGCTAGATCATGTCATAGGAAAACCTATTTTAAACAACATGCCTGCATCCAAGAATATGTACAGTGAAACAGTGATGGCTTGGACACTTATGACTCATTTAATACCATTTATTAGTCACAAGGAAAAATCCCATGTCTGCAGATATTAACCCTTTTTGTACCGAATGGAATCTTCCACCTGATATATGGCAGAAGTCCATTTTGAAATTTAGGGGGGTGTCGGGTTGTGTTTTCTTGAAAATCTATTCAAGAAATGGTTTAACTTTTTGCAAACAGTATAGGCTCTGATCAGACGCCGCATTCTGCGTCGTCTGATCTGTGCCTGCACTGTTTGCCAAGGTACCCCTTTAGGGGTTTCTGGTACTGAATGGGTTAATATATTTGAGATCTGAGGATAGTTTTCTTATTTATACTGATTAGGTTTGCCTCAGTTAGGTGATTCTACTGAGTATGCAAAACACAGCTTTATTTTAACCTTTATCCAGCTGTTCAAGACAGCCCTTACCTTTGCAGACAGTGTAGATCCAGATCAGGTGGCTTCTGAAGAAGCCATCTGATCAGGATCTACACTGTCATTCAGTTTATGAATTTGAATGAAAACATTATAGCATGTAATTTGATTGGCTGATGGTCAGAAATGGGCGTGGCAGGATAAGGGTTAAAGAAAATAGATAGCGCTATTATGCCTCCTCACACCCTCCAGATCTGGTGGTATGAGTTTCCTCCCAGTCTCGCACTACCCCTGTTGCAAACAAATTTTTATTTTCCAAAACCAAAAAGTATTCAAGCCATTGAAATTTGACTCTGTTTGCATATACTGTTTGGAGTATGTGTTGTCCCTATAAATGATGTGCATGTATTACAGTAAAATTCCTATATTAAGACCACCTTTGGAACTGTTCAAAAGTGGTCTTTAAGACCACTTTTGAACAGTCCCAACGGTTGTCCCTGACCAGAGGACAGTGTGTGCAGAAAACAGGAAGAAAGAATAACTGCACCCTTCTAAATAAACTTTTTATAGAAGAATTAGTCCTAATTTAGGTGGTCCTAATAGCAGAATTTCACTGTATTACTAAACAGTTAACTCTTATCATGCTGTTCATGACAAGCCCTATCTTTGGTAACAGTGTAGATCCAGATCAGACGGCTTCTGAAGTAGCCATCTGATCAGGATCTACACTGTTTTACATTCAGTTTATGAATTTGAAGGAATAAATTACATCAAGTAATCTGATTGGTGTGGCTAAAATGAATATTCAGCAAGAGAAGGGTTAAGTCATGAAATTCAGGATAATACTGATTGGACCAGAACAATGTGCAGACAGATTCTGGTCTTAGATTAATCAACATTCTGCCACAATACAGGTTTTCTTATGCAGCTGCTAGTACTGAAAATTTCAGACCCTATCTTTTCCAAGGGAGTGTATTTAGTGAAACAGGAAATGACTTACCTGGCTTATTCCTTGTCCTGCTGAGCTCGGATGTGCCTTACCTTTCAAACAATGTAGATCCAGATCAGATGGCTTCAAGATGGCTTCTGAAGAAGCCATCTGATCAGGATCTACATTGTTTGTCTTTCAGATTGTGAATTTGTTGAAATAATTTGAATCAAGTGATCTGATTGGTTGATAATCTGTAGTGGGTGTGGCAGATTTAAATATTCAGCCGGACAAGGGTGAATGTGTGCTGCTCTTACAGGCAAGAATTTGGTTCAGCTCAAACAAATTCTTCCTTCCTTTGAGAGCAGCTCCCTCTGAGAAGAGGAGCAAATTGTTCCAAGCATGAGTCTATCACTTGGAGCTACAGTGAAACTTTAATGGCTCGAACAGGGATGACTCGGTTACGTCAGCGGTTCCAAATTTTCTCCGAGTCCCAAGGAAAAATTTTATGTAAGTTCGAATATTCATATATTTGGAATAATTTAAGGAGAATTTCCAATTTTATCTTGAAATGTATGTTGTGTGTGCTCATTAGAATTGCCTCATTGAGGCAATTCCAATGAGTAGACACGACATACATCAGAAATTCTTTATGAGTTCAAATGGCAAACAACGCCTCATTGAGGTGATTCTAATGAGCACACACAACATATCTTTATTTTAAAGAAGGCTGAAAGTTACCCCTCTTGTCCTGGCAATATGAATAATCTTCTGTGTCTGGAATTACCCCGATGTAGAAGAAATTCTTATAGTCACAAAGGTGTTTGAGCCATTGACATTTGACTGCTTATCCAAGTAACGATAAATTTATGAGTAACACCGTTATCCACTCTTTCCCTTATTTCCACAGCTTCTATATTCACAGTTTTTGACTTGTCCACATATTCCCACTTCTCTCCGCCGCTCATATTTACAATGTAATAGCCAACAATTTGCTTCCAAATCTTACGTTACCATATTTACCGGACAGGTCTGAGTGAACTGTATAGACCCAGATGAGATGCTGCATTCTGCAGCATCTTGCATTCTGCAGCATCTCATCAAGGTCTACATTGTTTGCCAGCTAGTTTTAGACACCAACATTTGGTAGTAAATTGTACTTTTTCAACTTTTAGAATAAGTATGGAAAGGATTTTAGGTATACAAATATTTAAGATAAACATGTTAGAGTTTTGTTCTGAAAAGAGCAAATTCCTTGGGAGCAAATTCTTTTCTTTTGCAGTTGAAACTATTTTGTAGGAGTGGCATAGTAGGAGTTGTTTCCCTTGCTAAATGGCAGAAAATATGACATTGTAAAGTACAGTTAAACTTCAATATCTCAAACACAGATTGCTCTTTTACTTTGTCTAATTCAAATTCACTCTTGAGTCCCTAGAGAGCTCATCCAGTAGCTCAAGATACCCATATACCGTAAAGATACTGAGTATTGGGACACGCAGGCCTAAGCAAACAGTGTAGACCCTGATCAGACTGCTCCTTCAGGAGCAGTCTGATCAGGGTCTACACTGTTTGCCTTTCTGTCTGCACTTTTTTGGACTCCTTGCTGGATCGTGAAACAAATTTATTAAAATTTTAGGAGAATTTTAGCAGCTCCTCAAGGTGTTCCAATTTTTAGGATTTTTACGGTATTTAAAAAATTTGGAGATTTTTCTGATTATTTCTTTAAAGAAACCTCAATTTTTTAGAAGATCTAAACTATATCCTTAAGTCTCATAACTTTGTGCTATAATTAAACCTCCATAGTTCCAACTACCTGTATCTCAAACAAACATGTACATGGTTCCAAAGGTATTTGAGTTATTGAAGTTTTGACTATGTCTATTTCTCTCAACAATACCAGTAGTAGTTGTGCCAGTTTGTGTTTTGCCAGATTAGTTAAAGTTATTGATTTCATATAAAGATGCAAGTACATTTACCTGATACTGGTATGCAAACATTATGTAAACACGCCTATACAACTACATTGCCACCTTTATCGCCGAAAAAATGAAAATTTTATGATGAAAAATTTTGATATTTTTCTTATTTCTGCTCAAAATATAGACTGTGGGCACTCGTTAGAACCGCCTCATCGAGGCGGTTCTAACGAGTACCCACAGTCTATATTTTAGACCAGAAATAAGAAAAATAAGGTTTACCCCCGGAAACCCCAGTTTTACTATATTCAAGGGGGTCAAAATTATATAGGCGTGTTTTTGTGATGATCTTATCAAATAAGGGCTATAAAACATATGCATAGGGCATAAAATAGTAGCTAAAATGTTTATTGACCTAATTTGAGAAGCACTTAGTCATTTACTACCATATTTATGACGTTTATTCAGACGAACTAACCTTAGCAAACAGTGTAAACCCAGATGAGATGCCACAGAACATGGCGTCTCATCAGGGTCTACACCGTTTGCCACTCATCCAGTATTTTTAGACACAACATGGGTAGTAAATTATTCTTGTTCAGCAGGGCCCAAGCTAGCCCCAAAAATTTGGGAGAAGTGACTTCTCCCTCCTGGGAAAATAGGGAGAAGTTTGCTGGGTCTAGGGAGAAGTTTGCTGGGTCTAGGGAGAAGTGGGTGCGGCTTAACGCCGAACAACAACAATGTAATGAGTTCTCCTGTAAACCCCTATTTGGAGAGTGTGTTTTATAGGGGTATCAATCAATTCCAATATTGAGACCACCTGAAATGAAGACTAATTCTGCTTTAAAAAGCTTATTTGGTTGGCTGCAGTTATTCTTTCTGTTTTCTGCATACAGTGACCGCTGATCAGAGACCACTTTTGGGACTGTTCAAAAGTGGTCTTAAAGAAGACCACTTTTGGGACTGTTCAAAAGTGGTCTTAAAGAAGACCACTTTTGAACTGTCCCAAAGGTGGTCTTAATATAATAATTTTACTGTATTTGGGCAAGCTGTAACTTTTGTTATATCCAACCATGTTATAATGAAAGGTGTTAAGTAAAGAGGTTTCTATGTAATAGATCAGTTCACTAAGTACCTGTCACAATTGTATTTGAAACAAGGGGGAACAACCTCGCTAGATGAAAATCAGTTGTTATTTTTTATGAATTTGGATAATTACTGAGTAACTGAATATTTACCGGCAAGTAATAATTATTTTCACCTACAAAATAAAAAAATGCTACCTACTTTTGTTGTTGTCCATAAAAAAATGAAAACGATTGATGGATGCAAAATATAATGTACAAACAAATCAATGGCAAATAAAACCATCAATATTTAAAATTTATTAAATCCTAATGCAGTGTCAATGTTACCGGTCAGCTTAATCTTATTACTGTATACAACAGTACTTAACAAAGTACGTCCGCACCCGGATTTTGGCACGAGCTAACGGTACAAATATACCTGTTTAAGTTACATAATCTTGTGTAATCTTAATTGGCTCTTAATGCAATAAAAACTTTGTGCAATCAACCGAGATAGATTTATGACAGTACAAGACTACTAAGCATGTTGCAAGTGGCTCGAGCTGCATGAGCTAACGGTTAGAATTAAATTACATAACAGTACCAAACTGCAACTGGGACGAAGTGCAGAATAAACAGTTAGCTTTGTTCAGTGCAATTACTGAGATTTCTGACACTAGTGGATCGAAGGATTATCGTCACCTTGTCAGTTTACCGTTACTGTTCATAAGGAAGACACAAAAAAAAAAAAAAAAAAGCGGGCGAAATTTCAGGGCGAAGTTTTTTTCGCTTTCATCGCCAAAGTCGGCGAAGTGAGCCCCAACAGGGCGACTTCTTCGCCCGAGTCGCCCTCTAGCTTGAGCCCTGGTTCAGATTCTAGAACAAGTATGGTAAGAGATGAAATAAAGCTTTCTTTCATGACTATAAATGGCATTTTTTAATGAAAAGTTATGATATTTTCCTCATTTCTGCTTCAAATATTTTATGTTTTGTTAGAACCACCGCATACAATCTATGTTTTTATGAGCAAGAATCAGGAATTTTTTTCATACTATTGTAAAACCCACTTCTCTCTATTTATCATATGACGTCGCATCTGAGAATGTAATAATGTCATGTAATAAATTCGATAATCCACTAGTGGATTAAATATGCAAATAAGTTAGATATGCCCCATAATGTTACATGTACGACGTCGCATTTAGTAATAGCGGAATACTGACATTTTTTATAAACAATCGAGAATAAAATTCGTTTTAAATGTCATATGATAAACAGAATCTTGCATTCGTGCTCATGTATTACTGAATTTATTAAACTCGTTGAAGAAAAGTGATAAAATGCTCGGTAAAGCCTCCCTTTTCCTCAACTCGTTTAATAAATTCAATAATACATGGACACTCATGTAAGATGCTCTATATAAAATTACCCCACTTTTCTGTGTAAAGTGGGGTTTACAAGGGTACTCATTACACAGACTTGATAAGACCTAAGGGGGTACCTTGGCAAACAGTGCTTACCCAGATTAGATGCCACAGAATGTGGCTTCTGATCAGGGCCTGCATTATGTGCTAACAGAATTTTCCGTCAAAAAAAATAGAATAAAAATGAAAAAAAAAAACAGGCCTGACACCCCTGATATGACTAATGGACTTGTCCAATATATAGCAGTGGAAGAGTCCACTAGTGTACAATGGGTTAAGTATGAGACTTTTAAAGGTTAAAAAGATAAACAGAATCTCACACTTCTGGGGCTAGTTGTTCAAAACTAACCCTTGTCCTGCTGAATATTCATATATGCCACACCCACAACTGATTATCAACCAATCAGATTACTTGATGCAAATTATTGCAACAAATTCACAATCTGAATGGCAAACAATGTAGATCCTGGTCAGATGGCTTCTTCAGAAGCCATCTGATCTGGATCTTCATTGTTTGGAAAATAAGGCATATCCGGGCTCAGCAGGACAAGGGTTAATGACATCATTAGTTAACAGATCCCTAAAACTTTGATCATTTAATATGTCTGATATACTAATATTTTTGCTGAAAATATATGAGTAGCCACATTTTTTCTGCATAAATGCCAAAATTTTAGATATTGTACTTGCTAAAACAGGTAACAGTATGACCACTAACGAGCTTGTTAAGCTAATGAGGCTTTGAACAACTGGACCCTGGTTATTAACTCTTATCTTGCTGTTCACGACAACCCCTATCTTTGGAAACAGTGAAGATCCAGATCAGATGGCTTCTGAAGAAGCCATCTGATCAGGATCTACACTGTTTGACATTCCGTTTATTATACCCCGCCACACGATAGTGGCGGGGTATTATGTTATACCCTCCGATGTCTGTCCGTCCGTCCGTATGTCTGTCCGTCCGTCCGCACTTCGTTTCCGATCGATAACTTGAGTATTTTTTCACAGATTTTGTTCAAATTTTGCATACATATTGGTATCAGGGATGAGTGGTTTGGGATTGTTAATGGGCAAAATCCGTTAATTTTTAGCAGAGTTATTGCCCTTTTCAGTATCTGAAAAATGGTTTTTGGCCTCTAATTCCCTTACTATATGGAATATCTGGATGAAACTTCACAGATATATAGATGACTAAACGGTTCATATTGTGGCCAAGGACTGCTACTCTGGCTGTTCCAGTTCTTGAGTTATCTGCCCTTGACATATTTAAAAAATGCATTTTAGACTGTAGTTTGTTTATCATTTACAATATCTTGCTGAAACTTCATAGATACGTAGTAGATGAATTGTTATATACTGTGGCAAAGGAACATGACTCTGGCTTTCCCAGCGATTGAGTTATCTGCCTTTGAAATATCTGAAAAATGGTTTTTGGCCTCTAGTTCCCTTACTATATGGAATATCTCGATGAAACTTCACAGATATATAGAGGACTTAATGGTTCATATCGTGGCCAAGGACCGCTACTCTGGCTATACCAGTTCTTGAGTTATCTGCCCTTGAAGTATTTAAAATGCATTTTAGACTGTAGTTCCTTTATTATTTACAATATCTTGCTGAAACTTCATAGATATGTAGTAGATTAAATGTTACATACTGTGGCAAAGGAACATGACTCTGGCTTTCCCAGCAATTGAGTTATCTGCCCTTGAAATATATAAAAAAAAGGGATTTTGGCCTATAGTTCATTTATTATTTGAAATATATGGATAAAACTTCTACACCCTCTGCTGTCTGTCTGTCTGTCCATCCATTTGTATGTCTGTCCATCTGTCTGTCTGTCCCTTTTCAGTATCTGAAAAATAGTTTTTCGCCTCTAGTTCCCTTACTATATGAAATATTTGGATTAAACTTTACAGATATATAGAGGACTAAAGGGTACATATTGTGACCAAGGACCATATAGAGGAGTAAAGGGTACATATTGTGGCCAAGGACCACTTCTCTGGCTTTAGTTATTTGCCCTTGATGTATCAAAAATCGATTTTAGACTCTAGTTCCTTTATTATTTGCAATATCTTGCTGAAATTTCATAGATGTACAGCAGACTAAATATTACCTATTGTGGCAAAGGTACATGACTCTGGCTGTCCTTGCCCTTGATAAGTCTGAAAAATGGAATTTGTGTCTGTTGGCCTGCCCTTCTTGAATCAGCGGAAGGAGCACAATGACCGTAGAAATTACTTCATGATCAGTCTTCACGAAAGAATATAGTCAGACAGGCAGTACATCGAAAAACATGAAATTCTTACATGTACCACATAAAGATACATGTTCCACGGCCATTTAAGGTAAATACCTGCCTCCATAATTTTCTAATAATGTCAACTTATTGAGTTGCCTTCCCATCAAATGTCTGAAAAATGGATTTTTACATATGCTTCCTACATCTTCTAACAACTTCATCCACTCACATTAAGACTTTACACTTGCGGATCATATCTCTGCTATCCCCTTTCTAGTTATTTAGCCTTGATATATTTTCAAATAAGTTACAATGCTTAGCAGTGGCGGGGTATTATGCAGTGTCTGCGGTGCTTTTATTAATTTATAGGAATAAATAACATCATGTATTGATTGGTTCAAAGTCAGAGATGGGTGTGGCTAAAATGAATATTCAGCAAGAGAAGGGTTAATATGAATGTTATGAGAAGGCATGTTGTATACATTTTATGTTCAATGTCTAGTTTTATGAGATCTCTCATTGGTTTGATTGTTTATGAATTCGACCCAAAGTTACCAAGAGCAGAAGCTTCCCGCCTGCTATTTCCATGTGACTATCGCTCACCACATATAAAATCCTGGTACAGGTTATTTATAGAACTGCTAGTCTTCTCCCTGTGACATCAGAATGCTGTGTAAAAAATAAAATCTGGACTAGGATTTTGTGCTGGGCCATTAGCAAGCAGTGAAGACATGCGGCCTCTGATCAAGTTCCACACTGTTGGTTAAGATGCTGGAATTTAAGGTCACAGTTCAAGACTCTTTTCCCTGCCTACTCTGAAACAATCAACCCACCAGTACTGACAGCGCTTTGGTATACAACCATCCACAGACGTCATAGTTCCAGATAAGGCACCTTTTTCACCTGAAAAATACCGATATTTTCCTTATTTCTGCATGAACATTCGTTGTGGATATTCATCAGAAGTGCCTCAGTGAGGCACTTCTAATGAATGCCCACAACGTATGTTTTCGTGCAGAAATAAGAAAAATAAAATGTGGCTATCCCCTCTTACCTGGTTCTGTTCACAGTGTCACTGAAGAAAAACCAAAGCACTGACATCACTGGCGGATCAATTATTTCTTGAGTACAAAAATGGTCCTGAAAGGGACTTAAAGTGTTCCATTTAGCCCTTAAATTTCTGTACTGTAAGCAAAAAGTGAAGATCCTGATCAGATGTTAAGGTCATCTGATCTGGATCTACACTGTTTGCCAAACCCAACACATGATTGTAGTCCAGATTTTATAGCTAACCCTCTTAACCCATAAAATACCAATCTCGACATTTTCCGTCTGCTTTGTCATCTGCCGGTTACCTTAAAAGTCATTTTTGCAATCAGTGTGAACCCAGATCAGACTGCTCCTCTAGGAGCAGTCTGATCCTCTAGGAGCGGTCTGATCATCTGAGTTCACACTGATTGCCTGCATGCAAAAATAGTTTTATGAAGATTGCAAGAAGATTCAACAGACAACATAAGCAGACAACATTTTCAGACATAGTTTTTCACGGCAAATGAAGTGTTAATGCAACACCCTACACTTCTGAGCAATAAGAATAGCATGTTGTTGTTTTTAGCTCACCTGTCACGTAGTGACGAGGTGAGCTTTTGGGATCACTTTTCGTCTGTCGTCCGTCGTGCGTCCGTCCGTCCGTAAACAATTTCTTCAAACAACATCTCCTCCTAAACCACTGATCGGATTTTGACCAAACTTCATAGGAATGATCCTTAGGTGGACCCCTTTCAAAGTTGTTCAAATGGTTCCGGTCCGTTGCACATATAGGTCACAGGAGTCAAAAATAGATTTTTTTCACTGAAAATTTAAAAAATCTTCTTCTCTGAAACCGCAAGGCCCAGGACTTTCATATTTGGTATGAAGCTTCATCTAGTGGACCCCAACCAAGATTGTTCAAATTATAGTGCTGGGGCCAAAAATGCCCCCGCAACGGGGCCCTTTGGTTTTACATGGGCTTATACAGGGAAAATCGTTAAAAATCTTCTTCTCTGAAACCGAAAGGCCCAGGTCTTTGATATTTGGTATGAAGCTTAATCCAATGGACCCCTACCAAGGTTGTTCAAATAACAGTGCTGAGGCCAAAAATGCCCCTGCCCCGGGGCCCTTTGGTTTTACATGTGCTTATATAGGAAAAATCTTGAAAAATCTTCTTCTCTGAAACCGCAAGGCATAGGTCTTTGATATTTGTAATGAAGCTTCATCTAGTGGACCCCTACCAAGATTGTTCAAATTATAGTGCTTGGGTCAAAAATGCCCCCGCCCTGGGGCCCTTTGGTTTTACATAGGCTTATATAGGGAAAATCTTAAAAAATCTTCTCTGAAACCACAAGGCCTTGGTCTTTGATATTTGTTATGAAGCTTCAGCTAGTGGACCTCTACCAAGATTGTTCAAATTATAGCCCAGGGGCCAAAAATGCCCCCGCCATGTGGCCCTTTGGTTTTACATAGACTTATATAGGGAAAATCTTTAAAAATCTTCTTCTCTGAAACCACAAGGATAAGGTCTTTTGATATTTGTTATGAAGCTTCAGCTAGTGGACCTCTACCAAGATTGTTCAAATTATAGCCCTGAGACCAAAAATGCCCCTGCCCTGTGGCCCTTTGGTTTTACATAGACTTATATAGGGAAAATCTTTAAAAATCTTCTTCACTGAAACCACAAGGCCCAGGTCTTTGCTATTTGGTATGAAGCTTCATCTATTGGACCCCTACCAAGATTGTTCAAATTATAGTGCTGGGGCCAAAAATGCCCCCGCCCTGGGGCCCTTTGGTTTTACATACCGGTAGGCTTATATAGGGAAAATCTTAAAAAATCTTCTTCTCTGAAACCACAAGGCCTAGGTCTTTGATATTTGGTGTGAAATTTCATCTAGTGGACCTCTATCAAGATTGTTCAAATTATAGTGCTGGGGCCAAAAATGCCCCTGCCAGAGACCCTTTGGTTTTACATAGACTTATATAGGGAAATCTTTAAAAATCTTCTTCTCTGAAACTGCAAGGCCATGGTCTTTGATATTTGGTATGGAGCTTCATCTAGTAGACCTTTACCAAGATTGTTCAAATTATAGCCCTCAGGCCCCAAATTCCCCCGCCCCGGGGCCCTTTGGTTTTACATAGACTTATATAGCGATAATTTTTGAAAATCTTCTCCGAAACAGCAAGGCCCAGGGCTTTGATATTTGGTGTGAAGCTTCATCCAGTGGACCTCTATCAAGAGTGTTTAAATTATAGCCCTGAGGCCAAAAATGCCCCCACCCCAGGGCCATTTGGTTTTACATAGGCTTAGGGAAATCTTTAAAAAAAAAACCTTCTTCTCTGAAACCGCAAGGCCCAGGTCTTTGATATTTGGTGTGTAGCTTCATCTAGTGGACCTTTCAAATTATAGCCTTTGATGATATTTGCTATGAAGCTTCGACTTTTTAGACCTCCCTCAACATTATGCACATTATACCCTGGGGTCAATAATGGCCCTCCCCGGGGCCCACTTGTTACTCTATGGATCAGGTGAGCGATCCAGGGCCATCATGGCCCTCTTGTTTCTATAAATAGCTGTAACCTGGATTTTCCTACAAATCTGATAGTCTCATGGAAATAAGCATGAAAAGCAACTGCGCTTAGTAACTTTGGGTAATTCGACAAGCAGCCATCCCAAAAGGTTTTCAGCACCCAAGAAAATTATTCTGTGTTGCATCATGAAGTATGTATAACTTTTTTTTCCAGAAAACCCATCCATTTGCATTATTCAGACTGTGAATTCATTCAGTTTGATGTTGGAATTGTTGGCTGTTACAAATTTTGCATTGTGGGTTCATTTGTAAATAACTGTCTGGGAATTGGGATTTTAGGCTAGACTTTGTAGGACTAAAGAAAGCTGTAGAATTGCTAGAAAAGGGCAAGGGTTTGTCACTGAGTTATTTTTTGAGTAATATTTGAATATTAATATGGATAAAATGAGATATTATGAGAAATGTAAAAGCTGTGGGGAGACTGCACACCTGTGTTGTCTCGCATCATGAGAGAACAACAAAGGCTGTGGTCTGACTGCACAGCTGTGTAGTCTAAGGGGAATGGAAACACCTGGCAGATTTTTCCGCCGTTTTTCATAGGGAGACAACTTTCAGGACTTCCTGTTCGCTTTTCTATAAGCACTGTCCAACTGAAAAATAGGTCTACTCTTAAAGGAAAGAATTTGCTCCTGAATTCTTTCCTTTAAGAGTTGACCTCTATTGACATGGGAGACAAAAATACTTTTGGAGGAGTTGCCTCCCCTGAAGGTGTTCCCATTCCCCTTAAATTACTTGCTAGCATAGCAAAGACAGTGGAAGACTGCATCGCTTTGTTGCCCCCCTATTTCATGAGAGAACTGCAAATGCTGTGGTGAGACTGCTGAACTGTGTTGTCTCCTAATATATGAGAGAGAAGCAAGAATTGGTGAGACTGCACAGTTGTAAAGTTGCATGTTGAGAGAATTGCAAGGCTGTTTGAGCGATTGCACAGCTGTGTAGTCTCATATCACATAATTATGAAAACATCAAAGGCTGTTGTAAGACTCTACATCTGTGTAGTTTCATGTCATGAGAGAACAACAAATGCTGTAGCGAGACTGCACAATAATGAGTTTTGTGGCTCCAAAAGTGTCATTTTCACTTGCAGATTAAACTTGTGACACTTCAATATTTTTTGTTCTAAATATAGGTTGTGGCATGATTCTGAACTGCCTCAAAGAGTTGGTTTGAATGAATACCCACAATCTATGTTTTCAGTAAAACTAAGATCAATGACATACACCTTTGCAATCCTCATTTTTCTCTATATACCTGCAATGTAAACCCTACTTTTCTCCATATTCATGCAGTGAGGAACATAGATGGGTGCTCCTTATATGGACATTTTAACAAGATGTAAAAATAATTTTGAATGGCCGTAAACACAAATGAAATTAAAAAAATCTATATTGGAAGTCCTGGTATTCCCATAATTTGATAAACTCCCATTTTATGGCATAATATGAAAGCTAGTCTGATGCCAACATTCCTTAAGCATTATGTATGTATGTTATGTTGTGTTAACTTTGTTTAGTGTTAATTTCATTAAGAGTTTGTTGTTTGACTGTTAAACTTCCTCATTTTGTTTAGTTATTCTGAGAAACAGATAACACATGCTAATATGTAGTTCTCCCCTGCTGTCGTTTTCTTTCATTAAGTCTTATGATCCCAAGGAAAACAGCATCTGAAAATGTTGTCTGTTTATATTGCCTGTTGCACCTTCTTGCAAACTTTAAAAATTATTTTTGCATACAAGCAAACACTGTGGACCAAGATCCTATGTAGTTCTCCCCTGCTGTCGTTTTCTTTCATTAAGTCTTATGATGCCAAGGAAAACAGCATCTGAAAATGTTGTCTTTATATTGCCTGTTGCACCTTCTTGCAAACTTTGAAAAATATTTTTGCATACAAGCAAACACTGTGGACCCAGATCAGACTGCTCATATATGAGCAGCCTGATCTGGGTCCACAGTGTTTGCAACAGTGAATTTTTAAAGTAACGAGCCGACAACAAAGCAGACGTCGTTGTTTTGGCAAAAATTAAGGAGAATCAGTAAACTTATAGGGGAGGCAAATCTTCCCGAAATCTCTTGTCAGTAGGGTTCTACTCTTTGGTGCAATCCGTCCTTCTAGCTGCAGTCCTGCTGAATAAATTTATTTAGCCACACCCATTTCTATGCAAAGGTAGGCATTATCCTTGTTCAGAGGGATTGGAAATAAGTGGAGACTTTTTTTTCAGAAGGTGTCAATGAGAACCATTGTTGGATCCTAAGGTAGCCACTTAACAAACAGTGCAAACTGATGAGGTTGTATAGATATCAAGTCTGATCCAAGTTTTTGTTGACATATAAATGTAATGTCATAGAACAGTTTTTATGCCACCCCAGGAGGGCATATAGTTTTTTGCACTGTCTGTTTGTTTGTTTGTGGGTTTTTGGGTTAGTCGGCACTTTTTTTTTGTGATGCAAACTACTTCCCCAGTTCTTCACTGATTGAGCTGAAACTTTGCACATACATTCCTTGTGAGGTGCAGGGATGCCTAACACAATCTTCACGTTGGTCCTCCCTTTTACGTCTTAGTTATGGCCTTTTATTTTCTAAAAAATGCGCTAAAAACCTTGTGATGGAACTACTTCAACATTTCTTCACTGATTCAGCTGAAACTTTGCACATGCATTTCTTGTGAGGTGAAGGGGTGCCTAACACAATTTTCACGTTGATCCTATCATCTGTGACGGAGTTACAGCCCTTGTTTTTCTGAAAAACACATTCAAAAGCCTTGTGACGCGAACTACTTTCTCATTTCTTCACCGTTTAAGCTGAAACTTTGCACATGCATTCCTTGTGAGGTAAAGGGGTGCCTAACACAATTTTTACGTTGATCCTATTATCTACAGAGTTACGGCCCTTTATTTTCTAAAAAATGTGTTTTTGAACCTTGTGACGCAAACAACTTCCACATTTCTTCGACAGTTTTGTTAAATTTTTGCATCTGCATTTGCAATGATATGTAGATGTGCCTAACACAAAATTCATTCTGCTCGGATGAAGAGTTATGGCCCTTGATTTTCTCAAAAATGCCCTAAAAAATCTTGTAATCCAAACTACCTCAATATTTCTTCACCGATTGAGCTAAAACTTTGCACATGCATTCCTTGTGAGGTAAAGGGGTGCCTAACACAATTTTCACGTTGATCCTATCATCTGCAAAGGAGTTACGGCCTTTTATTTTCTGAAAAACGTGTTCTTAAACCTTGTGACCCGAACTACTTCCACATTTCTTCGACAATTTTGATTAATTTTTATGCCCGTGTAGGAGAGCATATAGTTTTTGCACTGTCTGTTTGTTTGTGGGTTAGTCTGCACATTTTTTTTCCTCAAATTGGCTCCCATGGGGGCATTACTCACTTATAGTGACAGCTCTTGTTCTCATGTCATAGCTCATTGCTGCTCAAATTATCCCTTAACCCTTATCCTCCTATTCACGACAACCCCTATCTTTACAGACAGTGCTGATCCACATCAGATAGCTCATCTGATCAGGATCTACACTGTTTGACATTCAGTTTGTTAATTTATAGGGATAAATTACATCAAGTAATCTGATTGGTTCAAAATGAGAAATGGGTGTGGCTAAATTGAATATTCAGCAGGATATGGGTTAAGATGTCAATTACAACAACTGTCATCTGCTTTGTTGTCTGCTGGTTAGTTGCCAACAGTTTCAAGAAGATGCACCAGACGATTAACAAATGACATTTTAAGATGCTGTTTATTCTTGGTGTCTTTAGGGTTAATTATGAACAGTTTGTGTTGTAGCATTGTGAATTGAGGTTGTGTTATTTGGTGATTTTGACAATATGCAATGTTCTGTTAGAAGTCTGTTCAGTTAATAATGAGACTGTTTTTATATCTCAGTAATTAACTGTTACCATGCTAGTGGTGACATTAATCAGAAAAAGAACAGTACAAAATATGCTAACATCACCAGATCCAGAGATTGTAAAACTTTTATCATGTGCCCTGCTCTATTCCATACATTTCTTATGCTTTGAAGTGTTTTAACCCTTAAGCATCTGAAAGTGTCGTCTGCTTATGTCGTCTGCTGAATCTTCTTGCGAACTTTTTAAAAATATTTTTTCCTATAGGCAAACAGTGTTGACCCAGATCAGACTGCTCCTCTGATCTGGGTCAACATTGTTTCAAAGCTAATTTTAAAGGACTTGGCAGACAACAAAGCAGATGACAATTGTCGTGATTGACATTTTATGAGTTGACTTTTAATACTGATGTTTAACTTTTTTCCAGCATATGCATGACCTCAGATGTGATTTTCTATGCATATTGTATAATCATTTGAGCATGTAAAAGCATTAATTGAATTTCTATGTGGGCAGACAATATTTTACAGTTTGTGTTGTAAACCATCGTCAATGGCCAAGTGGTTAAGCGAGCTGTCTTTTAAAAAGCTACCACTGCAGTTCAAGTGTTGTTTGTGCCACATTTGAGATGACAAAATCTGCAACCAAAGGTCAGATGGTTTTTCACTCACCTCTGATTAACAGTCAGTTCAGTATAGGTGAATTAACCTTATAAGGGTCCTAAAACCCCAAATAAAAAAACTACCGTATTCGCCCTATTTACCGCACCGTGCGCTTAGTTTTTTCAAAATCGTGTCATAAAATCATGGTGAAAAATTTACCTAATTAGCGCACACTTTATACGAAAACATGATGCATACTGATATTTAATGGGACGGAAAAAGATGCTTAAGCATTGCCTTCACTGTTGGAAGAAATAATGGTAAGTTTTTTATAGATTTACTATGAGAGCTTCAAGGGGAGATTACTGTAAAGTGTGCGCTTATGCATTTCCTTTTTCAAAAATAGCTTTGGTGTGCGCTTATAGGAGCATGTGCGGTAATTAGGGCGAATACGGTATATTTGCTATTTTGTCTGTAATGAACGAATAGACATGGTTTGACCTGAGGTTATAAAACTTTTCATGCTTAGCTAACTCAATAATGAAATTTGTCCTGAGCCTAAATTGTAAAAAACTAAGACTTGTTGGCATTTTTAACCCTTATCTTGCTGTTCACGACAACCCCTATCTTTACAAACAGTGTAGATCCAGATCAGATGGCTTCTGAAGAAGCCATCTGATCAGGATCTACACTGTTTGGCATTCCGTTTATGAATTTGTAGGAATAAATAACATCAAATAATCTGATTGGTTCAAAGTCAGAAATTGGTGTGGCCAATCTGAATATTCAGCAAGAGAAGGGTTAAAAGATTAATGAGCAAGCTAAAGTGACATTTTCTGCTGATCTGCGCAGAAAGAATGTCTCATTGATATGTATTTCAATATTTATGAGCATTGGCAAATTTATTCTCAGTTGAGTTGAGCATCGAAAGTTTTTCATAATCTCCTGAACAATCCTTATATGTTTGTATTTTATGAGCAAAATTTTTAACTCGGTGGCATTGAGCATGAAAGAAGTTGTATGAAATAAAGTCTTTTGTTGTGACAGTCTGTAAGTGCTGAACTTTAAAATCTTTGTAACAGTATAACACGGTTTAAAGATGGACGTCAAAAATCTAAAGATTTTATAGAAAAATGACCATAAATGGCCACAAAAGTGTATAGTTTTTATAGAAACATGACCATAAATGGTCATTTTTCTATAAAAACTATACATTTTTCTATATGATCATAAATGGTCATTTTTCTATAAAAACTATACATTTTTGTTTGGATATAACACATTTTTAACACGTTTTCTGCTTGTACCCAGCAATAATGTTATAAAGTGTTTGCAGTGTGCTTTATTTATTTGAACTAATTCATGGAAATCCCAGCAGAATAGTATATGTCGCCGGGCTATGCATCTACTCATTCTTAGCCTTTTACTGTCAAAGAAACTCTCAACAGGACCTTGGCAGTGCAGAGAAGGTACAGAAGTCTGTGTCTAGCTGCATAAACTATTTTTGTCAGAAATTCCATGGACTGGTTCAGTGGTATGTATGTCTTCTGTTTGAAAATTGCTGAATGGCCTAAAGTTTATCACTAGTCTTAACTCTTTCAACCTTGAGTTTTTGAAATGGACTTCACCGTCTGGATTTGCAGACTGGAGGCTCACTCAATATATAGGACCAGGGCTGTGGAAATACCATGTCAGACTATTCAGGCTTGTCCTGTTTCACTCGGGGGGAAATATGAAATTTCAATGGTACTAGCTTGCCTCCTCACATTGTGGCTGCTTGTAAAGGAAAGTGTATTTTCCCTTTTGGCGCCAATGCTTGCCCTTAAAAGGAAGCCCTATTTTGAAAGATTTAAATACCACGAAGCCCTTTGAGAAATAGACATGCATGTACCCATACATCATCTTCTCTGAAAGAAACTTCAGATGAACCTTTTAAGTTTTCAGTTAAAATGTTTGATTTCACAAATATTTACTATCCACATTTTTCTTTTTTTCACACGAGTTTGTTTCTATTATGCATTATGTCCCTTGACAAGCATGAAATTTTGTTACCGTAAAAATCCTAAAAATTGAGACACCTTGAGGACTCACTGTAATTCTCCTAAACTTTTAACAAGTTTGTTTTGCAATCCAGCAAGGTGTCCAAAAAGTGAAGACAAACAGTGTGGATTCTGATCAGACTGAGTCTGATCTGGATCTGCACTGTTTGCTTAGGCCTTTCTGTCCCAGTACTTAGGATCATTATGGTATTTCCACAAACCTGCACATCACAAGCAGTGTGTATATCCTGATGAAATGACTCAGCTTAGCCAATACCATTTGCCAAGGAATCCATTTTAGGCCACAAGGCTGAAAGAGTTAAGATGAAGAGAGACAACTGAAAGTGTTTGCCTACATTTTTCAAGAAGAGACAACCTTTGCTCGAATAAAGATTGAGCATATCTCAGTCTTTAGGGGCTGATATTGCAATGTAAATGTAAAATTTGCATTAAGTTTATAGACATTTTTCCCAGAATCTGGTGGCTCTGGTTATCACAGTCTTCATCCCTGTTGTATGGATAAGAAGCTATAGTAGTCGCAGATAAAATTGACTAGGCTGAGTCATCGTTTGCACCTGCCCTTGGAATGTTCTATTAACAAAAAGGTAAACCAAGTCACCCGATTGTGTGAATTCAGCTGTAACACAAACAAAGCTGTGGCGTATATGACGAAAGCATGCGAAAGGCACTCTACCGAATCTTCTGGTGGACTCAGCGAATTTGACATATATTGACAACACCTGAATAGCTCCGCCTAGTGAGTTTTATCTGCGACTACTATACCTCCTACTATATTCAAATATAGTCAGCCCCCGTTAAACTGACATTAGACAAAAATCCTAATGGCAGTTCCGGTGAAACTAACCTTTTGAGATATTCAAGAATATTGCAGTCAATATGCCAAGAAACCTTATTATTGTTGTAGATATTTTGTTACAAATAAAGGGACATTGGCCATTTATTACCATTTGTACTACCTTTAATTGGGATTTCTTATTGCTGCGAGTTCTGTAGGCTGACAAAACGTTAGTGAACAAAATTTGTTGTTATATAGAGGGTCAACTATACACTTCAAGTATGGCAGCTTTGCTGCAGAGAAAATTTTCCCATATCGGAGATCCAGAAAGAATGTTGTTAACTGTTTTCTATAGCATTTACTGTGAGAAGGTAGGCAAATACTTCCAGATGAGAGTACTCTCTGTTAGTGATAACCTATTCAGTTGAATCCCATTATGATCAGACCTGTCTTAATGAGTCATTTTGCCCAGAGAAACAGAACACTATTCTGGCCTTCCTTTTCCAAAGATTTTAATTATGGTCCTGTTTCAATACATTCTATACAGTTTTGGAATCCATCTTTAAACCATGTTTTATCCAAAACCATCTTATAACAAACATTGTTATAAAGAGGGTGTGGTTTATTTACAGTTTGCTCAGTCCTGGCTGTCGTGGTTGTAAAGTGACTGTTACATGTCTGCCTAGAGAAACATACAAACCAAAAAAATCCAAACTCTCACTGAGCAATAATCTTGAATACGCCCTTGACAATGCTATAACAGGTCTAATCATGGTAGATTTCAGCTTGATTGGGTGTTCCAGCTCTTTTCACCTTTCTCAGGGAACAATAATAATAGTAGTAGTAGTAGTAGTAGTAGTGGTGGTTATAGTATCAAATTGTGTCAGTGTGAAACTTTTAATATTTTTTGTCTTCTTTTAACCTTTGTCTTGCTGATCACAACAAACCCTACCCTTGCAAACAGTGTAGATCCAGATCAGATGGCTTCTGAAGAAGCCATCTGATCAGGATCTACACTGTTGTTAAGTTTTTGAATTGAATGAATACATTATATCATACAATTTGATTGGTTGATAGTCATTTATTCAGCAGGACAAGGTTTAGTTGAGCCATGTCAAGTGAAACCTTGTCTTCTAACATGTGCAACCAGCATACTCAGATCAGCTTGTTGCAGACAAGAAGGCTGTTTTCTGTTCAAGTGAATATGCTGGATTGCATAAGATGTAGGTTTTACTGTGCAACAACTCAATTTTTATTCCATGTAGTACATGTACTAGTTATGAATCTGTATAGACTTTTTGTATTTGCCTATTAATTGTGAAAGGCAGGGCTCAGCAAAAGGTACATAACATGTGCATCAAGCAAACTTGTTCCAGTTAGTCAAATGTTTCACTGTGTGAGATGCCTATTGATGTTAGTCCATCCATATACAGTAAAATACCTATATAAAGACCACCTTTGGGACTGTTCAAAAGTGGTCTTAAAGACCACTTTTGAACAGTCCCAAATGTGGTCTCGTATTCGGAGACACTGGAAGTATAAATCACAAAGAAGGAATAACTGACACATTCTCAATAAGCTTTTGAGAGCAGATTTAGTCTTAATTTTAGGTGGTCTTAATAGACTTAATCGGAATTTTACCGTACATGTAATAAATAGTGATAAATACAATTGAACTTCAGTGGCTTGAACACTGATGGCTCATTTCCTATAATATATTGTTATTAATCAAGTAATTTCTTACTGGCCCAGTTACAGGTCCGAGGTCTGCTGTATTGGCCCAAGGCCGAATTGACAAAATTCATGTGAAAAAAGTACCTCCCCGCCCATCACGGCTTGAAGAAATAGATGGGCTGCATGATGCTTCCACGCAGAGCTGAAACCGGCCACACAGGAGCACTGGTAAACCACTTCGAGGATCTAAGCCTGCCCAGGCAAAGCGGTGCGAGCCAGACCATCCATGCTTATAAACCCTATTGGTTTCATTGCGCGACAGATCTTGAGATGTCATTTCATCTCAATATAGGGTTAAAGTCCCATAAAATCGGAAGCATCGTCTCCAAAATGACCCTGTGTTGATGGGGATGTAAAACCTCAACTCAAACAAACAAACAAATCATGTGAAAAAGTATGCGAAATGAACCCCTCCCCAAACAAACATCGTAATGCATAACATTTTGTTCGCAAGTGCATTAGAATGCTTGATTGGTAGCAATATGGCTTTGTTGTACCTGTTACATTTTCCCTAAGCCCTGGTTCAGTTCATAAATGAGTACAATTTGATTTGTTTGATACCAAAATTATGCTAGCTAAGGTCACCTGGGTCAAGTTGTTCAAAGCATGAGTTTAACGAACATGTTAGTGCTGAAAACATAATAGGTACAATATCTGGAACACAGGTATTATTTAACCCTTTTTGTACCAAATGGAATCTTCCTCCTTATATATAGCACATGTCCATTTCCAAATTCAGGGGTGTCAGTTTGTGTTTTCTTCAAAACTGATTTGGAAAATGGCTGAACTTTTTACAAACAGTGAAGGCCCTGATCAGACGCCGGATGCTGCAGAATATCATTTTCTAAATAACATTCGAAGAAGAACTGGCATCTAGGTTACGAAATAGACTCTTGCTACACATAAGTCGAAAGAGTCCAATAGTACAGAAAAGGGTTATTTGTTTAAGAAAAAGCGATACGTTCACTAATGCTTCTGAAAGGCTGGACCCTGAACAAACTACAGTGAAACTTCTATTACTCAAACATGGTTAGCTCAATTACCAAACTTGCTTTTGTGTCCTTAAAGAATTCCTCCCATAACTTCAGATATGGATGATTTGGGGAGGTTTTTACTAACTTTATCTTGGGCTCTATGGCTCAGTGGGTAAGAGCCCTGACTCATAATCATTAGGTCTCTCGCTGCTGTGGTTCAACCCTGACTCGAGTGACATATGAGATGCCAAGTTCTGCAACAAAAGGTCAGATGGTTTTTCTCCGGGTACTCGTCCATTCTCATTAATGATCAGCTCAGTGTAAGTAAATAATCTTGAAAGGGCTGTAAAACCAAAACCAAAGAAAGAGAAGAAAGTTCCAGGAGAATTCCTACCATAGCTTCAGATATGGATGATTTAGGGGGAGGGGAGGGGGGGGGAACTAACTTTATCTTGAAAAGGTATGTTGAGTGTACTCACGAGAATCACCTCCAAGACGATTTTAATGTGTACACACAACATATATCCTTAAGTCATCCCTATTGTGCCTCCTGACTTGGTGACCCTCGGTGGCCTGGTGGACAAGAGCCCTGACTCTCAATCATTAATCTCTGACCACTGTGGGTTGAGCCTCACTCCAGAAATGTGAGATGCCAAGTTCTGCAATGGAAGATCGGGAGTTTTTTCTTTGGTTACCCCGATTTTGGCCCACCTCTGATTGGGTTGAAATAACCTTGAAAGGGCTGTAAAACTTAAACCAAACTGGACTTGGGGCTATAGCTAATCCTGAGTGGTTTGAACAAACAATTTTTTATGGTTCAAAGGCGTTCAAGTGATTGAAGTTTGACTGTACTGTATTCACCCTTAACCCTTATCTTGCTGTTCACGACAACCCCTATCTTTGCAAACAGTGTAGATCCAGATCAGATGGCTTCTGAAGAAGCCATCTGATCAGGATCTACACTGTTTGACATTCAGTTTATGAATTTGTGGGAATAAACTGCATCAAGTAATTTGATTGGTTAATAGACAGAAATGGGTGTGGCTTAAATGAATATTCAGCAAGATAAGAGTTAAGATGCCAAGAAATGTCTCTTGCAAACTTTCATACATATTGCATTTTTTCAAACACATTTTTGCATCCTGACAAATAGTATGGACCCAGATCACACTAGGAGCAGTCTGATCTCGGTCCACACCATTTGCAACAATGAAGTTTAAAGTAAATGGCAGATGACAAAGCAGGCAACAATTGTTGAGATTGCCAATTTAAGAGTGAATGGCTAAAATGTTCAAATGATTAAGAGTGCATGCTGTAAGCCTGTTTAATGTTAGCCCATTGGTTTTGGTTTGCTAGAAGACTTGCATGTATGCCAGATGCGTGTTTTTCTAGATTTATTTTTTCACAAAAATTGTATGCTCAAAAAAAGAATAAAAAAAAATCATCTAACTGTACTTGCTTCCTGTTGTATTTTGATTTCCATAGAATTCTTTTAATACACCTGACATAGTTTCTGGACCTCTCTTTAGTTCGGGCAATTCAGCAGGTGTTGTGTGGTAAGGACCTGTTGTGCATAATTATTACTGTATTTACCCAAATATTCAGACACCTAAACTCCTTACCATACTTGTTAAGGCCCCCGCCCATCGGGGCTTGAAGAAATATATGGGCTGCATGATGCTTCCACGCAGAGCTGCAACCGACCCGCACATGAGTACTGGTAAACCGCTCAGAGGATCTAAGCCTGCCCAGGCAAAGCAGTGCGAGTCGGCCCGTCCATGCTCATAAACCCTATTGGTTTCATTGGGCAGTAGGGCTTGAGATGTTATTTCATCTCAATGTTGGGTAAAATTCCCACAAAATTGGAAGCAACATCTCCAAAATGACTTTTACAGTGTTGACAGGGACGTTAAACCTCAAATCAAACAAATATCATACTTGTTCTAAAATACGAACAAGTACCATTTACTACCTGATTTTTATGCCCACGCATCGGATGATGCCAGGGGCATAGAGTTTTTCGGTTTTCCATCCGTGGGTACGTGCGTATGTGTGCATGCGTGCGTAATCCTGTTGGACTCGGGTTAAGGTTTTTGTACCAGGTAGAGCCTGATTTTTTAAGAGATCATATTTTCCAAATCATGTGATGGATTTGGTTCATATTTTGGATGATGATAGATATAGGTCCAAAGTTTTGTTCAGCACTACCCCCACCCATGCCCATGGCCTCAAGGTCATGGTTATGGACTTTGAAACTTTTAATGTTGATGACTCCGGTTAGGGTATTTGTACCAGGTACCGGTAGGACCTTATTATTTAAGAGCTCATATCTTCCAAAGTATAAGAAAGGTTTGGTTCATATTTGGTATGTTGATATCTACTGAGCCAAACACATAACCCAACACGGATATGGTTAAATTTTCGTGGTAATTTCTAGTGCAGGATAGTCTGGATGACATATGTTGCTGAACTATATCACCAATGAAAGATTTGGTTTCATTGATTTCGTTTTCCAGAGTACGGTTTATGGCGGTCGAAACCGATTGGTCAAAACAATACTTTTGATTCCATGCGCTTCCGGAGACATCTGGAATGCCAATTTTTTTAAGAATTCCTTTTTAAACGATCCCCCAATAAGGAAAGATTATGTGATTTAAAAATGTCTTTCACATTGTCTCAAAATTTAACGAGAAAGTTCTAATGACTGACATGTTGGCGTTTTTACTGAACATTCCATAGACAACAATAGAAAATTAAAGTGGTGACAAATTCCAACTATGGGATTTTTAAATGAAAACGTTGTGAACCCCGTTTATTTTTATTGTTGTTGGGTGTTAGAAAACAAAATTCTGTGGAATTATTGCATCAGGACTCAGAACTGTCTTCTACAAAATCTGAAATTGCCAACTGGACCCTTTATGCCATAGTTCCGTAATTTCCTGTCTGGAAGCGAAAATATGTTGTCGCTTGTGATCAAAATTAAAGAAAACCTATTGATTAACAATAAAATTAATCATTACACAAAAAATTCTCAGCAATATTCTCAGAAAACAATCTTCATTTCAGGTGTACGAATGCATGTCACATGTCGCGTTCTTGAAAATCACAATGTGTTTCATTTTTAACAAACACCCTAGCTCCAGAATTTGGTTTGTTTCTTGAACAGATCGAAACAAAATGTTAACAGCAAAGTGCTGCTGGATGCTTGGGACATTGGCCAGTGTTATTATACCCCCCGCAAACGAAGTTTAGGGGGGGGGGGTATACTGTTTCACGTCCGTCCGAAAGTCCGTAACACTTTGATTTTTCCTGCATAGCCTACATAATAATTTAAGGAATGTCACCAAATTTTGCATAAACCTTGACATTGATGAGCTGCTTATGCTACAGAAAAATAAGGTTCTAGGGGCTAGTGTTTTTAGAGTTATTCCCCTTTGTTATTTTTAACTAATTGTTCTGGCCTGTACCCAAAACAAAATTATTGCTTTATGAACTTAGCCATTTTTATGCAATTCTTGGTATTGTACCCAGAATATAAATCTAAGGAATGTCACCATATTACCATATTTTGCATAAACCTTGACATTGATGAGCTGCTTATGCTACAGAAAAATAAGGTTCTAGGGGCTAGTGTGTTTAAGTTATTCCCCTTTGTTATTTTTAACTAATTGTTCTGGCCTGTACCCAGATGTGCATGTACGGTGAACTCAACTCCTCACACAGGAGCAACCTTTTGTTTGCGGGGGGGGGGGGGGGGGGGGGGGATCTAATAAGCAGTGCTTATTCACTTTTTTCATTATATAGACCATTCTGCTCATTATTATCAAAACAAAACACTGTTGCATTATAACTTTGGCTCAGTATATATAGGTGCAAAGTTTTATTCAGCAATAACCCCACTCATGCCTATGTCCTCAAGGTCAAGGTCATAGACTTAGACTCCGGTTAAGCTATTTGTACCAGGTAGAACCTTATTATTATTAGAGCTTATATCTTCCAAAGCATATGATGGATTTGGATCATATTTGGTATGATGATAGATATAGGTGCAGTTTTATTCAGCAATGCCCCCACTCATGTTATGACCTGAAGGTCAAGGTCACCAACTGACAAATATTTAATATTTAAGACTCGAGTGAAGATATTTGTACCAGGTAGAACCTGAACTTTTTTATTGATTTGGTTCATATTTGTTACGATGACAGATAAAGGTCCAAAGATTCATTCAGCAATACCTATGCCCATGACCTCAAGGTAAAGGTCACAGACTAAGAAATCTTTAATGTTAAAGTTTTTAAAGATCTAGTATTTTCCAAACCATATGATGGATTTGGTTTATATTTGCTATGATGATAGATACAGGTCCAAAGGTTTATTTGGCAATACCCCCACTCATGCCTAAGACTTCAAGGTCAAGGTCACACACTTAGAAATTTTTAATGTTAATTTTTTAAGCGTTCATATTTTCCAAACCGTATGATGGGTGGCCCATGGGCGGGGGCATCTGTGTCGTATTGACACATTTCTAGTTTCCCTCTGAAAATAGCTGGGTTAGTTGGTGAATGCTCCACACCCCCTACCCATCCAATATACTTTACTTCAGTTGACATACTGTGCAATGGCTTGCCACTCTTGGATCAGGGCAGTGCCAGCTGTTGGAGGTTCACTGACTCCAAAGCCCTTGAAAGCTTACAAGTACTCAAATGCACTCAAATCCATACTATGCAAAAAGAAGACAGACACACTGCAACCCTCACATTGTCTGCAAACCATGCTGTTCCAAGAATGGAACCGCAGGATGCAGCACTGGATGAACCTAAGTAGGTGCTTGTTGCAATCAGAACAGGTTAAAACTAGAAATGCGTCCATAGGACACGGATGCCCCCGCCTGAAAATATGTCTGTTGGTATTCATCAATAGAAAGTTATTGAGTGTGTTTAAGTTTTGGACCCTTTTTTCATGTTTGACCTCTAAGTATGACCTTGACCTTGTAGGTAAGGACCTTGATTTTGTGTGAGGCAGATTGTCTCATGATGGCCAACATTTCTGCCAAATAATTTTAAAATCCATCCAGAGATAAGAAAGTTATTGACCGACCATTTTTCTTACCTTGGACCTCTAAGTATGACCTTGACCTTGCAGGTACGGATCTGGGTTTGCATGTGACACATCGTCTCATAATGGTTAATATTTCTTCAAAGTAATTTTAAAATCCATCCAGAAATAAGTAAGTTATTGACTGCGTTTAAGTTTCGGACCCTTTTTTTTTACCTTTGACCTCTAAGTATGACCTTGACCTTGGAGGTACGGATCTGGGTTTGCACGTGACACATCGTCTCATGATGGTCAACGCTTCTTCAAAGTAACTTCAAAATCCATCCAGAAATAAGTAAGTTATTGACTGCGTTTAAGTTTCGGACCCTTTTTTTGGCCTTTGACCTCTAAGTATGACCTTGACCTTGGAGGTACCAACCTGGATTTTGCACATGACACATCGTCTCATGATGGTTAACATTTCTACAAAGTAATTTCAAAATCCATCCAGAAATAAGAAAGTTATTGACAGCATTTAAGTTTCGGACCCTTTTTTTGACATTTGACCTCTAAGTATGACCTTGACCTTGGAGGTACGGACCTGGGTTTTGCACGTGACACGGCGTCTCATGATGGTTAACATTTCTGCCGAGTAATTTTAAAATCCATCAAGAAATAAGGAAGTTATTGACTGCGTTTAAGTTTCGGACGCACGGACACACGGACGGACGGACGGACAGGGGCAACGCTATATGCCCTTTCCACCATTCTTCGAATGGCGGGGGCATAATAAAATTTGCTTTCATCAGTCAAAAGCACCTGTTGCTTTTGTTGCCTGCCCAATCCTCTGTTTCCTAGGCTAGTCCTTTCTGTCACAATGTGTCCTTTGTAGGGCTTCCTGAAAAAGCCCTAAAAGCAAGTCTGGTGAACAGTCTGTAGGCTAATGTGATGGCTGTGAGTGATGTGTTCCTTGCAGTTTACATTGCTTGTGTAAACCGATGTGGGGCATGCTGCAACCAGATGTAATGGTCCCGGTTGGGTGGTATTACACTGACAGGCAGACATCCTGATCTCGGAAGATTCTCCGAGTCTTGCCCATTCTGGAAGTCTCCAATAGTCAGCCTTGAACAGTTATTTGTCTGGCAACATGAGTTTAAGGCCCTGTTTTGGTTTGCAAAAGAAAGCCTTCCCATTGAATAACAGATTTCAAAAAAAAAAAAAATGTTTAAGGCTCTGATTGGTTTGCAAAAGAAAGCCTTCAGTTTTCTTGAAAATTAAGGCAGGGAATTTGTTGGTCTAATGTCAGATTATGCACATGCTTTTATTTCGTTAATGCGATATACTTAGTACTTCGGGAAAACTTGGTACAAGGATAGACAGCAAGGTGTTGCACTGGTTAGTTAACCCAAATGCACTTTTTTGGGGCAGCTGTCTTTTCGAGCATTTGTCCACAACAGTGCACATTCACTAGTCACTAGTAGCTGACAACTGCCCTTATTGAAACTTGGAATGACCATAGAACATTTCATGAAATCATGTATGTATTGCTTGTATCTTTTTTTTTTTATGCCCCCAGAATCTAGATTTGGGGGGCATATAGTGTTTGGTCTGTCTGTCTGTTTGTCTGTTGGTCTGTCTACAAAAACCTTAACATTGGGCATAACTTTTGAATGGTAATAGATAGAGCTTTCATATTTCACGTGTATACCTTATCACAAGACCTTTCCAGTGGTACCATAAATTTTGATCTCGTGACCTTGACCTTTGACCTACTTTTTCAATTTTTTGAAACATTAACAATGGCCATAACTTTCGAATGGTAAATTATTGGGCTTTCATATTTCACATGTACATTCTTTTTCACAAGACCTTTCCAGTGGTACCATATTCTTTTATCTCGTGACCTTGACATTTTATCTACTTTTTAAAAACTTTAACATTGGCCATAACTTTCAATTGGTAAGTTATAGGGCTTTCATATTTCACATGTGCATACTATGTCACAAGACCTTTTCAACAATCCCATACTTTTTGACCTTGTGACCTTGACCTACTTTTTTAAGACTTGAACATTGGCCATACCTTTTGATTGCTTAGTGATACGGCTTTCATATTTAACATGAGCTGTCCGGGGGCATCAGTGTTTCACAAACACATCTTGTTTTGAATAGCCATTCGGCCATTTTGTGAGAAAGTAACTACACCACAACCTCTTTATAAACAGTACCGGCCCCGATAGCTCAGTTGGTAGCGTGTCCGCTCCGAGGAACGGGAGGTCACGGGTTCGATCCCATGTCGGGACATACCAAAGTCATTAAGAATGGTACTAGCTGCTCCTCGCTTGGCACTCAGATCTACAGGGTAGAGCTAGGACTGGTCGACCCAGTGTCAGGATAATGCGACTGGGTGTGGTATTATGTAATGTGTCTGGGACATGATACTTCAGTGAGGCAGCACTATAAAAGTGAGCATTGAGCTCCCTGTCGCAACCAGACACCGTCGTGATATGACTGAAAAATTGTTGAAAGCGAGGTTAAACCCAAATTCACACACACACACTTTATACACAGTGTTAATGGGGTCCAAAGCAGAAACTGAATTAGTTAAACAACCGTGTTATATCCAAACAAAAATGTTTAGATTATATAGAAAAATGACCATTTATGGTCATTTTTCTATATAATCTATACATTTTTCGGATCCATCTTGAAACCAGTGTTATATGCAAAACTGTTATAATGAACAGTGTTAAAATGAGGTTGTGGTGTATCCTTTTTGCTTTACACTTGTGATGTTTTCATTAGGGTTTAGTTATTTCAAGTTTGTCTTTTGCCTTTGGGGTCTCTGAGGGGAGTTGTTGGGGTAGCTGTATCGATTTCTGATCATTACCATCACTTCTTTTCATAGTCTCTTAAAATATGTTGTCAGACCTGGCAGGCAAACTCTAAGACTGCTTGATTAAAAGTCTGGTGTGCATCTGACTAAGCCACCTGATCGATGGCTTAATGGTACTAGTACTTGCAACCAAGCATATGTGTTGAAATGTTTTATGCAAATAAGCCACTGACATTTCTTCAGCATGAAACACCAGTGTATTGAATATTATACTTGCTATAACCATTTAACCCTGTGGGCGTGTCTAGCTGATATTGGCTTCTGCAAGGCAGCAGGTATGGGTAGAGGGGTAAGTGTTGTTATTTCTTCTGTTTCTACACTTCCATTTATTTTCCTCTTTCACCCATTCTTTAGAAGCCCCCCTGGTGTAGTCGTTACTCTACTCGCCTTGTAAACCAGGGGCCGCAAGATCAATCCCGGGCTTCTTTAGACTTTAGGATGAGTCTTTAAACCGAGGTCCTGTCTCTGTATGACCTTAGCTGTTGGTGGGATGTAAAACTCAAACACTCTCCCTTCTTCACATCTCTACTCTCCACCTTTTCTTTGTCTGGGAGACGACACAAAATGGCCCACAAGGACTGTTATGTCGTTATACCCCAACAAAATCTTTCAACCCTGTAGACCGAATGAAATTCACGCAACCAGTATAGATCCATGTCAGCCCATTACCAGTCATCTCATTAGGTCTATACCATGTCATCCTGTAAATGTTTATTTTTCGCATTACTTCTCCACCACACCATCTCAGACGTTTCGGCTTTTGAAGGCTGTCAAAAGTCGAAATGTCGGAGATGGGTTTGTTTTGTTTGTTTGTATTGGGGTTAAACACTATTTAGGTCATTTTTGAACTTGTCAGTTTACTTATCCATACTTTTCCTGGGCAGGCTTATACGTAAGCGGTTAACCAGTACAGTGCATATTCTTTCCCCAGAAACTGACAACTGCCCTTCTTGAATCAGCGGGAGAGAATGACCATCATCGTCGACGGTGGAGAATGCGAAAGATAAATATGCTAAAAGCTGTTGATGTGTTCAAGATATCCTGTAAATGATTTTGACTAAACTGCCTACTCTCAAAAATGGTTGTGTCCTACGTCAAAGCTGGAAGAGTCCATTCCATAAATTCTCTGGTGAAATGTTGAAGGCACCACCACACACTGACAAGGACAATTTTGATAGCTGTGACAAGATATCTAGCTCAAAGGCATTATATATCAGATACCAAAACTTACTTACCTATGAGCCAGGGCACAGCATTTCCTATAATGTAAATGTGCACCCAGCAAAGACTCAGATCAGCCTGCGCATCCGTGCAGTCTGATCAGTCTTCGTTGTGCACGCCAAGGATAGCTAAGGGCCCAATGCTCCTTCATACACCAAGAGAAGTCAGTCACCCAAAGAGTGGCAGGATATTGTTATACGTCCCAAAATTTTGAGTGTCCATCCGTTAGCGCCTCATGGTTTCGTCCGCTTTAAAACTGATCCCATTTGAGATATTTTCACGGAACTTCAGATAAGTAAAACACCATGAGATGATGTGCATAACGTATGAACCGTAACTCTGATTTTCCTACTTTTGGAGTTATTGCCCTTTGAACTAGCCATTTCTATCATAGTTTCGTGTCCGTAACTAATATTCCTACTTTTGTTAGACTAGCCACATACATTTATATATAGGTATCCACAAGGGCATTCTCAATTTTTGTATTTTCCAGGAATATAAATATAAAACAAAGAAAGCATCTTTTTTGTTTCCTTTAAAAACATTTTTACTTCAAATGTAACAACATGATAGTATTCACAATGACATGGTGGATGAGAATTCATTGACATATGTACACAAATATGGTAAACAAGTAGAAACTATAACCTGTCTGTAATTTTTCTTCACACTTGTTAGAATTATTAACAGGACTGTCACTTCTGCTATGTATACTGTGCATCAAAAGTAATGTCCAATGGTCTTGGTTAGCAAATATCCAGATCAGGGGCCAGTTGTTCAAAACTAATGACGTCGTTAGTTAACGTATCGTTAAAACTTTGATCATTAAATATGGCTAATATGCTGAAATTTTTGCTGAAAAAATGTGAGCAGCTTTTGCTGACGCAAAAGCTGCTCACATTTTTACAGCAAAAATACCAAAATTTACGATATTGTACTTGCTAGAAGAGTTAACAATATGACCACTACCGAGCTCGTTAAGCTAACGATGCTTTGAACAACTGGCCCCAGATCGAATCTACTACCAGTTTTCAAATTTTTTCCTATATCACCCTACTCACTCTTTCCTTTTCTTTATCACCATCCTTTGAAACAAGACTACCAGTGGCATCGGACATTTGTTGCAAAGTTAGAAAGCCATGTGCAATGCCGAACAAGACGGGTAAATATGATTGTGTCAGAATACCATGTAAGTTAACACCAAAAACTCTGGCTTTCACTTTTACGTTGAAAAATGATTTTTTGAAAAGAAATAGGTATACAATAAACATATCATAAGTATAGTAACTTGATCTGTAACACAGTATCATGCCCCATGGATTTTCTGAGATCTTAGGCATCACACTCAATGCTCCATGTGATCTGGAAACATCCTCTCAACTGCTCAACAAGATACAATTGGGCATATCAAGTTACTCTTGCAATATGTGTATTAATTAAACACATGGGGCCAGTTGTTCAAAACTAACGATGTCATTAGTTAACGTATTGTTAAAACTTTGATCATTACATATGGCAAATATGCTGAAATTTTTGCTGAAAAAATGTGAGCAGCTTTTGCGGACGCAAAAGCTGCTCACATTTTTTCAGCAAAATTTACGATATTGTACTTGCTAGAAGAGTTAACAATATGACCACTAACGAGCTTGTTGAACAACTGGCCCCTGGTTACTTGTTAGAATTGCATCAAGGTGTATTGATAAAAGTTGCCAAGACAGAGCAAAACAAGTAAAGAGTATATCTCCAACAAACAAAAAACTCCCAACAATCTTGTCTAACCATGTTGAATTTTTTTTCAAATGAGCTGTGCTGTTCCATGACTAAATCTGTATTCCAACAACTGTTGTTTGGTAAGCTTCTTTTGATTCTTGGTACACCAAAACCTCTTTATAACACAAAAAACGACTTTGTTAAGCTGTGACAAGTATAGATTATATATATATATGATGGACCATGTTATACTACACCATTCAAAAACTGCATTTGATACATATCACTGAAATTTCTTAGCAAAACTGTGCATTTTCTTTCACTCAATTATCAAAGACTGCCAGGGCCTAATGTATGAAACTTTTCATGCTCAACAGAAACGAGCATGAAAACTGTTATGCTTATTAATATTAAAATGCCAACAATTTGTTGCATGTTGATATTTATGAGCAAGACAAAGTCCACTGGCATGAGTAGAGAAATGGTCTCTTGTTTGTATGTTAATATTTTTTGAGCATTAAAAATTTCATGCTCACCAGAGTTGAGCATTAAACAGTTCTCAAAACCTTGTGGCAGGCTTAACATTTCATGGGAATAATTTGCCTAGTCTTAGTCATTCTTATATAAACTGTATGAAGCCCGAGCAATTGGAAATCAGCCCATCACCCATTTATGATAAATAAAATTTACCTAACAGGTCCACTACCAATTATAGGGGTATCTTGTTTATTTTATTCATTTTAAGTTTTACTAAATTTCCCTTACTTTCTGCAGTGTAGACACTGATCTGGCCCTGCATTCTGCAGTGTTTGATCTTGGTGTATACAGCTTGTCCCATTTTGAGACACAAGGCTTATACGAGATAGCTTTCCTCATCTGATTTATTTTCACAACCAAGTAGGAAATATCCTCGGCAATTGCAGTACTCGATATGAGCTGCTGATCAATGGAAACATTGCTATTACATGCTATCTTGTACCTTCCCTGGTTGTACCCTCCAAAAGCCTATGTTAGCTAAATAACTGTTACGTCCAAACAAAAATGTATCAATTCTATGTAATCAATACATTTTTGGGATCCATCTTTATAATGTGCTATCCTGAACTATATTATGATGGACCTTGTTATAAAGAGGTTGTGGTGTATTCCACAGATATAGAATTGAGACATTTTAGACAGCTACAAGTAGCCCTATAATTAGGGGATAACTGTACTTAAAATTGTCATTTGGGGAGGTAAATCGGAGGTTTTACGGTCGGAAATTTCGTTTTACGGGGACGCGTTAGCGGAGCCGTAAAACGTAATTTGCGACCGTAAAACCGACGATTTACCTCCCCAAATGACAATTTTCTATACAGTTATCCCCATTCTAATGCACTTATTTAGTTGTAAAGTTAAAAATTGTGCTATTTTGCACAAGGCGGCAAGCTCGGTGAGCAGCGTAAAACCAAATAGCAACCAATGAAAAGCGACGTTACATGATGACGTCGGATTTCCGACAGTATATCGCAGAATATACTGTCGCAAATTTTTGACGTTTTCCAATCAGACGTCGCGTTACATACGTCAGTGCATTAGAATTTGAAGTTACTTGTCCCATGTGCCAGTGTATCAAAAAGATGCTCACAGAAGTGACAGACCTGCGAACACTTTAGATGCTAATCAGCACAGTTTGCTTTGCATCTACCCTGATCAAATTACGTACAAACAATTATAGTATCTGTTAAACTTGTCCTGCTGAATAAATGTATTTTGCCGCACCCATTTCTGACTACCAACCAATTAAATTACTTGAGACAATGCATTCATTCAAATTCACAAACTGAATGATCCTGATCAGATGACTTCTTTGCCCTTCAATCTGGAACTATACTGTTTGCAAAGGTAGAATTTTTTTGTGTTCAGCAGGTCAAAGGTGTTTTTTTAGACCCTTAAGGGGAATGGTTACACCTGGCATATTTTTTTTCTCCATTATTCAAAGGGAGAAAACTTTGGGGACTTCCTGTTTGCTTTTCTATAAAGCCTATCCCATGGAGGAAGGTGTCAACTTTTAAAGGAAAGAATTTGCTCCCGAGGAGGGGCTACTCTTAAAGGAAAGAATTTGCTCCTCAGGAGCAAATTCTTTCCTTTAAGAGTTGACCCTATAGGCAAGGGAGACAAAAATACTTTTGAAGGAGGTACCTCCCCTGAAGGAGATCCATTCCCCTTAAAAGATCCTTGATTGGTCTAGGTGCAAATCCTGACGTAACTGAATTTAGCCTTGAGAGAGTAGGAATATTCTCCCAAATTTCAAGGGCTCAGCCCAAGGTTTGGGTGCAAATGACTACTGCATCCCTACTGGTCTTGTTGTCTGCTTATCCTATCATATAGGAGCAGAATATCTACACAAGAAAACCTGAATTAAAACATGCCTCAACTGAAGGCTGAGATCAGCCCATTTCTGAAGTCTGATCAAAGCCTCTCCTGTCCACATGGGTAGTTGCCTCTTTATCATACTGCACAGATATAACACTGAGCTTTGAGGACTCTTTGGACAGGTTTTCCCGCAATATGAAACAGATCAAATATGACATTCATCTCTTAACACATCTAAAGCACTATCATCCTGATAAATCATTTGAATCAAACAAGTCCTGGTCGTATTTTTCTGCTTGCACTATTCTTCCACCAAAGTATCGGCCATTTAATGATGAACATGCTCTTTCAACCTCTGAAAATAAAAAGGTTATAATTTTAAGGGCCCAATACACAAAGTAACATTAAAAATAAACAAATTCAAAGAGTCAGTTAATGCATGTTTGTAGAAACATATGCAAACATGACCTAACATAATACATGTACCAATTTTGTTTCTCTAAGTAACTGTCTGTCTGTTTCTCTCTTTCTCATGAATATATACATATAAATGCATATCCGTGCTATTTATTTGAATTGAGCTTTAACATCCCGTCAACACAATTTAGGTCATTTTGGAGATGTTGTATCCAATTTTGGGGGATTTTCACCAGACATTTGAGATGAAATGACAACAAGCCACCCAATATATGCATGGGTGGTCCAACTCGCATCACTTTGCCTGGGCAACCTTCTATTCAGTTTACCAGTACTCATGTGTGGTCAATTTCAGATCTTACTGGAAGCACCATGCAGCCCAATCTACTTCTCCTAGCCCCGATGGGCAGGGGCCTATGGGTGCAAGTGGGCATGTGTCTGTCATTTATGTTACTTTTCAGTCTTCCAGTTTCAACAGGAGATTATGTGTTTCATGGAGCTCAATGCTGTGATAACACTGATGTCTGACAGAAGTAACATGCCTCTCACACCCAACACCACCCTTCACTCCATCACAAGATTCTGATGTCATATCACCAGCTGTAGCTGTATAAAATGCCATGGTGCAACAGCGTCATTTCAACTTTGGTATGTCATAGTCTGGGATCTCATTCCCCAATGATAAATTTCAGTAGTTCATTTCAGGACAAGTAAGAGACAGCCTGAATCTTGGTTCAGTCTCTGTATCACTCTAGGTAGTATATTGTAGCAGACTTCAGTCTCCATAGTTACTTTCCAGGTATCATGGAGAAGTGTTTCCAATTTCTCTTGTCTCTATGGAGGAATTCTGAAACTACCTTCATTTTTACTCAAAAGTACAGTCTCAATGCATACAGAGAAGACAGAAAAGCCTTGTATAAAGCCAATGGGATCCCATTTCATCTACACCGAAACTTCAATGATTCAAACATGTACCACTCTTTCTTTTTCTTTTGTCCCTAGAGAACCCGTAGACAATTTTCAAGGGATGATTTAGCGAGATTTGTTTCTTATCTTGAAAATCTATGTTGTGTGTACTCATTAGAAAATCTATGTTGTGTGTACTCATTAGAAAATCTATGTTGTGTGTACTCATCAGAAAATCTATGTTGTGTGTACTCATTAGAAAATCTATGTTGTGTGTACTCATTGGAAAATCTATTGTGTGTGTACTCATTAGAAAATCTATGTTGTGTGTACTCAATAGAAAATCAAAGTTGTGTGTACTCATTTGAAAATCTATGTTGTGTGTACTCATTAGAAAATCTATGTTGTGTGTACTCATTAGAAAAATCTATGTTGTGTGTACTCATTAGAATCATATCTTGAGGTGATTCTAACAAGTACACACAATATTCTTTTATTTTATAGACAATAAAAAAAGTCATCATAATTATGATTAACCCATTGTGTTTGAGCCACTGAAGTTCTACTATAGTGCAGGGCCGAGTTGTTCACAGCCTCGTTAGCTTAACAAGCTCGTTAGTGGTCAAATTGTTAACTGTTCTAGCAGGTACAATATCAAAAATTTTGTTATTTTTGCTGCAAAAATGTGAGCAGCTTTTGCATTTGCAAAAGCTGCTCACATTTTTTCAGCAAAAATATTAGTATTTTCACCATATTGAATGATCAAAGTTTTAACGATATGTTAGCTAAGGACGTCGTTAGTTTTGAACAACTGGCCCCAGGTGTATAAAAATCTAACTCATGATCAGGGTCCTGAGAACACTACTGTGATTGTTTTGTTGTTTTTTTTATTTGAGGTTTAACGTCCACGTCAACACTGTATAGGTCATTTTGGAGACGTTGCTTCCAATTTTGTGGGACTGTTACCCGACATTGAGATGAAATGACATCTCAAGCCCTGTCGCCCAATGAAACCAATAGGGTTTATAAGCATGGACGGTTCGACTCGCACCCCTTTGCCAGGCAGGTTTAGATCCTCTAAGCGGTTTACCAGTACTCTTGTGTGGTTGGTTTCAGCTCTGCGCGGAAGCATCATGCAGCCCATCAACTACTGTGATTGTAGCAGCTAGCAAAAATGGTGGTTAGGAAAACTGACTGGCTCCCTTTGACCATAACTGTGTTGACTGGGTGCTAAACTCCAGGCAAAGTACCAGCTAGCCTATGTTGATGCTGTGTTACATCACAAGAAAATTTTACCTAAACACAAGTCATGACCTACCTAACTGTAGGGCTGACTAATCGGAGCTGAAAAGATAATCGATTATCAGTCCTGACATTGTAATCATGATCGATTAGTAGATTGTCTGAGCCTGACTCTCAGCATATGTTGTACTTTACCATAAGTATATTTGAACAGGCAGGCCTGAGCAAACAGTGTAGACCCAGATGAGACGCGGCACAATGCGCGTCTCATCAGGGTTTGCACTGTTTGCCACTGATCCAGCTATTTTAGGCGCACCTTTGGGTAGTAAGTTGCACTTACCAAATAACGATTACAAGCAAATCAGTACTGATAATCATTCTTGTGGAATTGATCGATGGATTAATCAAGTAACAGATTTATCATGCCAGTCTTACCTAACTGGTCCTGAAACTCCACAAATATTTTTACAATAACTTCTGCATCCTCTTCCTCGCTCTGTTTCTCCTGATAAATGATAACTCGGTTCACCATACCATACTTGCCGCACTCGTCAGTGACCTCCGCCTCTAGTTCATCATCCAGGTCTTCAGGACCAACCATATTCTTAAGCACCATTACATGACTCTGAAAATAAACCAAAATTACGTTTAATGTTTGGTATCCAACTTGAAAACATGACTGAAAAAGAACCCAAATTACACTTAATGTTTGGATGCTTTGTAAGCCATATTCAACTGGTAAAGTTTGTGAAATTTCACATAGGAGTGTGATATCTTCTTTTAAGGGGAATGGGAACACCTGGCAGATTTTTCCGCCATTTTTCAAAGGGAGACAACTTTCGGGACTTCCTGTTCGCCTTTCTATAAGCCCTGTCCCACGGAAAAAGGGGTCTATGCTTAAAGGAAAGAATTTGCTCCTTAGGAGCATATTCTTTCCTTTAAGAGTTGACCCTATTGACATGGGAGACAAAAATACTTCTGCAGGAAATGCCTCCCCTGAAGAAATTCCCATTCCCTTTGATAGCCGCTCACATGGTCCAAACAAATTATAGTAAATTTTCAAGTTCATAAAAAGCTGTAAGCTCGGCTGACTGATGAAAATGCCAAACCATCACAATCGCTTAAAAGCTTGAAGCCACAAGTTATTTGATTGGACTGTGTGGCAGCCTGTTACATGCAGATATCACACTCCTACAGTGAGACGCCAAGTTCTGCAACGGAAGGTCAGGTGGTTTTTCTCCGGGTGCTCCAGTTTTCGCCCACCTCTGATGAACGATCGGCTCGATATGAGTGAAACAATCTTGAAAGGGCCGTAAAACCCAAAACAAAACAAAAAAAAAAAATCACACTCCTACATAAAATTTCATGGAAATTTCACAAAACTTACCAGCCAAAATATGTTTCCAGCCATTTTCAAAGGGAGAAAACTTTTGGGACGTCCTGTTCTTTTTTTTCTAGTGGGACTTCCTGTTTTGTTTTTTTTTTCTTTAAACTCATCCACATTGAAAATGGGGTCTACTCTTATGAGGTGCAGATTCCTTCCTGTAAGAGTAGACTCCTACTGACATGAGAGTTAAAAGTACAAGTTGCCTCCAGTGAAGATGTTACCATTCCATTTTAAGGGCTTTTTTTCACAGATTCTGGGTCCTTTAAGACCACTTTTGAACAGTCACAAAGGTGGACTCTTACTAGAAGCGACTGGATGCAGAAAAAAGGAAGAGAAGCTGAAACCTTTTAAAACTGGTCTTAAATTTAGTGGTATTTCCAATGTAAAATTCCTTTATTAAGACCACCTTTTGGACTGTTCAAAAGTGGACCACTTTTGAGCAGTCCCAAAGATGGTCTCTGAACAGAGGACACTGTGTGCCGAAAACACAAAGAAAGAATAAATGAAACCTACTAAGGATTTTCAGAGCAGAATTTGCCTTAACCCTTATCTTGCTGAATATTCATTTAAGCCACACCCATTTCTGTCTATCAACCAATCAAATTACTTGATGTAATTTATTGCTACAAATTCATTAACTGAATGCCAAACAGTGTAGATCCTGATCAGATGGCTTCTTCAGAAGCCATCTGATCTGGATCTACACTGTTTGCAAAGATAGGGGTTGTCGTGAACAGCAAGATAAGGGTTAATTTTAGGTGGTCGTAATAGCTGAATTTGACTGTAATGTGCTTCACCCACCTGTTGTTGTCGCATCAATTTCTGCATCACCATATGTCTGGCGTTACTACCACTAATCTTCATTGTCTCCTGTTGTTCCAGTGTCTGTGGTAATTCCTCCTCTAATTTCTTCTCTCTCTCTTCTTTCTCCTTCCTACTCTTCTCTTTCTCTGACTTCTTATCAGCTGCCACATTAGCATTTACTGCTGCAGAGATTGCAGCTTTTAATGATTCTCTTCCAGCACTTGATACAGGGGGCATCATCGATGACACTGAAACAGAGAAAGGACTACACTTTTAACCCTTATCTTGCTGAATATTCAGTTTAGCCACACCCATCTCTGACTTTGAACCAATCAGATTACTTGATGTGATTTATTCCTGCAAATTCATAAACTGAATGTCAAACAGTGTAGATCCTGATCAGATGGCTTCTTCAGAAGCCATCTGATCTGGATCTACAATGTTTGCAAAGATAGGGGTTGTCGTGAACAGCAAGATAAGAGCTAACCCATTTTGTACTGAATGAGCCTCCAACTTTCTCTTTTGTAGAAGTCCATTTTGAAATTTAGAGGTGTCAGGAAAAGTTGAGTTAAGAAATTGATTTATGGTTGAACTTTCTGCAAACAGAGAAGGCCCTGATCAGATGCCACAGTATCTGATCTGGGCCTGCACTGTAGGCCTATAACCTTTTCCAAGGTTTCCCATATAGTATAGGTTAAACATGCTGGATCATTTCCAACTGTAAAATACGGAAATTTTACTTATTTTTCCTGTCTATGAATGTTTGCAGTTTTCAGATTTCCTTCATATTTACAGGTATCAACTTCTCGGATTTAAGAATTTCTCCTATTTGTAATTCAAACTTGTTTTATGGTTGTGTGTAATGGATGTAGTGGATGTTGCTGATCACAAAATATGTGACCATAAAAACGACAAAAATTTCTATAATTACAGTATATGACTCCTTAATCATAAGGGTTTTGTTTGTTTGATTTGAGGTTTAAGGTCCCCGTCAACACTGTAAAGGTCATTTTGGAGACGCTGCTTCCAACTTTGTGGAACTTTTACCCAATACTGAGATCAAATGACATCTCCAGCACTGTCGCCCAATGAAACCAATAGGGTTTGTAAGCATGGACGGTCCGACTCGCACCGCTTTAGCTGGGCAGGTTAGATCCTCTAAGCGGTTTACCTGTACTCGTGTAATAGCTTCTCGAATGTAGGAGAAGCCGTTTGTTCACAAGTGTTCTTCATTTTCCATGTTTAACAGTGCAACTTTGAAGTGACATCAAAATGTTATACTCTGTGGACCTGCAGTGGTTGACATGTTTGACGTATGACAGAAAGGATGTGGGTTAAAATCCGGCCACTGGAGGCGAGGTGTTCCTTGGGCAAGACCTATAATGTCAATGCCCCACTCAACCCAGGTGTAAATGGTTAGCAGTGGTGTAAAAGTCACTGCCTCTCTCTCTAGCATATGATAATATCTGTAATGAGTGTTGGAGAGTGATTCAAATAAGCTTGAAGCTTTCACTGCAATCAAACTAAAATAAATTAGTACAAACTAAACTAATGTTATACTCTCTTAAGTCTTCCTGACAATATAATTGCTTACTTACCTTTGCAAGCAGACCAAACTTTGCTTGTTATACATTATGTTTTAACCTTTAACCTGCTGAATATTCATTTAAGCCACACTCATTTCTGACTTTGAACCAATCAGATTGCTTGATGCAGCTTATTTCTACATATTCATAAACTGAAAGTCAAACTGTGTAGATCCTGATCAGATGGCTTCTTCAGAAGCCATCTGATCTGGATCTACACTGTTTGCAAAGATAGGGCTTGTCGCCTACAGCAGGGTAAAGGTTAACCCTTCTCTTGCTGAATATTCAGTTTAGCCACACCCATTTCTGACTTTGAACAAATCAGATTACTTAATGTAATTTATTCATACAAATTCATAAATTTAATGTCAAACAGTGTAGATCCTGATCAGATGGCTTCTTCAGAAGCCATCTGATCTGGATCTACACTGTTTCAAAAGATAGGGGTTGTCGTGAACAGCATGATAAGAGTTAAACTGTAAATGTGTGTCCGTTCTTCTGACCATGACTATCACTACTGATACACATTTTAACAAGGCAACGCAAGCGTAGCATCCCCTCGCAACTGCATACCATTCATTAACATGAAAATCCAATCTGAATATGTTAGACCATTGTGACCTTGACCTTTGACCCCTGACCTTGAAATTCAATAGGGTTCATCCTCTGTACATGGTGAACATTTGTGGAAGGTTTGATGCTTCTTCGATGAATACTGTGTCGTCTATCCTGCTCACAAGGTTTTCAAGGTCGAGTCCATTGTGACCTTGACCTTTGACCCCTGACCTTGAAATTCAATAGGGTTCATCCTCTGTACATGGTGAACATTTGTGGAAGGTTTGATGCTTCTACGATGAATACTGTGTCTTCTATCCTGCTCACAAGGTTTTCAAGGTCAAGTCCATTGTGACCTTGACCTTTGACCCCTGACCTTGAAATTCAATAGGGTTCATCCTCTGTACATGGTGAACATTTGTGGAAGGTTTGATGCTTCTACGATGAATACTGTGTCTTCTATCCTGCTCACAAGGTTTTCAAAGTCAAGTCCATTGTGACCTTGACCTTTGACCGCTGACCTTGAAATTTAATAGGGTTCATCCACTGTACATGGTGAACATTTGTGGAAGGTTTGATGCTTCTACGATGAATACTGTGTCGTCTATCCTGCTCACAAGGTTTTCAAGGTCGAGTCCATTGTGACCTTGACCTTTGACCCCTGACCTTGAAATTCAATAGGGTTCATCCTCTGTACATGGTGAACATTTGTGGAAGGTTTGATGCTTCTACGATGAATACTGTGTCTTCTATCCTGCTCACAAGGTTTTCAAGGTCAAGTCCATTGTGACCTTGACCTTTGACCCCTGACCTTGAAATTCAATAGGGTTCATCCTCTGTAAATGGTGAACATTTGTGGAAGGTTTGATGCTTCTACAATGAATACTGTGTCTTCTATCCTGCTCACAAGGTTTTCAAGGTCAAGTCCATTGTGACCTTGACCTTTGACCCCTGACCTTGAAATTCAATAGGGTTCATCCTCTGTACATGGTGAACATTTGTGGAAGGTTTGATGCTTCTACGATGAATACTGTGTCTTCTATCCTGCTCACAAGGTTCCGGACAGACACACACACAGAAACACAGACACACAGACACACTGACACACAGACACACACACTAACACACGGACGCACGGCACCGATGCTATATCCCCATTCGCAACGTTGTTGCGAGGGGATAACAAGTGAGCCCTGATATCATGCTATTTTCTTTGCTTACCATAACCACTTATGAGAGTATACTGATTACTAAGGACATTGCTTCTATTGTGCAATAAAGACTTAATCTCCACTTTTTAGGAAATTACATTCTATTAAGTTCTCACTCTTGAAAAGAAGGTCACTAAAATCAAATCAATTTAAATGTGTGTCACAAAGATATGAAAGTTTGATGAAAAGCTGTCAACCAATTCCAAAAAAACTGCACACAAAAATTCACTCCAAATCCATAAGCAAGTGAGTAGGGCTGGCTAATCCGAGCTGATAAGATAATCGATTATCAGTCCTGTCATTGCGATCGATAATCGATTAGTAATCGCTAAGGTTGTTCTCATAATATTACCTGTCTGGCTTTCTGTCTGAGCATAACTCTTACCATATGTTGCACTTTACCATATGTATATTTCAACAGGCAGGCCTGAGCAAACAGTGTAGACCCAGATGAGACGCCGCAAAATGCGGCGTCTCATCAGGGTCTGCACTGTTTGCCGCTGATCCAGGCAAAAGTTTGGGCAGTAAATTGCACTTATCAAATAATCGATTACAAGCAAATCAGTACCGATAATCATTTTTGTGAAATTTATCGATCGGTTAATCAATTATACGATTATTGTGTCAGCCTTACAAGTGAGTCAGCACCAGAAACAAGTGGTTCATACAAAGGAAATACATACTATAGACTAAGTCAGGGCATAACAAAACTTGTGCGACCACAAAATACAGTAGAACTTCAATGGCTCGAACACCAATGGCTCGTTTACCATGGCTGAGTCGAACTCGCTCTTGAGCCCCTAGGGAAATCCTCTTCATAAGAAATTGTGGGGGATAATTAAGAAGATTTTAGTCTTTCATCCTGCAAATGTGTGCTGTGTGTACCCATTAGAATCGCCTCGGTAAGGCGATTCTAATGAGTACACACAGCATACATTTTCATTATAGAACATTCCAAAGTATCTCGTTATGACTCTTGGCCGTAACCCTCAGTCGCTCGAACTACGGCTGTGTCGAATATATTTCCATGGTCCCAAAGTGGTTCGAGCCATCGAAGTTCGACTGTACTGCTAGCAGCCTTTGCAGTCAATACCACAAAAATCAGAAAAATGACTTGCTGCAATTCTCCTAAACTTTTAACAAATTTGTTCCACGATTCAGCAAGGGGTCCAAAAGGTGTAGATGGAAAGGCAAACAGTGCAGACCCTGATCATATCAGAAGCAGTCTGATCGGAGTTTGCACTGTTTGCTTAGTGCTGTCTGTTCCAACACTTAGGATCATTATGGTAGTCCGGCCAAGTCTGGTCCGAGGTTATGAAACCTTTTTCATGCACAACTCACTTGAGCATTTCAGCATGAACTATGCTCACAAATATTAAAATGCCAAGAGACTGTTGGCATTTTTAAATTTGTGAGCAGGACAAAAAACTTTCTATGCTGAACTGTGGATGCTAATAGCCTCACTTATATGTATTTTGCTTTGTGAGCATTATAATTTTCATGCTCAGTTGAGTTGAGCATGAACAATTTTTTAAATCCTTTGGCCCTGATCTGTCTTCTTCTGAGCTAGCCAAAGAATAACGAAAAAAAACTCTGGCCAACAAGTTATCTAGTAGAATTTGCCATGCCCTGGCTCATGAAAATGTAACTGCTTGAATACCTTTCGGTAAAGGTTTCTGTGTCGTTGAAGCTGTCTCTAGTAGTGTGGGTGGAGGTAAACCACCACCACCCCCTAGTCCACCCAGAGACTGGGGCATCATCATCCCAGGGCCCTGAGGCTGTCCAAACTGTGGTGCACCAAATGCAGACCCTCCACCTAGCTGTGTGGGTACTGCTACACCTGGTGGCTGGAACAGAAAAAAATGTATTAGTTTCCACTAATGTACCCATTATCATACCTGTCCTAAAATTTAACCCATTGATTGTAAAGGGGTACCTTGGCAAACAGTGCAGGCCCAGATCAGACGCCGCAGAATGCGGCATATGATCAGGGCCTGCACTATTTGCTAAACAGAATTTTCGTCAAAAATGGAATAAGAACGAAAAAATAGGCCTACCAACCCTCATATGACAAATGTAATTGTCCAACATATAGCAATGGAGGAGTCCACTAGTATATAATGGGTTAAAATTGACCTCACACCTCTTCAATCTTTACCTTTTTCCCTAAATTGAACTCCAATAGCTCAAACGCCTTTGTGACAATGAAAATTTGTTTGAGGCAGAGGAGTTAGTGGCATTGAGGGTAAATCATAGTACCAGACCATGAGGTACAAAAGAATGCCATGTGTACTCATTAGAATGGCCTCATACATTACTAAGATAAAATAAGAAAAAGCTCCCTAAATTACCCCAAATATATTTATATCTTTGGTTATGGGAAATGTTTCCTAGGGACTGAAGAATGTGTTTGAAACAGCTGTACAGTAAATTCTGCTGTTAAGACAGAATTAAATTAGGACTAATTCTGCTTTTAAAACTTTTGAACAGTCCCAGGGGTAACAACCTACGTCATAGCAGAGATGTCGTACCCATTTCAGAAGCGGCCATATTGGTGTAAATAGGGTAAAGAAAATGCTTCAAACTAGATTTGTACATTACGAGTCTTCAGAGAACATACTTCAGCTGGTAACGAACAATATTTGCATCCCACCAGTAAGCTAATTCCACCTAGAAACATTGAAAATGCTTCGATAGCTTCGCCACAAGATTTGATTCGGCGCTGTAAACAATGATAGTTCCGACATCATTGCCAAATCAGCTTGTGTCGAATTATTTAAACAAAAGGCCACATTTCTGGGACAGATTTCAGTATGTTTGATTCTTTTATGACCTAATGCACCGACTGCGCCTACTTGTTGTGACAAATGCCTTTTGTGTAGTAAACACCGGCAAACCTAAGAATGGTTATGACGTCACTGCTCTGACGTAGGTTGTTCCCCTGAGTCCCAAAGGCTGTCTTAATATAGGAATTTTCCTGTATTTACTTCCGTGTACTGTCACCACTGGCAGACACAAGAGTACCTGTACAAAAAACCCTTTTCTTTACGCAGAAATTGGCTTTTAACCCTTCTCTTGCTGTTCACGACAACCCCTATCTTTGGAAATAGTGCAGATCCAGATCAGGTGGCTTCTGAAGAAGCCACCTGATCAGGATCTACACTGTTTGGCATGCAGTTTATGAATTTGTAGCCATAAATTACATCAAGTAATTTGATTGGTTGATAGACAGAAATGGGCGTGGCTTAAATGAATATTCAGCAAGAGAAGGGTTAATATAGGAATTTTACTGTATTTACTTCCGTGTACTGTCACCACTGGCAGACACAAGAGTACCTGTAGAAAAAAACCCTTTTCTTTATGCAGAAATTGGCTTTTAAAAAGAATTTCAAAAAGTTGCAGAAAAGCAAACACTGTTGGCTCTACACATATCATTCTCTTCAGTTCACTTTTTTTTTTCAGTCACTCCACTACTATTATTCAGGGTTTTAACCTTTAACCTGCTGAATATTCAATTAAGCCACAGTCATTTCTGACTTTGAACCAATCAGATTACTTGATGCAGCTTATTTCTACATATTCATAAACTGAATGTCAAACTGTGTAGATCCTGATCAGATGGCTTCTTCAGAAGCCATCTGATCTGGATCTACACTGTTTGCAAAGATAGGGCTTGTCACCTACAGCAGGGTAAAGGTTAAACAGAAGTGAGGGAACGACTGCAGAAAAGATTATCACAATCAATCTTAACAAAAGAACATTGCTGATCCAGCACAACCTGGACCTCCTGACAACCAGTCAGACCACAACAAACTCAGTTACTAAGGCTGACCTTTGGGTGGGACTAAACATTTTTACCAAACATATGGTAAGGAATTATGCCAATAATCATAGCCAAATTTTGTTTGATTCAAAATGTGAATTAAGACTAATTGTTTAAAGGGGGTCTTTCAAGGTATAGGAAATTTGCATTGGTTTCTGCCCACGCTTGGATTTTGATGAAATTATGCACAATAATTGCCTTGAGTATAACCATTATAATTACGATGCATTCACTTTTAAATTTTATTTTCGTAGTAAATCTATTACATATTTTATGAAGTCTCTATCACAACAGAGAGTACTCTGATATAAACTTGTCCACAGTATTCAGAGTTTCATATTTTTTATGCTGCTATATTTTATGAATTAAAGCCATGATTGATGAGTTAGTTGATACTATGAATGACCTCATATGTCTAGTAATAGTGGCTGGGCATTCAGTTTTCTTTGATGGTGTCCCCATATTTCAGCTTCTATTTTTGTATTCATTAAAATTTTATATGCATTTTACCATGTTCCAATTTTTGTCAAGACACCATTTTAGCATAAAAACTACCCACATATCATAGAAACATTTTGACGAATTTTGATGGAAATTGAGGACCGGTAACATTGTGTTTTAACAGACTGAATACTGATAGTCCTGATTCAGCAAAATGTGAAATTATATGATTATCATGTTTTGGTCATGCTGTTTAATAATACTTTACTATTGCTTTCAATTTGGATGGCTATAGTATAGTATGGTTTGTGTAAGTAGTTCATAGAATAATTATAAGTATTATTTCTAAACATCCATTTTGGTAAATATGCCCCCTATGGAACAAACTATTTTGTCTACAGAACTATACCGCAAAGGTTTTGATGACAAACGTCATCAAACGCACCCATGTAATCATGTGCACAGTTTTCTTTCTGTCTTTCTTGTCTAATCTGGTAATGGTGCTAAGGTGATGTTTAGATTTAACATTCAATCAACAACATAGCAGTCACTTTAGATGTTGCTTCAGATTTTGTGAGATTTGTTATCCGGCTCGAGATAAATTACTCTCAAGTCAAACTGTTGTTTGTTTATTTAACCCTAACTGTCCATTTAAAAAGAAAGGTTTACTCTAGGGAAAATCAATAACACTTGAGATTACTTTTCCTGGACATTAAGTTTTCAGAATTTGCATGTGCATAGGCACTAGCCAATCTTTCTTTTTTGTATAGCCCCTATGAACGAAATCAAACGGCTTCCTGAAGCTGTATTCCAAAGCCATTGGAATTTGCTTTTAGAATTCACATGGTCGTACGTTTGTCAGTGTTCCAAAACTTATGTGATCATGATTGTGTTGTCTATATATTTGTATAGGTCTTTCACTTCATTTACCTATTATAAAGCACATTATGTAAAATATCAAGCAGCATTTAAACTGTTGATAATAATTATTCAATCTGTAAGTTATCTCATTACTCATAGGATTTTAAATTATTTCAGTAAATACATGGTGATGCTTTTTTCTGTCCAAACACTGTAATGCTCTTTCTAAGCTGAGAGATACATTGCACAGAAATGTACTGGTAATTATTAATGAACAAAAAACAAGCAAGAACAGTGCTTAAAAAACAGTGAACTTGAATTCAGCAGAAACATTCAAGAAGTGGTTGAAAGTTTTACAACCAGAAAAAAAATACTAAAAGCTCTCTTCCTATAAATTAACCACTATATTGACAAAGTAAATAGAAAAAATAAGACACTAAAGAAACGTCAACAATTACAATACCAATGCAGAAAAGAGACATATTTATGCATGTGTACTATAAGGAAGGAAACTGTTTCTCTCCCTGTCTAATAGCAAACTTTCTCTAGGTCATAGAACAGCTGTGTTTACACCAAATATTCTGCGCCTCATCCATCAATGATATCTTTTGCAACAGAAACTCAATATCAGTGACATTTCGATTTTTGGAAATACTAACCAATAATTACTGTAACTTTCTTGTTAGGATAATAATCCAGCGTTCATAAAGACAGAGTATATCTAAGGCTTAATCTGGCCATGGATTTATCAACAGAACTAATTTTACTAGTAACAACAAACCACTGACCATTGCGTCCTTGCATACCAGCTTGGTATGAAAATGAAAATAATGGATCTCCTTGCCTTATACCTATTTGAGTAGCATGACTTATGCAAAGTCATTAAATAAAGTTGCACATGTTCACAATAATTTTGCTGCTAATAAAAAAGCAATATATGTTGTTAAGCCTAATTTGTTGATAAGAATACCTTTTGATTTAGTGTTTTACTATCTACTATTTTGGATAGATCATAGTGTATAAATGAAAGGAAAATATCAGAAATTCATGATATTTTAATAGTTTCTAAGCTAGATCATCTCAGTATGTATTCATTTTGATTTGTATAATCTCATGTTTATTATGTAAGTGTTACGAATTGCCTTTTTGTAAGGTTCTTGGATGATTTCAATTAAATAGTAAATTTTGCAGAAACGACTTACATCCATTAAAGGTGTAAAACTACAGTGTTACCGGTTTCAGATTTTCATGAAATTTGGCATAGCTAAAGAAAATACATATGGCAAGTTTTCCTAGCAAAATAAAATCTTGACAAAGACCAGAACATATTTATCTTAGGGATTGAATTTTGATATTTTTTTAAAATTTTAATCAAAAAATGAGATTTTTGATAATTATTTTCTCAGAAAATGTAAACTTTAATTAATTGAAAAGGTTTTTTAGTGTCAAAGGAATGCCTATGGAGTTCTGCATTCAATCCAGTTCACAGATCTTGAAACTAAATAAAACATAAGATTTAAGAAGCACTTATTTAGAGACAGACACCAGCTCATGGAGGGAGTCAGTTAGAGTGGCCTCCTGAGTCCTACTTTGATTTACATAATTTATTAAATACATTTTTATAGGTTGTATATGCTGAGTTATTAATATACAAAGTTTAAAGAAAAAACATGCATGGGCACAAATGAAAGACCCCCTTTTGTCAAATTCCCTTGAGTGATCTCTCCATTACCCTTTTGTTTTGGGGTAAAACGCTGTGGAAGCAAAAGAGCAATTCCTGAACTTCCAAACAGGCACAGCCCGCTTTGCTGTTCTTTTGTCCACGTTGGATGTTCTGTTTGCTGTTTGTTTGTTTGAGTTTTAGCTTCCACCAACAACTAAAGGTCATATACAGATGGGACTCATCCGAAAATCTGGAGAAACCTAAAATCAATCACGTGACTCCTGGTTTGTGAGGGGAGTAGTCTATCCACTACACCATGGAGGGCTTCTATAATGTTCTGGGTCCAGTTCTTCAAAGCTTCGTTAGCTTAACGAACTCATTAGTGGTCAAATAGTACTGTTCTAGCAAGTACAATATCAAAATTTTTGGTATTTTTGCTGAACAAAAATGTGAGCAGCTTTTGCATCTGCAAAAGCTGCACACATTATTTTTTCAGCAAAAATATTAGCATATCTGCCATATTAAATGATCAAAGTTTTAACGATACGTTAACTAACGAAGTCGTTAGCTTTGAACAACTGGCCCCTGTAAGACTGAACCAGCAAGGATGCTGATCTGTATTCATTGTTTGCACATAATTTTTTACAACTCTTAGTCAACTGTAACTTACCATTATCTGTTGTTGGGCATCCATGGCTGTTATCTTTGCTGTAACCGCAGCTGCTGCTACTGCTGCAGCTGTTGGCATACTACTGAGACCAGTTGCTGGCTGCATCATCAACACATCTGGAGGTGTGATTGCCTAGAGAAAACAAAATACACACAAACCTCTTTATAACTACAGTAAAATTCCTTTATTAAGACCACCTTTGGGACTGTTCAAAAGTGGTCTTAAAGACCACTTTTGAACAGTTCCAAAGGTGGTCCCTGACCAGAAGACACTGCGGGCAGAAAACACAAACATTAAATGCAGCCTTCAATATAGCCTTTTTAAAGCCCAATTAGTCTTCATTTTAGGTGGTCTAAATAGCAGTACTTATTATAACATGGTTTTGGACATATCATATTTATTCTAAGTATTCAGACACTTGCACTCCTTAGCATACTGTCTTGCTCTACAATTTGAACCAGTACAATTTAATACCTGATGTTCAGCCTAGAAATAGCAGGATGAGTGGCAAATAGTGTAGGCCCTGATGAGACACTAATTCTTATCTGAGTCCACACTATTTGCTCAGCCCTATCTGTCCAAAAACATAAGGTAAATACGGTTTTAAAGGTGGATCCTTAAAGTTATAGATTATAGAGAAAAATGACAATGAATTATCATACATGTACATGTACCGGGTATATGAAATCTATATAATTATACCCCCACAAATGAAATTTGGGGGGGGGGGGGGGTATATAGGAGTGAGCTTGTCATTCTGTCGGTCTGTCGGTCGGCCTGTTGACTTGGTTTCCAGACGATAACTCAAAAAGCGCTTCACCGATTTTTATAATTTTTGGTACACTGATGTAACAACATAAAATACAGGTCAAGTTCGATTTCCACTACAATTCGTCAATTTTCGACATAGTTATGGCCCCTTTCAAGTGAAAAAAATGCAAAATGCCGCTGTTGTACTATCAAGGCAGTTTTTGTGGGGGTATTCATCACCTTTAGTGATAGCTCTAGTTTATACAGTTTTGTTTGGATATTACGTACATGGTTGCTACACTAATAGGGTTTCTGCTTTGGACCCTTACAATTGCTATAAAGGGCTTTGAAATTTATGAAAAAGGAAATATTTTAACTTTGCTTTATCCATTTTTGTCTAATATCAGGTGTTTCAATAGAAGTTGGGCCAAGCCAAGCTCAAGGGTGCCTTGGAGGATGATTATGTTCTGTTCAAAATGGGATAACTACTACAGAATGCCATCCTTTTTAATATGATTCTCAAGTCTACTACTCTCTCTCTAATTATACCCACCCTTCCAACTCTAAGATACTGTCCTCCAAGGTCAAAGAGGTTCATAGATGATGTGGCATCAGCTGCTGCTTGTGGACTGTCATATTCAATGAAACCATAGCCTCTGAAATACAAAACATATTTAGGTCCAGTTGTTCAAAACTAACGAGGTTGTTAGTTAACCCTTTTTGTACCAAATGGAATCTTCCACCTTATTTATTGCAGGAGTCCATTTCAAAATATAGGGGTGTCAGGTTGTGTCTTCTTAAAAAATTAGTAGGAAAATGGCTTAACTTTTTGCAAACAGTGTAGGCCCTAATCAGACGCCGCGTTCTGCGGCGTCTGATCTGGGCCTGCACATTTACCAATTACACATTTTGGGGTTTCTGGTACAAAATGGGTTAATGTGCCATTAAAACTTGCATCATTTAATATGTTTAACATGCTAGTATTTTTGCTGCAAACTGAGTGTAGCTTTTGCAAAATGCACTTTGTTTGTTTGATATGAGATTTAACGTCCCTGTCAACACTGTACAGGTCATTTTGGAGACATTGCTTCCAATTCTGTGGGACTTTTACCTGACATTGAGATGAAATGACATCTCAAGTCCTGTCGCCAAATGAAACCAATAGAGTTTATAAGCATGAATGGTCCGACTCGCACCGCTTTGCCTGGGCAGGCTTAGATCCTCTAAGAGGTTTACCAGTACTCGTGAGCAGCCGGTTTCAGCTCTGCCTGGAAGCACCATGCAGCCCATCTATTTCTTCACGTCCCGATGGGCGGGGGCAACCTAGCCACGCTTTTCCTGGGCAGGCTGATATGTAAGCGGTTAACTAGTACAGTGCACATTCTTTCGCCAGAAACAGACAACTGCTCTTCTTGAATCAGCGGAAGGGAGAGAATGACCATAGAAATTTCATGATCAATCTCCACGAACAAGTTAATACATGTATAATACTCCTTATTGGGATTATATATACTGGAAATTTCATGATAACGGAGAATTGTCAGGGAACAAATTAAATATTGTCGTTATAATGAGGGTTACCTGTATAATAGGTTATTGTCACTTACTTGTGTTTCTCTGGTTTTCCACCATCCCCGACTAGAGTACAGGCCAAGATCTTGCCAAAGGCTTCGAATACACTGGAAAACAAAATGAAATCAGTCATCAATTCTTGATTAGTCACAGTGATTCACATCATCCCTTACATTATATGATTACTACTTATGACAATCCATAGCTCAAGATATGGAGTAACAAGGAATGGTTTCAATATTTAAAAAAAAAAAAAAAAAAAAAAAAAAAAAAAAACATACGTTGTGGGTACTTATTAGAATTGCCTCAATGAGGCAATTCTAACAAGTAACCACAACTTATGTACTAACATGTTTCTAACGAGAAATAAGGAAAATTATCTCTTCATTATTCTCATTACTCCTCATCTCCCAGCCAGCAAAGAATGCCGGGCCAACGTCGGGCCGATAGCGGTACGGCGTGGTAACGTCATACCGCTATCGGCCTGACGTTGGCCAGTGGTTGGTGCTGGCAGGGCTGGAGCTATGGAATCTTTATTATGAAACCAAGAATCCAATTTCCTATCTGTAATGTTTGTTTGTTTGTGTGTATTTGAGTTTAATGGCCTAGTCAACACTGTTTTAGGTCATTTTTGAGCCGTTCAGTTTACCTATCCACACTTTTCCTGGGCAGGCTTATACATAAGCGGTTAACCAGTATAGCGCACATTCTTTCGCCAGAAACTGACAACTGCCCATCTTGAATCAGCGGAAGGGAGTGATGACCATAGAAAAGATTTCATGATCAATCTCCACGTAAACTGAGCTATGAAGATTTTCATGAGCTTGTTTTTGTTTTCTGGTTTTAATGAATTTGTAATAAATAACTTTTTGTTTTAAAACTGTTAAAGCTGCATGATAAGACTAGAAATGTGTCCAAAGGAAACGGATACCCAAGCCTAGTAGTTGTGACTGATGAAAAACTTAAAACGCAAATTGCAAACACCATCCCTACTAGACAAAAGTGCCCAGTGGGGCACGTATACCCCCGGCCAGTGCCATCACCTCAGCTGAAACAAGTAGTTATACTGGTTGTTGCTACCAAATTTTAAGTCTCTATGTACAGTAGTTATTGAGAAATCTTTGACACAAAATAATAAAAATATACACTATTAAACAGCAAGAACTACAAAGGGAAGTAACTCTAAAAGGCCTGACCCCTTGGCCCTTATTTTCTTTCCCACAATACAACTAGTCATACTGATCATGTTTGCAAAATTTCAAGTTTCTATGTACAGTAGTTATTGAAAAATCTTTGACACAAAATAAAAATATACACTATTAAACAGCAAGAACTACAAAGGGAAATAACTCTAAAAGGCCTGACCCCTTGGCCCTTATTTTCTTTCCCACAATACAAGTAGTCGTACTGATCATGTGTGCAAAATTTCAAGTTTCTATGTGAAGCAGTTCCTGAGATATCTTTGACACAAAATAATTGTTTACGGACACACAGACAGACGGTAAAAAACAAAAACTATATACCCCATTGCATACTACGTATGCCGGGGGTATAAACATGGATGCTGACTTGGACATGGACAGACGGGGAAGCTAACACTATATGTCTTTTGCATATTCTTCTATAGCCTGGGCATAAAAAGTACCGACAGTAGCATAATATCAAATGCTAGCTAAAGAAATGTGATATTAAAATGATGTTTTTCTGACAGTAGGTTGCAAAACTGTGAAGAATTTTTTTATATAATCCAGTCAATGTCACGTTACATTCACAAGTACCCTGGAATTAACCTTACATGAGCCCTTACACATAAACAGGTACAAATTGGCATATTGGACTGGTGAAAACAGAAGAACCCAAGGTTATAAAACTTTTTTTCGTTTTTCATACTCATCTCAACTCAGCTGAGTATTAAATTTGTAATGCCGAGAAGTATTAAAATATCAATAATTTAAGTCTTTTTTTTTTCATATATCTTTAGAGGATGATAATTGTTCTGCTGAAAAATATTAAAATGCCAACAAATGTTGGCATTTTAATATTTATCAGCAGGACAAATTTTATGCTCAAGTGAGTTGAGCATGAAGGTAGTCTAATAACCTCAGCCCCAGTACAGCCTATGTGGAAGAGTATACCCACCGTCAGATCAGTGTCTTTGCAGGCAGGGACTAGCTCATCCACAGGGTGAGAAACAAGGATGGCTAACTGAACATGTAGGCTAATTTCAATTTCAATCTTTGCCGGTACTAAAACAAGTTTTTATGTGCAAAGACTCAATTATAAAAGACAACAAATACCAACCTTTTAATATCATTCTCTGTAAGATCACTATGTATTGATGCTATGTAAATTCTGTTATAATTTTTAGCCTCACTTGCCAGCTGTTCAATGATTGGTTGAGCCTGTGGCATGTTGCTAGGGCGACCAACCTACAACATAATATAGTCAATATAGTAAACATCATAGATAACACCATCAAATGATGGCAAATACATCATATGAATACATCCATTCACATGAGCCTCTTCGCAGAAACAGTGAAAATAAAATATTTATTTCATAGATACAGTATTCGTTGTGTGCCCCCACCCATCAGGGCTTGGAGAAATAGACTTGGCTGCATGGTGCTTCGATGTAGAGGTGAAACCTACCACATAATACTGGTGAACCACTTAGACGGTCTAAGCCTGCCAGGCGAAGTGGTGCACGTCAGACCAGCCATGTATATAAACCCTTTTGGTTTCACTGGGCAGCAGATGTCATTTCAACTCAAAGTTGGGTATAAGTTCCACAAAATTGGAAGCAATGTCTGCAAAATGACCTAATTACTGCTGATGGGGACGTTAAACCTCAAATCAAACAAACAAAACAATATTTGTTGTAATAAGAGCCTAGTGCACTTAAACATTTAATTCTGATTATGAAAATAAACCCTGGAAAGTCCTTCCATTAAGGGGAATGGATACACATTCAGGAAAGGTAACTCATGCAAAAGAATATTTGTCTCCCATGTCAATAGGGGACTAATCTTAAAGAAAAGGATACTTTCCTTTAAGAGTAGCCCCTTTTTTCCATGGGATAGCGTTTATAGAAAAGCGAACAGGAAGTCTCGAAAGTTGTCTCCCTTTGAAAAATGGAGGAAAAATCTGCCAGGTGTATCTACTCTCTTCAAGTGCACAAAGGTGCAACACAATATGCTCTTTATGCTGACTTTGCACACTGATAAAACCAAACATGCTGGTTGAGCCAAGCATGTTCAAAGTTGGCAAATGTAGCATATATTAAAACACAAGTTCCTCATTAAACACATATCAATAATTTGTCCCACTTAATCACAAAAGCATAACCAGAGGACCATTGGTCCTGAAGACACTCACCTGACAGCCTTAGGTCTAAAGGGCTAAGGGACATGCACCCAAGGTCCCTCTAGACCTCTTATGGATCTAAGATCCATGTCACCAAACGTGTTTTGTCCTCTGATAATGATATTTCGGAGATTCGTTGTAGTAAACAAAGACAAGGATTGATGATTTCTTTAGCAAAAGTTGCTAATAAATTTCTTGAAACATGTGCCACAAAAATTTTGAAAATCGGTTCACAAATAAAGAAAATTATGACCAAAATAAGATTTGAATAGAGATTTTACATTGAAAGGGGAGATAATCCATGATCATAAAGTTTTGATTCTGGAATCTTTTTGGCCTCGGTTTAAATGTTTTGAACTTCATGATGTGTTTGGTCTGATCAAAAAACGAACGATCGGCGAAACGATGGAGGGGCGAAACGACCCGGTTTCTCGGGGAACTGTCTCGATTAAAAAACTTGAACCAAGGTCACGGAATGACCTTGACCTTTAAATCTCATATATACTTATTAACTCATTTAGCTGATGTCATCTACCTACTTTCAGGCCAAAGCCTGCAACAGTTTCCGAAAAATCCACCATTTTCACTTTTTGCCATTCAAAAGCCTATAATGGGTGGAGAGCTTAACCATTTCTAAAGGGGGTGAGGCCCCCAATTTAACCTTTGGTGTTCAAAGATCCATGTAACTAAATGCCCCTTATCACAAGAAACAAGATAATATATGGTTTATGGGAGGGGATCTGAACAGTTTCTGAGATTTGATGCATTTTATGTAATGCAGGGGTGGGGCATGCCCCCGGGGTCTCAAGATGCATGTCACTTAAAGCCCCTTATCATAAGCAACAAGAATATATATTGTCTATGGGTGGAGATCTGAACAGTTTGGGCATTTTTTGAAATGGAGGGGGTGGGACATGTCCCCGGGGGACCCCCTAGACTCCCAAGGTCCATGTCATTAAACATGCTTAATCACAAGGAACAAGAATATATATATGGTTTAGGGGTGGTATTCTCAACCATTTGCAAGATATCAGCCATTTAGACTTTTTCCCATACAAATGCCAATGTGACCAAATTTGACCTTGGCATAAAATAGGTCAAAGTCATCCCAGGGCAATTCTTTGAACAAACTATGATGGGCCCGAGTACCCGAGCCTACATACCAAGTTTGGTGGAAATCGGCCCAGCAGTTCCGGAGAAGAAGATTTTTGAAGTTTTTTTAAGGGACCTAGTTGGACCCCATGTCAATAAATGCGCCCTATCTTAAGGAACAAGAATATAAATGATTTAGTGGTGGAATATTGAACGATTTGTTAGATATAATGCATTTTCACTTTTTCCCATACAAATGCATATGTGACTAAATTTTACCTTGGCATAAAATAGGTTAAGGTCCGAGGGTCACCATTTTAAGAATTTATGACGGGCCCGCGTCCCAAATGCTACATACCAAGTTTCATAGAAATCCGTTCAGGAGTTTCAGAGGAGAAGATTTTTGAAGGGTTTTTAACAATATATGGGCATGGCGGCCATCTTGGTTATGTGACCCAACATCATCAACTTAATTTACATGTCCTTCTCCCATTAAGCTTCCATATGAAATTTGGTCAAAATTGACCAAGTAGTTTCCCTGAAAAATAAGTTTCAAGTTTGACATATTAAAAAACTTGACCCAAGGTCACGGAATGACCTTGACCTTTAAATCTCATATATACTTATTAACTCATTTAGCTGATGTCATCTACCAACTTTCAGGCCAAAGGCTGCAACAGTTTCCGAAAAATCCACCATTTTCACTTTTTGCCATTCAAAAGCCTATATTACCAAATTTGACCTTGGCATAAAATAGGTCAAGGTCATCCAAGGGCCATTATTTGAACAAACTATGATGGGCCTGAGTACCCGAGGCCACATACCAAGTTTGGTGAAAATCGGACCAGCGGTTCCGGAGAAGAAGATTTTTGAAGGGTTTTTACCATATATGGGCATGGCGGCCATCTTGGTCATGTGACCTGGACCCCGCGAAGAAACTTTCGTTCCCCCATCCCACTGAGGCCCCACATGAAATTTGGCTTCAATCGGCCCAGCGGTTCCAGAGGAGAAGATGTTTGAAAATGTTGACATACATACATACAGACAGCATGACCACCCTATAAGCTCACCAATGAGCCTACGGCTCAGGTGAGCTAATAATTGATATGTTCATGTGATCTATTAGCACTGATTCAACTTCAATGGACTGCAAATTGTATGCTCTGACAGTATTTATCAAATGTATTTGGACAGAATGGCTTTAGCAAACTGTAGACCCAGGGCAGACTACACTGTTTGCCAATCATCCAGCCATTTTTAGACAAAAAATTTTAAGTGTTCAATTTTAAGAACAACTATGGAAAGAAGTTGAAGTGTCCGAATTCTTAGTGCAAATATGGTAATTGGTGTCAAATATACTTCTTGAAAAATCATGGGTGTCTGCTTATTAGAGCATATCCACTAACTTTGGTGAATACAATATATAATGAGTATGGAAAATCTCTTAGGGTAAAATGACTGACTTACCTTTATGTTTCTTCCTCCAATCATGACACCATTCATCTGTTCCAGGGCCAGCTGAGCAGCCTCGGGAATGTCATACTCTATGAAGGCAAAACCCTTGTGTTTGTTGGTGATTGGATCCCAGGACAGGTTCACACTCTTGATGGGACCAAATGGAAGGAAGGCCTGTTTTATTGTGTCTTCTTTGATCTCAAAGTTAATACTGCCAATATAGATTCTGAAACGAGTGTAAACAATTGTTCATCCAAACATGTTTCTTTCCAGGGTCAATGAGTCAGCTTGTGAGTAAAGGGCACTTATAGCCATAGAAACAGATAAGGTGGGTATTTTGTGATAATTGAAGGAAAGTTTTCCTTATTTCTCCACATAAACCTATGTTGTGGGTATTCATTAGAACTGCCTCGCTAACCAGAAATGCATCCATAGGTCATGGATGCCCCCGCCTGAAAGTATGTCTATGTTCCTATTAATCCATAGAAAGTTATTGATGGTGTTTAAGTTTTGGACCCTTTTTTTCCCATTTGACCTCTAAGTATGACCTTGACCTTGGAGGTAAGGACCTTGGTTTTGTGAGGCAGATTGTCTCATAATGGCCAACATTTCTGCCAAGTAATTTCAAAATCCATCCAGAAATAAGAAAGTTATTGACTGCGTTTAAGTTTCGGACCCATTTTTTTACCTTTGACCTCTAAGTATGACCTTGACCTTGGAGGTACGGACCTGGGTTTTGCACGTGACACATTGTCTCATGATGGTTAACATTTCTACAAAGTAATTTCAAAATCCATTCAGAAATAAGGAAGTTATTGACTGCGTTTAAGTTTCAGACGGATGGACGAACAAATGGGTGGACAAACAGACAGACAGGGGCAACGCTATATGCCCTTCCACCATTCTTCCAATGGCGTGGGCATAATGAATATCCACAACATAGGTTTTTATGGAGAATTGACAAATACTCGCCTTCAATTATCAATAATACAAACCTTATATATTGCTATACTTATTGCTATATATGTTGCTATACTGACCAGTAAAGGCTCATGCGAGACTGTGCAATAAGCGAAGTCTCGCAAGAGTTTTTTTGTTCACAGACATGTCAGGGAAAGTTTGAGGCAGCTAAATGCAAGAAGTTGTGCTTTTAGCCCTATTAGTTCCCCGTTTATAAATCAGATTATGCTTACAGTGCTTTTTTCAGTCCACTCAGATGATTATTCTCTCAACATTCAATAATCTGCAGCAATGTTTGATCAGTTTTCTGAGACTGTCTGGGTAAACTTTCAAGTATTAAGCTGTTAATACATCATAACCACTTTATAACTTTTCTTGGGATCCAAGAAGCCTCTGTGGTGTAGTGGATAAGCCACACACCTCATAATGCAGGGGTCGTGGGTTCAATCCAGACTTACGGATAAACTGTCTTTAAACTGAGGTCCCATCTCCATATGACCGTAGCTGTTGGTGGGACGTAAAACTCAAACACACTCACTTAATGGGATCTGAAGTAGAATCTGTAATAAACAACTGTGCAACAATGTTAAAATTATATCCTAAAATGACCATTTGCTGTCATTTTTTTTATACATATCCAAAAATGTATGGATTGTATCGAAAAATGGCAATTTATCATGGTTTTTCTATATTATACCTTTTTGGGATCAGTCTTTAAATAGTGTTATTATGAACAGTGTATTACTTTAAAAGTTTGGCTGTTTTATATCATGTTTTCACCTTTCTTTTTCTGAGTAACAACAGTAGATTTGGCAAGCAATAAGTATTAGCTCCTTGTATAACACTGTACATGTAACTAAGGTATATACCTGCACATCAAAGCTAAGGCCTGTTGTCTCTGTACTGTGTTTTGGAAATTCTGCATTTGCTGAAAGAAGAGAAAAGAAGGCTAAGTCACAGAAACCTTGTATTACTTTGTGTTCAGATGTGTAATTTAACAGTATGTACATTTCAAATACTAACACATTTCTATTGTAGACAACTTTAGTCATGCAGTTCTCAAAAGAGAAAGCTAGCAATGGTTCACCATAAGCTACTGTGTACACCTAACATAAACAGTCTCTGTCTAGGTCAAAACCAGACAACCAAAAAATCTCTGAAGATTCCATATGTACCTTATGACCTTATATCTTCAGACACCTCAACTCTTTGCCATACTTCATCTAAAATTTACTACACAAGTAGTGGAAGAGTGGCAAACAGTGTAGACCCTGATAAGATGCTCTGTGGCTTCTCATCTGGGTATACAGTGTTTGCTCAGGCCTATCTGCCCAAATGGTACTACCTTAAATTGGCCGAAATTTGACACTATTTGCCAGTAATGACCTTGAAAATCAGATCAAGGTCACCAAAATGTAATCAACTGGAACACAAACATGTCCCAGCAATATATCCATGACAGCAGAAAGAAAATGCACCAATTACTTTGATTTCAAGCTAAATCTGGTTGATTTTGTCATACATACATCTGTATGTTGTCCCACATTGGCGTTCCTCACCAAAATAAGTCTGCCATGGCAAAATTACAATTTAAAGAAATTAACTAGTATCCCGCTGAACACATAACCTCTACCTTTGCAAACAGTTCAGATCTGATCAGGATCTACACTGACATTCAGTTTGTGAATTTGCAGGAATAAATTACTACAAGTAAACTGATAGGTTCAAAGTCAGAAATGGGTGTGGCAAAAATTAATTATTCAGCAGGATCAGGATCTACACTGTTTGACATTCAGTTTGTGAATTTGCAGGAACTACACCAAGTAAACTGACTGGTTCAAGGTCAGAAATAGGTGTGGCAAAATTAATCAGTCAGCAGTCTATGGACCGGCCCCGATAGCTCAGTTGGTAGAGTGTCCGCTCCGGGGAACGGAGGGGTCACGGGTTCGATCCCGGGCCGCCACATACCAAAGTCGTTAAAAATGGTACTAGCTGCTCCTCGTTTGGCACTCAGATTTACGGGGTAGAACTAGGACTGGTCGACCCAGTGTCAGGATAATGTGACTGGGTGTGGTATCATGTAATGTGTCTGGGACATGATACTTCAGTGAGGCAGCACAAAAAAAGTGAGCATTGAGCTCCCTGTCGCAACCAGACACCGTCATGATATGACTGAAAAATTGTTGAAAGTGACGTTAAACCCGAATTCACACACACACAGCAGTGTATGGGTTACAGTAATTACCATTTTCGCCATAACAAGGGTGCAATGCACTTAGACAATTTCAAACAGAAAAACATGCCCTAAGAAGTCCTTCTATTAACCCATTTTGCACTGGAAAACGCAAAACAGGTAACTGGCAAACAGCGCAGGCCCATACCAGACACCACAGAACATTTCAACCATTTTCCTGATAAATTTTGAAGAGAACACAACCTGACACCCCTAAATATTGAAATGGACTCCTGCTATATAGAAGGAGGAACAAGTACATCAGTGAGCCAGTGCATCACAAAACCTACAGCAAGAACTATCATAATGATCTGATGTATTTGGACAGACAGTCCAAAGCAAACAGTGCAGACCCAGATCAGACTGCTCCTCAAGGAGCAATCTGATCAGAGTCTACACTGTTTGCCATTCTGTCAGCAACTTTTGGACTCCTCGCTCGATTGTGAAATAAATTTGTTAAAATTTTAGGAGAATTATAGCAAGTGCTTGAGGTGTCTGAATTTTTAAGATTTTTACGGTAAATGATCAGCAAAGGCGTACATCAGTCTGTGCAGTCTTGTTGCTCCTTGAATTGCCCATGGGCTACAGAAAGCCTATGCAAACAGCAAAGACTGATCAGACTGCACAGTCCGATCCAAGGCACTACATCATAGTGTAGATTATATTTTCTTGTACTTTGGGATCATTGATTCCATTGTGGAATTTTGAAAATATCTGAGTGTGACTGATGAGGCCTAATTGGCCGAAACTAGCTATTCTGGCCCAGAAAACATGTACACTCCATATTTTTCACTTCTGTGGTGTATTCCTTGCTACCAAAGGATAACCCTTTTATAGAACATATTTATTGCGCAATGACATCTTCAGAAATAATCAGAACTCCAGGAATCTTGAATTCTGCATGTCCAATATTTCAAAACATTGCCACATAGATCACAAAAATTACATCCAAAGTGTGACATACAGAATAGTCACTTACCTGATGCTGATGTGCTATAGTCTGTTTCACTAGAACACTCTTTATGCTCACTTCCATGGCATACTTCTTGGCTGACTGTATAGCATCTTGTTGGGATGATGACAGCTTAGGTGGGGTAAAGGGCTTCTGGTCTTTCTTAGCCCCTGGGCCTTCTACGATTGTGCCACTTTGCTCTTGCTGGGGGGACAAAGTCCCGCCAGATGGATCTGTAAAGCAACAACTATGTAAATACCATGTTTACTGAGGGAAGCCCAAGCTTGTCTGCTTATAGTTAATCACTACTGTTTCTACCACAGATCATAAACGTGTTAATGAGTGGGGCATACTGGTCTGCAATTACAGTGAAATTCTGCGATTATAACCATCTAAAATTAACCCTTATCTTGCTGAATATTCAGTTTAGCCACACCCATTTCTGACTTTGAACCAATCAGATTACCAGTACTTGATGTAATTTATTCCTACAAATTCATAAATTGAATGTCAAATAGTGTAGATCCTGATCAGATGGCTTCTTCAGACGCCATCTGATCTGGATCTACGCTGTTTGCAAAGTAGAGGGTTGTCATAAACAGCAGGATAAAAATGAAGACTAAGTAGAAGTAAAACAAAGATCAGGAATTGATACAATTAACTTACTCTAAAAAATAATTCCTCTTTAAAAAAGCTTATTTTGAAGGGTGAACTTAATCTTTGTTTTCTGCCCGCAGAGCCCTCTGGTTAGGGACAACCTTTGGGACTGTTCAAAAGTGAACAGTCCCAAAGGTGGTCTTAAAGTAGGAATTGTACTGTACTAATTAATCCTTCAAATACCATGTGCAGCCACTTGATGATTGGATTCAGTTTTTTTTTTTTTTTTTCTGAACTGCCTCTAGATTAACACTTGAACATGGATAATGATGGAATACTCTTTGTTGATACGAGTATGAATGGCTATTTTAACCCTTGTTCTGCTGAATAAATTAATTTTGTCACCCATTTTTGACTATAAGCCAATCAAATTACATGGTGAAATGTATTACTATAAAATCACTGAATGAGTGACGATTCATCAGAGCCATCTGAACTTGATTTTCAGTTTGCAAAGGTAGAGCGTACTGTAAAAATCCCTAAAATTCGGACACCTTTGAGACTTGTTGAAATTCTCAAAAAATGTTATATAAATTTGTTTCACGATCCAGGGAGTCCAAAAAGTGCAGACGGAATGGCAAACAGTCTGCCCTATTTGCTAGGCCATCTGTCCCAATACTTAGGATCATTACTTGGTTCAGCATGACAGGGGTTAATATTTAGAAATTTCAACCTCCCTTTGGTTAGGCCTTTCAAGTTTTATAACTCCTGGACTTAACTTTGGTTGTTCCTGTTTCAAAAAGGTTCAACAGACATTCCAATAGCCCGCTGATACGACTTGTAGAGGGCAACTTGTACAAGGCCAACTTATCTGTTAACTGCCAGGATGTATTATCTAAAAGGTACTGATGGTACCGTACATTTAAGTGAGCACCGTTATTTTCTTATTATTCCAACCAATATGCTATAAGCACCTTTATATCACACCTTTGCAAGCAGCTGGCATATTCCAAATACCTACCTTAATGCAAACTTCCAACATTCTTCAAATATACAAATGCTGCATGTTAAACTATTCTAGTCCACATTACCAACAGAGAGTAGTAGACAAAATGCCATGTTCTTCATGTAGAAACAATTTAAGGATTTGGTCATTGCTTGAAATTCATATTTTTTTTTGTTCTTGACAAGCAAATAGTGCAGACTAATCATTTACTATACTTATCTATTTCATTATTCACTCTCTATGTTACATGGTACATCCGACAATAGGACAACACTGAAAATCCTAAAAATTCAGACACCTTGAGAACCAAAAGTTTTAGCTTTAAATTTGTTTCACAACTAACAAGGAGTAATGACAGTGCAGGCGGAATGGAAAACAGTGTAGACCCTGATAAGGCTGCTCCTTCATGAGCTGTCTGATCTGGGTCTGCACTATCTTCTTCGGCATGTTTGTCCCAATACTTAGGATCATTACAGTTTTACAACCATAATATCCTGTAAGTTACACAAAAATACTTGCGCTTCAAAACCGACTTTTTTCACAAAGAGGCAAACTCCAAGCTGAATCTTTTGCTGCCCAATAATTGTTAGTTGACCACCTTACTCAAGTATTTAATAACAGTAAAAAAACACCCCTTTTTGAGACCAGAGTGAACAATGAAATAGAAAGTATCACTAAATTGGAGTTGGACAGCTTGGGCTTCATGATAAAGAATACTACAGAATAAAATGAATTTACAGCTTAACATATTCACATGAAACAATTTTTACCACTGATCCAAAGATGGGCTATGATGCCATGTCACGCGGTAGACATTTTCCTCAGCTATGTGGGGTTCGAAATGTGCCAACAATGTCACTAGTACATAAAAATACAGAAAAGAAAGAAAACATATATTTTATATGTGTAGTGAAACACTTCCCCCGAAATCCTGGTCAGCTTGGCATGGCTTTCGTGATACTGAGATGCCTCTTGCTCTGGTCTAGAGAAGAGTTGTAACTGGGTATTGCTGGTATATAACTAATTCCTTAACCCGTTTAGTACCAGAAACCCCAAAACGGGTAATTGGCAAACAGTGCAGGCCCAGATCAGACGCCGCAGAATGCGGAGTCTGATCAGGGCCTACAGTAATTGCAAAAAGTTAAACCATTTTCCAAACAAATTTTGAAGAAAACACAACCTGATAACCCTAAATTTTGAAATGGACTCCTGTTAAATATATATAAGGAGGAAGATTCCATTTGGTACAAAAAGGGTTAATCTCTTACCCCTTGTCCTGCTGAACCAGTATATGTTCTATCTTTTTGAACAGTGTAAATCCAGATCAGATGGTTTTCCAGATCAGAAACCATCTGGTCTGGATCTTCACTGTTTGTCATTTAGTGAATTTAAAGAAATGAATTACATCAAGTAATTTGATAGGCAATGGGTGTGGCAAAAATAACTGATTCAGCAAAGCAAGGGTTAACAATCGTCAATCCCTTTCGTCCCCAATTTTGTAATAAGATGCAGTTTCAACAGTTTAATACTGAAATCTGTCGAACTGAAATAGTTAAATTTTATTTTCATGGACATATTTCGATACAAGTAATGTTTGAATCCATTTTTTAAAATTGTCAACAAAGCCTTCTTTAATAATGCCGAATCCTTTTGCAATTAATACATGTACTTAGAAAAAAGGTTCTAATGAATTTGTATCAGATCTCTAGACCAGCTACAGAGACTCCATTAATTTTCTGTTCTGTACATACTGAAACCTTGGTTCACCATCACATTTAAGAGGTATCCAGTCATTGCTAAAAATCTGGTTTGGCATAATTGACTTAAAAATCTCACAATACCAACTCCAGGGACATTATACTTTTGTAACAAATACACTATAATACTGGTGGCACCTTTCTCTACAAGTCCATATTACTTTTCAAGTATTTTTACAACTACTGGTATACACTAGACACCTGAATTATAAAATTTTGTTTACTGACTGAATACCTCAACGGAGGTGTTGAGTGGCAAAAACAAGTTGTGACTATTTTGTTAGACACAAACAAAGGGTTTTCATAATTCAAACCATGTTGCATTCTGTTACTAAGAACCTCAGAAACCTCTCATACATCACACATGAATTTCATTCTTCCAAAAAAAGCAACTATAATCCTATCACAATGTACAAATGCTCTTTACAGATCATCCAGCCATTACACAAAAACTATGATGACCCTAACTGAACAAGCTCAGGTGAAAAGGATTTAAATACCGCAGTAAGTGGTCATTTTAGTCTTTAACCCACTGCATGTGGGTAACTCCTAACGGAGCACCTTGGCAAAGTTTCAGGGAAACAGTACAGGCCTAGATTAGATCTGGGCCTGCACTATTTGCTAACAGAAATTTTTATCAAAAATAGAAGCCCCAAAATAGGCCCGAAACCCCTTATATAAAAAATGGACATGTCCAACATATAGCTATGGAAGAGTCCACTAGTATACAATGGGTAATGCCAATCACAACAATTGTTTGCATTTTGTCTGGTGGTTTCTTAAAAAGTCATGGTTGCAGTCTAGACCTAGCCTGATTGGGAGCCACACTGTGTGTATGCAAAAATATTTTTTAAGTGTAGCAGATGAAATAAACAGATGACAGTTTCAGATGCATTTTTTTTTTGGCATCTTAAGGGTTAACACATCATTTTTTCTGGCCTGAGAAAATAGAGCAGATCAGAACACCACAGAATGTGGCACATCAGGGTCTATGCGGTTTGGCACTCATCTAGCTATTTTTACACACACTGGGTAGTAAATTGTACATGTTCAAATTTTAGAACAAGTATGCAAAGGAGTTTAGGTGTCACTTTTTCAACTTGGCGGGCTCAAATTTTGGAACTGTCACAAGTCAAAGAAGACCTAGATCACACTGCAGTCACTTGGTCAGTCACTATTAGTTGCTGTTTCAAAAACATGTTCTGCTACTTCAAAACATAGTATAAATTATGGCAATGCAAGGAACTTGTAAACACAAAGTATGCAGGGTTATTATGATAGAGAACAGATTCACATTTAAGCAAAAGGAAGTGAAGGCAATGATCAGGAACCAATACAATTAAACCACAGCTCCCATCAGAGACACCAAAGGGTAAGAAACAAACATGAAACAACTAGACCCTAATGAAAACATCAATAGTGGAAAGCCAAAAGGACAGTACTTTCCCACTAAATGGCCAGTTGGCTATCCAAAACAAAACAACAAAATAATATAAGCAACACACACACTCAAAGACAATCCATAACAAAAATAAACTGCAACAGAAGAACCGTCTTGGAACGGTCAGTGGAACGAATTTCACTGGGGGGGGGGGGGGGGGTTAAATTGATTTTACGTGGCCGCAATCCTCACCCTTACTTCTGGTGCGATTTAGACAAGCCTTCTTACATCTCTTCAAATACATTTATCCTAAATTTTAACATTTTCTTTGAATAATGAGTCAACTTTCCCAACTGACCTTAGGTCAATCAACCAGTATGTTTTAGATTTTAGAATTTATCACTATATTCTAAAGTTATAAAAGGTTCTCCTTTACATTAGTCACCTTCACACTTTGTAGGTTGAAATCCTGCTATAACATTTTGCAATTCCTGTTTGGTATGGTTTCATATGATTGCTTACTGTATATCTTTGTGATGTTTATGCTTGTGTTCTTTCCATGTATTTCACCTTTCAATGAACTACCAGTGTATAGATTCCCATTGGAAACATAGTTTAGAGAAAGTAAGAGTCTGAGACTATTAACCCTTAACCTGCTAAAAAAAAAACAAAAAAAAAACAAGAAGTCTGCCGAAGGCTATGTTGTGCCTGTGGGGGCGCAAAGTCAGTGAACCATGACATCTAGGCCAAGGTCAAACATAGATGCTTGCATGAAAGTTGCCATTCTTAAATGCAAGCTTGTACTAAGTATCATTAATTAAGCTGTAATAATTCTTGAGAAATGATCTTAACCATCAGGGTGAACGCTAGCATGGTTGCAATATTTTACAAGGTCAGTGATCCATAAAATGTAGGTCAATGTCAAATATGGATGCTTGCATTTAAGTTTACATTTCCAGATACAAGTTTGTACCAAGTATCATTAATGAAGCTCTTATAGTTCTTGAGAAATTAACTTGAACATTTGGGTGAACAATAGGGTGGTCGCAATAATTTACAAAGTCAGTGAACCATGAAACTTAGGTCAAGGTCAAATATGGATGCTTGCATTTAAGCTGCAATCCACAGATTCAAGTTTGAACCAAATATCATTTAGGGAGCTCTTATAGTTCTTGATAAAAAAACTTGACCATCAGGGTGAACGCTAGGGTGGTCGCAATATTTTACAAAGTCAGTGAACCATAAAATGTAGGGCAAGGTCAAATATGGATGCTTGCATTTAAGTTGCCATCACCAGATACAAGTTTGTACCAAGTATCATCAATGAAGCTCTTATAGTTCTTGAGAAATAAACTTGAACCTAAGGGTGAACGCTTAGGTGGTCGCAATATTTTACAAAGTCAGTGAACCATAAAATGTAGGTCAAGGTCAAATATGAATGCTTGCATTTAAGTTGCTATCCCCAGATACAAGTGTGTACGAAGTATCATTAATGAAGCTCTAATAGTTCTTGAGAAATAAACTTGAACCTTAGGGTGAACGCTAGTGTGGTCGCAAATGTTGACACCTTGACGAACGGACGAACGGACAAAAAACCGGGCACCTATATCGTGCCATGCTAATAGCAGGCGGGACAAAAAAAATAGCCACACCCAGTTCTGAATACTAACCAATCAAACAGCTTGATAGAATGTATTCATTCAATTCACAAGCTGCATGACAGTGTAGCTTGTGATCAGATGGCTGCTTATCTGATCTGGATCTACACTGTTTGCAAAGGTATGGGTTATCCTGTTCTGCAGGATAAGGGTTTAAAAAAAAAAAAAAAACAGTACTTAAGACCCTGGCATGAACATAAGAAATTTTGCATTCTCCAAGATACCATTATGAGCTTAACAGTTCATAAGAAATGTGTGTGTGAATTCGGGTTTAACGTCGCTTTCAACAATTTTTCAGTCATATCACGATGGTGTCTGGTTGTGACAGGGAGCTCAATGCTCACTTTTATAGTGCTGCCTCACTGAAGTATCATGTCCCAGACACATTACATGATACCACACCCAGTCACATTATCCTGACACTGGGTCGACCAGTCCTAGCTCTACCCCGTAAATCTGTGTGCCAAGCGAGGAGCAGCTAGTACCATTTTTAATGACTTTGGTATGTTGCGGCCCGGGATCGAACCCATGACCTCCCGTTCCCCGGAGCGGACACTATACCAACTGAGCTATCGGGGCCAGTAGTTCGTAAGAAAATAATATAAATCTGCACTTTGATGAAAATTATAACTTAAACTGGTACAGGGAGTTCATTCTGTATTTATAGTTAGCTCATTTTGTAGCTTGCTGCAGTTGTGTTGGATTTTTCATGGCACACAAACCATTGGAGGTCATTTTGTGCCATGTCATTTTTGAAAGCAAGACAGCGAAACAGTGGAAGTGATAAAAATTAAGACTGACAACAATGAGGAAATCAAGACAAAACAATGAGAAGCTGAAGAAATTTAAATTAACCCAGCTAGAAGCCAAGATCAATGGGGTGCTATGTAGTAATTACATCAAAACTTGACTAATTATTGTTATGGACCGCATTGCCTCCCTTCAGTTATCTACATGCATAGCTTATAGGTTTATCACCACTCTCTGACAACTGTGTCAGGGAGTCGACTCTTTGGCTCAGCTGTTAGAGCACTGGACTATCACCCGAGCGGCCCGGGTTCTAATCCCACCTTTGCTACGGCTTTCATGTCGTAAGATGGGGGCCGATCCGGGATCGGACTTTATTTCGCCGAAAATGGCTTCGTGCCGAAGTTGGCTTCACGTCATCATACATGATGACTTCTTTGAAGTGGGGGTGTGCTACGGACCGCATTGCCGCCCTTCAGTTATCTGCATGCACAGCTTATAGGTTTATCACCACTCTCTGACAACTGCGTCAGGGAGTCAACTCTTTGGCTCAGCTGTTAGAGCACTGCACTATCACCCGAGCGGCCCGGGTTCAAATCCCACCATAGGCAGGCATTTTTTCAGGCTATGCTTCTTTCCTTTGTCGTAAGATTATACATGTAGTTTTAAAGTAACAATTACAGCGTCATCAGATAATCTGTCATAAGAATTTCAAATACCCAACTTGAAGCAACTAAATTGTGCCTTATGTAGCAAATGAAATCTGGTAAACAAAAAGCAGGTCTTCACTTAACTCCCTATTTTTTCATTTCTGAAGTTTCTTTTTGCAGTTTAGCTTAAACATATTTATTTTTCAAATTCAGTTGCATGCAATAAATATAAACATACTTTAATAATACTTTACAGGATTGGAATGGAAGGTTTCCACTCCAAATAGGATAGTTAACATAATCGTGGCTGTTATGCATTTTTATATCAAGATGGACAAATAAATGATTTAGTGAATACCCATTAAGTTAAAGGCTCTTCCCATAGACTACAATGAATTCTTGTAGATGTAACAAGTGCAGAAATGTTTTTGTGGCTGAAATTGAACCTGGGTAGCCGGAGTCTTAAGAACACACACTCTTCCATGTCACTATTAAAGCCGGTTTGTACCACAAGATAGTACACGTCTATATACCTATAACCTATGACAAAGACGAAAAATGCATTTTTGCCGAACATCTGAAAGAGAGAATTTGCTTATTAACAGAAACAATGCCCTACAGAGCAGCTTAGTAAACATTCTTCTGACAGGTATTTCAAAGGAAAAAGGTGGCACTGTTTCAGTCCAATAAATATTTATGCATTTTCACCTATGGTAACCAAACAAACCTGCCAAGAAATTTTTAAGTGGGTACTAATTGATTGATTGATGTGAGGTTTAACATCCCCGTCAACACTGTAAAGGTCATTTTGGAGACTTTGCTTCCAATTTTGTGGGTTTTTTACCCGACATTGAGATGAAATGACATCTCAAGCCCTGTCGCCCAATGAAACCAATAGAGTTTACTAGCATGGACAGTCCGCCTCCCACTGCGGTTCCTGGACAGGTTTAGATCCTCTAAGCAGTTTACCAGTACTAGTGTGCGGGCCGGATTCAGCTCTGCGTGGAAGCATCAGGCAGCCCATATATTTCTTAAAGCCCCTATGAGCGGGGGCCGTTAAATGGGTACTAAGTAAGCTATGCAGTGCTATAGCATCAGCAAACTTTAGCACTGAAATTTTAGATTATAAAATGTTTTATCAGATAATCTAAAGCTGCTCAGTTTGGCTTTTAACTCTTTATAGAGCAAGACTTCAAATGTTTTGTAAATATGCAAACAATAAGTTGTTATGCATAACAAGTATACTATGTCTCCCAGAGACTTTATAGAAGTCAGATGCATTGGCTTTAACCTTTACAATGTAAATCATTACAATTATCGACTACGTTGTGAATCATTACAATTATCGTCTGCTTTGTCGTTTGCTGGTTACTTTAAGTCCACTTTAAGTAATTGCTGCTAACAGTGTGGACCAAGATCAGACTGCTCCTTTAAGTCTGATCTGGGTCCACACTATGTTCGTATGCGAAAATGCTTTTGAAAAGTTCGCAAGATGTAGCAGACAACATAAAGAGACAACATTTTCAGATGCAGACTGAATTTTGCTGCAAAAAAAAAATAAACTGTGTATCCAGGAAAAGGAAACAGTATCATGCTTTCAGTAAGCAATTCCTTAGCATTTTTATCGGTTTCAGTTTGTCACTATAGTGAATACTTTTACATCTCAAGTCTTGCTCAATTTGGATACATGTTCAACAGCCCTCTCTACTTTCTGCAACTGACAAATCTGAAATGAAAATCTTGTATTAATAAATACAACTGCACATATGGCTGAAAAACTTTTGAAAATAAAGCAGTAAATATTAAAATGTGAACTGATAGGCAGCTTTAAAATGTAGTTGCGCAGGACACCCTGACAAATAGTCTCAAATGTATCCTTTCCATAAAACTTCATTTTGCCTCAGTCAGTGGATCTGGAAGTAGATAACAGAAGGTATTTGTATCATGATCAAGTGACTTTATATAGCTTACTAGTTTTTCTTCTTATTCCTTATGAATGCAATAAGTTTTACAGGGACTGTCAAGGCAACAAAAATAATACAACATACAGATGATAATGAACATATGCAGTCTGCATAAGGCACATTTGACACTATCATTGTGAGTTTTACTATCCTGCCAATTATGGTGAAAGAGTGATGGACGGAATACTTCCAAGCTAGTTTTCATGATACACAACTCACTGTCTAAAACTTGTTGCATCTAATGATATGGACATCAATGCTTGGGTATCATCCCCAAGAGAAGCAAAATAGAAGAGATACTACATTTCGACAGAGAAGAAGAAAGAAAACTGCAATTGACTGGAGAAACAAAAACAAGTACATCCCCAAGCCCCAACCACTTCCTCCTCCACACCTGCTGCAAGAGCTAAACCTTTCACATTTTGCATAATGAATACCTCAAGTTCTGGGCCTACTTTTTCAGTTTTATCTTCAATTAAGTGTGTTAATAGGTACCAAGCACACAATCAGAGCAAGGGTTGAATGTTATGGAGTGTTGTCAGATATCTGCTTGCCAAACCACCCCCTTCTTGGACAGGCTTACAGCTGAATATTGAACCGGGGCACAACATTTCCTACAATTTTAATGTGCACCAATTGAAGACAAAGATCAGCCTGTGCAGCCACACAGTCTGATCAGATTCTTCGTTGTGCACTCCAAGGATAATTAAGGGCACAATGCTCCTTCATGCAGCAAGAGACGTCTCTGGTCAGACAATATGGAAGCGCAGGCTGATCTGATTCTTCGCTGGGTGCACATGTAAATTGTACGAAATGCTGTGCCCCAGCAATATTCATAAACTCAAGAGACGAAGCTCCCAGTAGTTTTTCTACTGACCATCCCAAGGCAGTTATTCCCTTTACAGTGTTTCTTATATGAGTTGTGCACTCCAAGGATAATTAAGGGCACAATGCTCCTTCATGCAGCAAGAGACGTCTCTGGTCAGACAATATGGAAGCGCAGGCTGATCTGATTCTTCGCTGGGTGCACATGTAAATTGTACGAAATGCTGTGCCCCAGCAATATTCATACACTCAAGAGACGAAGCTCCCAGTAGTTTTTCTACTGACCATCCCAAGGCAGTTATTCCCTTTACAGAGTTTCTTATATGAGCTGGCACATGACAAAACCTACACAAGACGGGTGCGACCAGCAGAGACTCAAATCAACCAGCGCACCAAACTACTATGACAAGACCATATGCTTATGTCTCTTTGTATATATATTAGCCAACAATAGGTACATGCGATCAGCAAAGACTCTGATCGGACTGTGAGAATGCTCAGGCTGATCTGAGTCTTTGCTGGTCGATCAAGACTTCTCATGCGCTGGCTCATATGTTCATTGGATTTGTGTCAATGCGTGCCCCAACCAGTAATGAATGTCGGGCCCACTAAGAAAGAATATCAGGCCAACGTCAGACCTACAGCGATATGATGCACTATCGGATCAACATTGGCCTGCTGTTTTGTACCGGTTTGGGGTCTTATTTTGTGTTCTTCCCTGTGCACCTTCATTCCTTTGGCCAGACACTGTTTTCATTTTGTATTTTTCTCCGAGTATTTTTTTTCTATTTTGAATGTATATGGCTGACAAACATTTGTTGGACTTCTGCAACATGCATCTAGCCTAGCTATAACAAAGACAATCAGCCAGTCTGAGAAGGGCTCAAGGTCTGTGACCCTTAGTTATTTTCCAAATTCCACATTTGAATCAATGATCCCAAAGGACAAGAAAATATAACCCCACTATAATGAAGGGCAGGGACCCCATCAACATCCCAATAAAAGATAGGATGTAAATAATTAATCAATTGTGAATCATTTTCTTGGCAAAAGAAAACAGTGACAATTGAGATCCAAGAGAAAGCGCAAAAGGGAACAACATTTTCCCCATCTATCCATACCTGCTGCTGCATGGACAGCAGACCGTGTCCAACTGTAAGGCAAAATTAGTTAAGACTTCTTGTCAAAAGATACACAGCATCTTCCCCTCATCCCACAAACTATATGGACATTTCATTCAGAAGATGTATTAAGATTTCCACTGATTTAAATTGAAACATAGTACATTCATTTTCTCATGTAAATGACTTTCAATTTTTGAAACACACTAACTGCTATGTATTCAAAACTGTCAGATTCTGTGATATTGTACACCCTTAATGATTTTCACAGAATGAGTGCTATTTCCACCTGTTTCTCTATCTATAGCAGGCAGCGGGGTCACTGAAAATATACAAAAAGAAAAAGAAGCCCATTAATGGCTTGCAAAAAGGTATTTTTACAAAAACATTAAATGTGTTTTATATATTTTTTTCAAGTTCAGCAGTTTTTTGTTGTATTTTTTAAAACTTAAAGCAAATTAAAACTTTCCACTAAGACTGTATTTCATTTAAAAAAATCTGCCATTAAAATTTCTACAAGTTTGAAATTTTAACATTATAGAAACAGCTATATGAAAAATAATGTTCAACTTTCATTTATGAGTAATGACTTTCTCAAGACCAAGATTTATAATCAACCTCTGTTCTTCGCACTGTTGAAGTTATGTCCTTGTAACAAAATGTCTCTCATGTCTATAACAATTTAACAGCCTTTCAGGCTTTTGTTTTGCCAGATATAACTCCCTTGTCTGCATTTTCAATATGAATCTGAAAATATAGAGAAAAATAAAAAGAAATTTTGTAGTGTTTTTAATGTGACCAGAGCAGTGGATAATCTGATAGATACATGATTTTTACAATATAGATAGATGTTTTTTTGTTGTTGTTTATTTTTTGGGAGGGGAAGGGGTTGTTTTTCTTTCTCCTAAATGCTGTTCAGCTTTCAATTTAATGTATTGGTTCATGTGGGAGATGAAAACTTTCTAATATCTATCACATCTTTATAGACTCAAACTTTGGCCTCGGTAAGTTTTATAAGCTTGGCTATTACCAGCCTATGTCTTTATAAATGGATGATTTCTAAAAGATCACACACTTGCATGCTTATGTCAAAAAGTGAAATATCATGTTATGTCGGTGATTCGAACACCGATTTTCGAAACGTACGGATTTTTCGAAAGTGTGTGTCGGTCCCGACTATTTTAGGCGATTATTTTATGTAAAAAATATTACCGATTTTTCGAATTTTGATTATTCTTAAAATTCGACTTTTTGAATAAAATTGTTGGTCCCCATCGAAGAAATTCCTATTAAAATTCATCTCCAAATTCGAAGTCAAAATATGTCAAGCACAATATTCATGCTTGAAGAGCATGTTTTCGAGACTGATTTCAAAGGTGCATTATATCATTGTGTATACAGGTAATTGACACCAAGTTAATCCTGAGCTTCTTAACTGATATAACAGTAATTGGTAATGAGCATCCTTAAGAAGATTATCCTGTTTGATGTTTTAAATAAAGCGACTTTTATCATTTTTGGGAAATGGAAAGTAGACGATTTTCAAAGAATTTCAAAGACAGTTGAAAGTGAAAATAGAAAATAAAAATGCAGTACACGAGTGACTAGAAACATGTGGTTTGCCAGCACAGACTTCAACAGTATGGTTATTGCATTCTGATCTAGATCTTTGCTGCCTACTCCCGTGAGCCATTTCTGTCCCGCCTTTTTACTGGTAGAATAGTTCGTCTGTTAGAGATTTATTGTTTAACATTACACAGTTGTTGCGGGTTGTTAAATGGTTCATGTTGTTTTGTTTAAAAGATCTGTGTTCTTGCCTATGGACAAAATGAAGTCAAATCTCGAACGAAAACTTCCAAACATTTCCGAAAACTACCGATTTCGAAAATTCAAGGTTTGACTGTAATTGAAGTTCTGGCTAGTGTGACCACAATTGTAATCTCAGCCTCAGATACGAGGATGCAAAATAAGCCTAGGACTTGTCAAGCAAGCTCACAAAAAACTCTGAATCAACAGGTTTGTTAAAAAAATCCATCAATAGGCCTCAGTGGCCAAGTCAGAATACTTAAAATTAATTTACTATTTAGCAGGGCCCAGTTGTTCAAAGCAGCGTTAGCTTAACGAACTTGTTAGGGCCCTGTTGTTCAAAGCATCGTTAGCTTAACGAGCTTGTTAGTGGTCAAATTGTTGACTGTTCTAGTAAATACAACATCTAATAAAGTATTATTTTTGCTGAAAAAATGAGAGCAAAAGCTGCTCTCATTTTTTCAGCAAAAATATTAGTATATTTGCCATATTAAAAGATTAAACTTTTAACTATAAATTAACTAACAACATCATTAGTTTTGAACAACTGGTCCCAGTTGATTTAGCTTTGTTCAAGCTAAGGTCTGCAACAGGGCCCAGTTGTTAAAACATCATAAGCTTAATGAGTTCAGTACACTGCAACCTCGTTATAGCGCTGATCATTTAAGCGCGGAAATCAGTATAACGCGGTTGTTCCCTGGCGCCCGTTTTTTTTTTTTTTTTCATCATTTAAGGCAAAAAACACTTTTTGCCCCATGAACTATGGTAAAAACTACTGTGATTGGTTTCAAACCTGTGAGAAAAAAAGAGGTAAATATTTCAGTCAATCAAGTGGATTAACGGTCCACTGCACTTATTCTACCTGTTGACCTACAAGCGTGAACACATGTAACGGTAATTGTCAATCAAACTACCACTTTTACATGATACATGTTCAAACAATTAACGATGGTGTCAAAACTGAGTGATAAGCGTTAGAACAAACAAATTCACTAGCGCTTTGATCATGTTGATTTAGCTAACACATTTCAGTGTCAAAAAGTTGAGCAATTTCTTTTCATTACATTTTATTCTCATATTGCCATTTATTATATGTTTGTTTTTCAGATTTGTACATCGTGTTCATAAAAAAAACAAGAGGGCCCAGAGGGCCCTGGTTCGCTCACCTGATCCAATGTATAACAAGTGGGCCCCGGGCAGGGTCAATTTTGGCCCCAGGGCTATAATTTGAACAATCTTGGTAAAGGTCCACAAGATGAAGCTTCATATTGAATATGAAAGACCTGGGCTTTCTGGTTTCAGAGAAGAAGATTTTAAAGGTTTACCCTGCATATAGAAGTCTATGTCAAACAAGATTTTCCCTATATAAGTCTATGTTAAACCAAAGGGCACCGGAGCGGGGGCATTTTTGGCCCCAGGGCTATAATTTGAACAGTCTTTAAAGAGGTCCACTAGCTGAAGCTTCATAACAAATATCAAAGACCTAAGCCTTGTGTTTCAGAGAAGATGATTTTTAAAGATTTTCCCTATATAAGTCTATGTAAAACCAAAGGGCCCGTGCTGGGGCATTTTTGGCCCCAGGGCTATAATTTGAACAATCTTGGAAATGGTCCACAAGATGAAGCTTCATACCAAATATCAAAGTCCTGGGCCTCGCAGTTTCAGAGAAGAAGATTTTTCAAGATTTTCCCTATATAAGCCTATGTAAAACAAAAGGGGCCTGGTGCGGGGGCATTTTTGGCCCCAGCACTATAATTTGAACAATCTTGGTAGGGGTCCACTAGATGAAGCTTCATACCAAATATCAAAGACCTGGGCCTTGCAGTTTCAGAGAAGAAGATTTTTCAAGATTTTCCCTATATAAGCCCATGTAAAACCAAAGGGCCCCCGTGCGGGAGGCATTTTTAGCTCCAGCACTATAATTTGAACAATCTTGGTAGGGGTCCACTAGATGAAGCTTCATACCAAATATCAAAGACCTGGGCCTTGCGGTTTCAGAGAAGAAGATATTTAAAGATTTTCCCTATATAAGCCTATGTGAAACAAAAGGGCCCTGGTGCGGGGGCATTTTTGGCCCCAGCACTATAATTTGAACAATCTTGGTAGGGGTCCACTAGATAAAGCTTCATACCAAATATCAAAGACCTGGGCCTTGCGGTTTCAGAGAAGAAGATTTTTCAAGATTTTCCCTATATACATGTAAGCCCATGTAAAACCAAAGGGCCCCCCGCGTGGGGGCATTTTTAGCTCCAGCACTATAATTTGAACAATCTTGGTAGGGGTCCACTAGATAAAGCTTCATACCAAATATCAAAGACCTGGGCCTTGCAGTTTCAGAGAAGAAGATTTTTAAAGATTTTCCCTATATAAGCCCATGTAAAACCAAAGGGCCCCCGTGCGGGGGCATTTTTGGCCCCAGCACTATAATTTGAACAATCTTGGTAGGGGTCCACTAGATGAAGCTTCATACCAAATATCAAAGACCTGGGCTTTGCGGTTTCAGAGAAGAAGATTTTTCAAGATTTTCCTTATATATAAGCCCATGTAAAATAAAAGGGCCCCGGTGCGGGGGAATTTTTAGCTCCAGCACTATAATTTGAACAATTTTGGTAGGGGTCCACTAGATGAAGCTTCATACCAAATATCAAAGACCTGGGCCTTGCGGTTTCAGAGAAGAAGATTTTTCAAGATTTTCCCTATATAAGCCCATGTAAAATAAAAGGGCCCCGGTGCGGGGGCATTTTTAGCTCCAGCACTATAATTTGAACAATTTTGGTAGGGGTCCACTAGATGAAGCTTCATACCAAATATCAAAGACCTGGGCCTTGCGGTTTCAGAGAAGAAGATTTTTCAAGATTTTCCCTATATAAGCCCATGTAAAATAAAAGGGCCCCGGTGCGGGGGCATTTTTAGCTCCAGCACTATAATTTGAACAATTTTGGTAGGGGTCCACTAGATGAAGCTTCATACCAAACATCAAAGACCTGGGCCTTGTGGTTTCAGAGAAGAAGATTTTTAAAGATTTTCCCTATATAAGCCCATGTAAAACCAAAGGGCCCCCGTGCGGGGGCATTTTTGGCCCCAGCACTATAATTTAAACAATCTTGGTAGGGGTCCACTAGATGAAGCTTCATACCAAATAAGAAAGACCTGGATCTTGCGGTTTCAGAGAAGAAGATTTTTTAAATTTTCGGTGAAAAAATCTATTTTTGGCTACTGTGACCTATATGTGCAACGGACCGGAACCATTTGAACAACTTTGAAAGGGGACCACCTAAGGATCATTCTTGTGAAGTTTGGTCAAAATCTGATCAGTGGTTTAGGAGGAGATGTCGTTTGAAGAAAAGTTTACGGACGCACGCACGCACGACGGACAAAAAGTGATCCCAAAAGCTCACCTTGTCACTACGTGACAGGTGAGCTAAAAAAAAAAAAAAGTGTTACAAAAACTGCAGTTCCGCTGTTTTAAGTGTGGTGTTTCTTTTTCTATTTCTCCAAGCCCTGATGGGCGGGGGCCGCTGCGCAAATGTATTGAAGTGCTATTCTCATTCTATTTCTCCAAGCCCTGATGGGCGGGGGCCGCTGTGCAAAGGTATTAGAATTGATATTTCTTATCAATTTCTTCAAGCCCCGATGGGCGGGGGCCGCTGCGCAAATGTATTGAAGTGCTATTCCAATTCTATTTATCCAAACCCTGATTGGCGGGGGCGGCTGTGCAAATGTATTAGAATTGATATTCTTAATCTATTTTTTCAGCTCCGATGGGCGGGGGCGGGTGAGGGCGCTGCGCAAATGTATTGGAAGTGCTATTCCCAATCTATTTCTCCAAGCCCTGTGAGAGGGGGCCGCTGTGCAAAATGTACATGTGTATTAGAATTGCTATTCCCAATCTATTTCTCCAAGCCCTGATGAGCGGGGGCCGCTGCGCCAATGTATAAGAAGTGTTATTTCTCGATAAAGTATGTTGGCGAGGCGATTCTGACAAGTACCCACAACAAAAAGGAAAAATGTATGTTTCTAACAAGAAACTTACTTGAATGTTTCCAACATGAAATTATCCCTCTTTTAAATTCTTTGTCTATAACGCTATTCTGAGCAGAGTATATATAAAAAAAAAATTTTTTTTGGCCAGCGGTCACCTTACCTGGCTGGTGTGACATGTCATTGCTTAACCTTGTAAAGTCGGTGCACTAAATCTCACGGCTATATCTCCAATACACAATAGTGCAGATAAAAAAAACAATAATACACATTTAGCGGTGTCATTCATTTGACCGATACACACTTACGGTGAATATGGGAAAATGATTCATATGTCTGGCAAGGATAATAAATGGGATTAAAAAGATAACCAGTAATATAAGAACACTTTTAATTGATCTTTCTTTTTTCAACAACAAATACACTGAAATTAACATTTTGAAATTTCATACTATTGGTGGGTGGGGTACACATTGCTCGACGACGATATGACGTTTGTCGGTGCCCTCAAATTTATAATGCGGTGATCACCACACACGCGGTTGGGGTTCTTGGACCCCACCACCCGCGTTATAACGAGGTTGCAGTGTAGAAGTCAAAATGTTAACCGTTCTACAAAGTACGATACCTAATACTCTGGTATATTTGTTGAAAAAAACTTGAGTAGCTTTTGCAATTTCTTTTCAGCAAAAATTTTAGTTTTAACAATAGGTTAATTAACAAAGCTGTTAGTTTTGAACAACTGGCCCCAGATTATCGAGTGCTTTCTTCTCACTGTTCTCCAGTTTTGGCCAACCTGGGATTAATGATCAGCTCATATACACGAAACATTCCTAAAAATAAATATCCATAAAGTTAGAAGGCCAGTACGCAGACATGCTACATATGAAAGAATCTTGAGATACAGTCCTAATTTGACTTTGCAGACAAAATGAACACCCATTACACCCATGTTCATGTGGATAAAATTTTGTTTAAAATACAGTAATATAAATTCGATAACTGGATTTAGAATATCATAAAGATGAAAAAAAACAACAAAAAAAACAGACATAACATAGATGAGCTTGGATGAAAAGTCATTTCATAAATTTGTAAATTATCATATACTTAATCCATTTTGTTTGGTAAACAAAAAAAAACAAGTCACTTGCAAACAATGCCGGTCGAGATGAGATGCCACAGAATGTGTTGTCTGATCAGGACCTACACTATTTGAAATAAAGTTCAGTCAGTTTCCAAATAAATTTTAAAGATAACAACCTGCCACCCCTAAATTTTGGAATGGACTCCTGCTATGTATGAGGCAGAAGATTCCATTCAATACCAAATGGGGTAAAAGAGCTTGTGGCTGTTACGGCTTAATGTGGCAATGCTACTACTGTGTAGGCTGTATCTCTACAAGCTTTATGACTGTTGGTGATGTTCCACTGAAAAGACAGAGAAAAAAAAAAAACAATGTGTGATGAAGATGTTGCCTTTGCATCTATGAGCATTCAATTTCTCTATTCTTTAAGTTTTAAAATCTTCATGACTTATCTTCTTACATCAGAACAGTGGTGTGTTAATTTTAGTGCAGAAATTATTAAGTTTTCATCATGTATGCTAGATTTTGAAGTCATTTGAAACAACAGAATGAGATTAAGTTACCAAATTTCAAACTTCTTTCTACAAAGTTTTATCAATATTCTAAAGTATTTTTTCAAGGTGACCTTTTTCAAGACTACAAGCAAGATCTGTCCACCGCATTTCTAATGCCATAAACTGAACTTTAATAAAACTTTGAATCAATACATGTATTAGCATCATGCCAACTTCATGTATAAATAAAATACATATCAGGGCCTGAATAACTTTTTCTTAAAATTTTTAACATTTACCGTAATGATTCTAAGTATTTGGACAGACAGGCCTAAGCAAACAGTGCAGACCCAGATCAGACTGCTCTTACCAGGTTCTGCACGGTTTACAATTCCGTCTGCACCTTTTGGACTCCTTGGTGGATTGTGAAACAAATTTGTTAAATTTTAGGAGAATTACAGCAAGTCCTCAAAGTGTCCAATTTGTTAGGATTTTAACGGTATCTTCAAAACTTTGCCAATGGTGGGTGACACTGCTGTCACCAGTGCAATGGTAGGGCAATTATTGAATAGCGCTTCCGATTCTGTATGGGTAAGCTTACATGTCAATGACATCAAACATAGTATGGGAAATATACGCAAAAATCAGACTTGTTTGTCCCATAAAATGACAATACAAGGCTAACAATGGAGAGTTTACAATCCTACAACAATGTTTCTGGTCTCATCTTAATCTCACATCCAACAGTAGAACATTGTGTTGCAAGGTTTCACATCTATGTAGCTGGCACTTGACTGTTCTCCTCTTGAAAAACCTCTCAAATGATACAAAACAGAGAAAACAAAGAATTTAGCATGATATATTAGGGCTAAATAAGACAACACAAGGCACTTTCATACAGTGGAAAATATCAAGAAAACTTTTCTACATGTACTGCCTGACATGCCTTACTTTCAGAATTTGTATGAGAACACTATATTCTTGATATTTTCCTAACATGTCTATAAATCTCTCTCTCTCTTTGGATCAACTCTGTTGCACTGACATGCAGTCTTGTTATTTAAATAGCAAATAAAGCTCCAAACACATTTATATGTAGACCAGTAATTCTCTGACTGGTATACCATTCTAGGCACGTAACCCAGAACTCTCTTGAAAATTTGTTTTCATCTAAATAGTGTTTTGACTCACCTGATAATAATTATTAAGTCAAACCTCTGTTAATGTCTATGCTTTCTTATGAATGTATACTTATCCTCTGAATGAAATTGGCTTAATTATACAGGAGATCATTTAACAAGTGTCCTTAAGAAAAGGTTTCACAATATAAGCCTCAATAAGGGGATAGTTTTTATTTATAACCTTTTTCCGATGACCATTTTAAACCCACTACTGGTGGCAATGATAATAAGAAACCATGTGTCGTGAAATAGTGTTTTCAATCATAATATGCCCTCTTGTATATTACTAAATAATGCAACTTGCCAAAAACTAAAAAGAAAGTAATATGACTGTTACTAGTAGGACTGGAAGACCAAACTGCTGCCTTTCAAGCCCCAACCCCCACTCTCTCCCCATTTATTATACAACCCTTTACAAACAAACCTTGCAGAGAATAATACAGTCAAACTTCAGAGGCTATCACACCTTTGGGGCCATGAAAATTGTCTGAGACAGGGTAAGTTGGAGCCATTGAGGGTCACTGATGAGGCATAATTGGCCAAAACTTGTACACTCCATACATTTCAGTTCTGTGGGGTATTCCTTGCTCCCAAAGGATAACCCTTTCCTGGAACCTATTTAATCAGAGTATAAGGTCAGAAAATATAACAGGTATGTCTTTTTGATTTTCTTAAAACTCAAGTATGTTGTGTGTACAGAGAGGCAGTTCTAATGAGTACATAAAACATACATTATCAAGATAAAGAAATAAAATTCTGCCTAAACCTTCCTTAAAAATATTAATATCTGCAATTATGGGATTTTTTTCTAGGGACTCACAAACAAGCTCAAAACAGCCATTGAAAACAACCCAGGGATGTTTAATCCACTGAGATTCACTGTACTATCATGATGATTCTAAGTATTGGGACTGACAGGCCTAAGCAAACAGTGCAGAACAAGATCAGCAGTCTGATCAGGGTCTCCGCTGTTTACCATTCCGTCTGCACTTTTTGTACTCCTTGTTGGATCGCGAAACAAATTTGTTAAAATTCTAATTAGGAGCATTACTGTAAGACCTCAAGGTGTCGATTTTTTTTTTTAGATTTTTCCGGTACATTAAATTGTGCACAATATCTGTGGATTGTTTTGGTGTAATGCTTGCCTAGACAATGCATCCATGTGATAAAAAAAATGACTATACAAGTTGTAGGCATTTCAAATTAACTAGTTCTAGGCACCCGGTAGAATGGCCTCATCACTGACAATGGTTTCCCATAATTCTTACCACCTGACAGTCAGTAACTTACCTTCTAACTTCATTTTCTTTGCCAGAGTCATGGAATCTATGGTCATTAGTCCTGGGCCTGGTATCTGTAGAAATAAAACAAACTTTTGGTTAACCCTTAAGATGCCAAGAAAAACTGGTCTGCAAATGTTATCTTCTGCATCTTCTTGCAAACATTTCAAAAATATTTTTGCATTCAGGCAAACAGTGTGGACCCTGATTAGCAAGAAACAATATCATATAGGCTAAATAAGGACGAGGATTGTGGCCACATAGAATAAATTAACCCCCCCACCCACGTGGAGTTCGTTTCACCATTACAAGGAGGTTCTTCTGTCATGGTTTAGTTATGTTTTGTCTTTAAGTGTGTGTATGGCTTATATTATTTTGTTTCGGATAGCCAATTGGCCATTTTGTGGGAAAGTATCTGTCCTTTCGGCTTTCTGCTATTTGTTTTGTTTGTGCTTCTTTCCCTTTGGTGTCTCTGATGGGAGCTGTGGATTATGGATTAATTGTATCGATTCCTGATCATTGCCTTCACATCTATTCTGAAAGGGCATACCCATTGGGGTCCTGTCTGAGGTTTGTCTTTTCAAGTACCATGTTGGCCAAATATATGATTCAGCCCATTAATCAGTATATTGCAGATGGTATAATGAAACAGTCTGAATTTTGAGAATACTCCATTTCCCAAGGCATTTATTCTTTTAACAGTAGGAAACACTGTGTGTTCATAACTGTTTTATTGCCCCCTGTGATATACTGTCTATAGAAGATCAAAGGCGGCCCTAAATAGGGTGATTAGAAGCTCTTGTTGAATCCACTGACTGAGGTACATAAGGGGAAAATCAATAATGTACACTTGAGTCATTAGTTAATAGTAAAATATTGATTTTTGCCAAGGTAGCCCCTTACCTGTTGAAAACAGAGAACTCTTCAGTCAGAACGGGACTACATAGTATTATGTAATGAAATGATACGTCCTCAATAATCAAGAATGCATGTAAATGCCTTTCATGGGTGCCACCTGGATTGAAACTGCATCAATTTCATAAACAAAATCGTATTTACACACAAAGTAGTACAAACCCATGACCTGTAAAGAACATATGATACAGTACAGTCAACGAGACATTCCTATAGACCTCGACCGTCACCATGGCAGAATTCTCTGTCACCGTGTCGCTTCCACTTGTCACCGAGACGAACGAGACAGCTAGCGAGACGCACAGGTGTTCTCAGCGTGACATTGTAGCGGTACACTGAGCGAGACAATAATCCGTCCGAGAATTTTATTGTCTTTCACAGAGACGCAGCGAGTCACAGCGCGACATTTATGACCGTACAGATAAGCCCTTTTTACCTGTTTTGGCAATGCTCATATTTAATGAAATTTACAAACATTGTTTTTTGTTTTGTTTGTTTTTGTTTTTGCCATTTACCGTTCAAGAGAAACAAATATTATCATTAAGACGTTCAAGCTATATTTTTTCTTGTTTTAACAGTGTTTTTCTTTTTCGCTAATGGGATAAGAACCCGTTTCCCATGCTCTGTTTCAACGCTTCGATGCCTCAGCATCATGGCTTTTTCATGTAAAAGAGCCAGCGCACAGCAAAAGACTTTTTTAACCAAGGAAGGATAAGATCGGTCTGTGCATCTAGCAAATGTTGCCAAAGTCTTCGCTTGTTACTGTTTGAAAAACCCAGAGGCCTGAGACGGCTCGTGTTAACAGCGAAGACTCTGATCTGACTGCACAGATGCGCAGGATGATCTGAGTCTTCACTTGTCACACATTTCTTTATATTGTCCGAAGTGTTTTCAAACAATGCACATAGTTCCTCAAAGTTAGTTTTATTCCCTTGTTCCCCTAAAATTAAGCAATGATAAAACGGTATTCGGGGTTTGCGACGAGGTCAAGACACAAACCGGTCATCTCGGCTACAAACTGACAGCAAATTAAAATGTGCTGCTCAGACTTACGGTTGCGCAGGCTGACCGGCCCCTTTGTTGCACGCAAAAAAAAAATGGAACGGGTTTTCTCATGACGGGGCACATTCTTGCTGAGCGATGGGGTTTGGTTGTTCCATTGCATTTTTGCGGGTTCACATTTGAAACGCCTCTGCAAGGCTAGTTAATTAAGTCGTATATCGACCAGGGTGCTATCTGATCAGTCTTGGTAATCTTCAAAGACTATTCTTCTCTTACTATTCTGTGTATCAGTTTAAACCCCTTCTTCTATTATCATGACTCAAATGAGCCAGCGCACAGCAAAAAACTATTTCAAACCAAGGAAGAATCAGATCCGCCTGCGAATCTAGCCGGTATGCTTAAGTGTTTGCTTGTAACTCTCATGCGACCAGCGGAGACTTTGATCAGTCTACGCTGATGCGCAGGCTGATCTGAGTTGTTATTAGTCACTAATTTCTTATTATCCTAAACGGTAAACTTCACGCTTCAGGATAGAACCAAGGGCGAAGATGGCGGCCACGTAAAATCAATTTAATGCCCCCCCCCCCCCCATTTTTTTCACTGACCGTACCCAGTACAGCACACGTCCTTTCGGGTCAGAAACTGACAAATGCCCTTCTTGAATCAGCGGAAGGGAGAAGGTGGCCATTGAGAAGATTTCACGATCATCTCCCGTCTCTTAGTCTTTTTAAGGTCCGATTATAAATTCGTCAACGTAGGCGCGGCCTGGTCATTATCTGTATTTTTTTTTTTTTTTTGTTCTTTTGCGGGCCATTGTAATTGCCACATAATTTTCCGGGATGCGGCGATTTGTTAGATTTACATGCGCACCCGGCTATGACTCGGATCAGCCTGCGCATTTGCGCAGTCTGATCTTGGTCTTCGCTGTGCGCGCTTTGGATGGCTGGAAAACAAAACAAACCCATAAAACCAACAAGAGAATATGAGCGACAGCGTATTAATGTAAAGACCTTTTCGTATGCAATAACCGTCTGTGGTTTAGGAGTTATGGCCCGGACACGGTTTACTATATGGAACTAAGTCAAGGGCAGCTAATTCAAAAACCAAAAATGCAAGAGTTGTCTTCCTTGTTCATGACACATCGTCTCAGTGTGATGAATGCACCTGTGAAGTTTCATGAATATATTCCATACGGTTTAGGAGTTATGGCCCGGACACGATGTCGGGACGGACGAACGAACGGACAGGGGTAACACTTAATGCCCTTTCCACCATTCTTCAAATGGCGGGGGCATAAAAGACGGTTGTAACTCTAATGCGAACAGCGAAGACTTTGATCAGTGTACGCAGTTGCGTATGCTGATCTGAGTTGTCATTGGTCGCTCATTTCTTATTGTCCTAAACGGAACAATTCATGACAGAATCAAGGGCGAAGATTGTGGTCAGGCAAAATCAATTTACAGCCCCTTACCCCTTACGGTCCGCTTATAATTTTGTCAGCCTGCGCGTGGGTGCGGCCTGGTACTTTGTCTTTTTCTTTTTTTTAATTTCCCCGGCCGCTGTTATTGCCTTTACGAGGGTTTCAGAAGCCCCTGCCCATAGGGGCTTGAAGAAATATATGGGCTGCATGATGCTTCCACGCAGAGCTGAATCCGGCCCGCACACTAGTACTGGTAAACCGCTTAGAGGATCTTTGACTGTCCAGGAACCGCGGTGCGAGCCGGACCGTCCATGCTAATAATACCTATTGGTTTCATTGGGCGACAGGGCTTGAGATGTCATTTCATCTCAATGTCGGGTAAAAGTCCCACAAAATTGGAAGCAACGTCTCCAAAATGACCTTTACAGTGTTGACGGGGACGTTAAACCTCAAATCAAACAAACGAGGGTTTCAGTGCCTAGGCTGGTGATAGTTTTCCGGCTTGCGTCGATTCGTTATATTTACATGCGCGCTCGGCTATGACTCGGATCAGCCTGCACATTTGTGCAGTTTGATCTTGGCCTTCGCTGTGCATGCTTTGGATGGCTGGTAATCTAGTTACTATTTGTACGGCCGATGGGGACTTTTATCCGACTGCGCGGATGCACCCGGCCTGGCCTCGGGATAATAGAACCTTCATGCTCGGGTCTTCGTGGCATGAAATTTAAGATGGTCGTCAATATCGAGATACATATGAAATGAAAGAGGCGGATTTCCTGCTCAGATCAGCACAGACTGTTATTTGGCCTGCTCATAAATTTTAACCATTATCTTGCTGTTCACGACAACCCCTATCTTTGCAAACAGTGTAGATCCAGATCAGATGGCTTCCGAAGAAGCCATCTGATCTGTATATACACTGTTTTGGCATTCAGTTTACAAATTTGTAGCTATAAATTACATCAAGTAATTTGATTGGTTGATAGACAGAAATGGGTGTGGCTTAAATGAATATTCAGCAAGATAAGGGTTAAAATGCCAACAGTTTTGAAGTTTATGAGCGGAACAAATTTCGTGCTCGGATAAAATAAGCATGTGTGTGTGGGGGGGGGGGGTGGGGGTCACCGCGGACCCTAGTCTTGGTTTTCGTATGCCACATGTACATGTATGCGTGTTGTTTTGCTTCTGAATTGCTCTGCTTCGGGTTGCCATTATTTTTTTGTGTAACATAGTTGGCGTGGTGCATTGCTTGTGTGCGACGTCATCTATGTTTTTTGTTTATAATATGAAGAACCGATGATGGCGAAACGTTGATGTAAAAGCATGACAAAGATTATTTCGTGTTGGTGTTGATTTACTATACAAAACTACTTATTTCACTTTAATGAAAATCTATCAAAGGGATCCGGCCCCGCCCATTGGGGCTTGAAGAAATTGATAAGCTGCATGAGCTGTAACCGACCGCACAAGAGTACTGGTAAACCGCCAAAAGGCAAAGTGGTGCGAGTCGGACCGCCCGTGCTTATTAACCCTATATGTTTCATTGGGCCACATGCCTGGAGACGTCATTTCATCTCAGTGTCTTAAAAAGGTCCCACAAAGTTGGAAGCAACGTCTCCAAAATGACCTATACAGTGTTGATGGGGACGTAAAATCTCAAATCAAACAAACTATCAAAGGGTTCAGTTGATATGGAGCAGAAAAGAATTCATTGCTCAAACTCAAGAACACACAACTGTGACAATGGCCTGGAGTTGACAATGCCGGATGGTTGTGTTATTTGTTCTGCACATCATCTCACTTCTATGCCAAGATCTGACCAAAATGTAATGGCGTTAAGGAGATATGCAGCGGACAGAACTGTTATCAACGGACGGACGGCCATGGACGGAGGAAGGTCATTCCAACAATCCCCTCTCCACTTCGCGGCGTGGGATTAACACACCCACAAAAAACGTACAGAATCAAACAGAACCAAAATATTATAGCGCACAACCTGAAACAAATCTATGTAAAACAGCTTTTTCCGAGATGGGGGCTACTCTTAAAGGTAAGAATTTGCTCCCTCGGAGCAAATTATTTCCTTTAAAAACAGCCCATATGATATATGTAATGGAGAACTCTATTATTTAGGTGCTTTCTCTTTACTGCAAATATTTTTCATAACGCACATGCGTAATGGGCGTATCTTCTATGAAAGATCCCTTCCAAAACGAGTTATAGCATATTCCTGTAACGACCTTTTCGTATGCTACAACCGCTCGTGCCTAAATGACGTAATTGTATCTCAGTGACTTCACGTGCTGCTGTGAAAAACGGGAAGACTCTCTTAAAGGGGCACTTCAGCTATCAGAGAGGCACATTATCAATGAGGCACTGCATGCGAAAAAGTGCACATCACAAAATGGAAAGAACTGTTAGCGCTAAAGAAGACTTCAAGAGACCCGGCATAGATCGGTAGAAGCATTGCGACAAGGTCAAATCAAACTGGTCAGCTCAGCTGCATGTATTAGAGAAGTAAACTCGGTATCAAGCTGCCCAAAGCTGACCAAACAGTCGAACGGGTTTTGCCATGGCGTGGCTCATGCTTGTTGTAAAATGCTGGGGTCTTATTGTTTCACTGACACATTTGTAACGCCTCGGTGAGTCGAGTCTATTTTGAAAGAATTTGCTCCCGGGGAGCAAATGAACAGGTTTTCTCATCCTCGCCGTAGTCAGCTGTTGAGCGACGGCGTCAAATGAAACTCGGTGGCAAGCTGCCCAAAGCTGACCAGACTGTGCGTGTGCGCAGGCTGACAGGTCTCTCGCAAACATCTGAACAGGTTTTGCCATGACGTGGCTTATGCTTGCTGTTCAATGCTGGGGTCATATTGTTTCACTGCGTCGGCTGCGAGTTCACATTTGTAACGCCTCGGTGAGTCGAGTCTATTCTGAAAGGAAACACTTTGCTCCCGGAAAGCAAATGCGTCTTTAAGTGTAAATTTATTATCTCTGATGGGAGCTGTTTTTTTTTTTTTTTTTTTTTGGCAGGTGCACATTTGAAACGCCTCGTTTCTTGGTCCTTAAGCTTTTTTATCAATGATGCCTTATTCCCTGAAAATAAACGGGCACGTTCCCGTGCTGCACAGAAACCGGGGTAGTCCCTTTCATTGTTCGAACACCGGACTGCCTCAAGAACGCTGAAAAAGTATGTGATATGTTGGTACATGGTCATTGCCTGGTGGGTAGGCCCCCGTCCATAGGGGCTTGAAGAAATATATGGACTGCATGATGCTTCCACGCAGAGCTGAATTCGGCCCGCACACTAGAACTGGTAAACCGCTTAGAGGATCTAAGCCTTCCAGGAACCGCGGTGCGAGGCGGACCGTCCATGCTAATAAACCCTATTTGGTTCATTGGGCGACAGGGCTTGAGATGTCATTTCATCTCGATGTCGGGTAAAAGTCTCACAAAATTGGAAGCAACGTCTCCAATATGACCTTTACAGTGTTGACGGGGACGTTAAACCTCAAATAAAACAAACAAATCAAAATCATTAGGTCTCTCATCACTGTGGATCGAGTCTTGCTCCAGTCATATGTGAGACGCTTTCTACAACGGAAGGTTGTGTGTGTGTGTGTGTGTTTTGTTGTTGTTGTTTTCTGCTCTATCACGAACGGGGAGTTTGGACGCAATATATCATTTTGTAATCACAGCAGCGAGGCATCGGCGACGGCGCTGCGTATAGACGTAGCGCCGACGTCGAGGTACCCTGGATGCTACTGTGTCTAAAATCTTTAAAAGGCGGAAGGCAGCGCGACATCGGCGTCGGTGCTGCGTAGAGACGTAGCGTCGGCGTTGGTGTACCCTGGATGTTACTGTGTCTGAAAGGCGAAAGAAATTTCTGTAAATTCATTTTAGTTTGAGAGTAGCGTGACATCGGCATCTGCGCGGCGTGGAGACGTAGCGTTGACGTCGCTGTATCTCGAAAGGCGGAAGTCATTTATGTAAATTTCCTTGATATGTCCGCTTTGAGAGCAGCGTGTCATCGACGTCGGGGCTGCGTAAAGTCGTAGCGTTGACGTCGATGTATCCGGGACGCGGCTTTACCTGGGATGTATAAAATAAGAAAGTCATTTTCGTTGGGTTTCACTGATGCGTTTGGTTTGAAATAAAAAATGGTTCTCTTCAGTATGACTGGCCGTTGACGGGGACGTTGAACAACAATAAGACAAACAAAGTTATGGCGCCAACGACGCTGTTCCACTGCCAGTAGGAAAACTGCGTGCAATTGTTTTGAGAAATAATGTAATGTAGATATCAATATTTAAGTAATCAAGGTATTTTTTAACGTTCATCTAATTAAGATGAGCAAAATTTAAGAGAAACCCGACGGGGCTAACAAACTTTGCTCGTGACCCGATGCTGTTCTTACTCCGATGAACGATGACTAAATTACCTTCATTTCTTAAATAATTTTAATGATACGTTTGCTTTGAGCGCAGCGCGACGTCGGCGCTGCGTAAAAACGTAGTGTCTACATGTACGTCAATGAGATATTATCCTCAGAGTGTAATTGAACCTGAGTAGTATCAGAGGTGTGAGGCACACTTTCTATCACTATTTTTAATTATAAAGTTTTGCAGTATTTACATATGCATGCTCTTAGTGTCTTATAAGTCGACGATAAACCTCAAATCAAAAAAGCAAATGACATCCTCAAGAACCGATGATGGCGAAACATAGATGTTAATACATGTCAAAGATTATTTCGTGTTGGTGTTGATTTGCTTTACAAAATTACTTCTTTCACTTTCATGAAAATCTGTCAAAGGGTTCCGGCCCCCACCCATTGGGGCTTATAGAAATAGATGGCCTGCATGAAAGGGTTCAGTTCATATATTTTTTTTTTGGTTTGGGTTTTACGGCCCTATCAAGATTATTTCACTCATATCGAGCCGATCGTTAATCAGAGGTGGGCGAAAACCGGAGTACCCGGAGAAAAACCACCTGACCTTCCGTTGCAGTACTTGGCGTCTCACACGTGGTCAGTTCATATGGAGCAGAAAAGAATTCAAGGCTCAAACTCATGACCTACAACAGTGACATTGACCTTGAGTCGGCATGGTTGAGTTATTGAATCTGCTCATCATCTCACTTTATTGCCAAAATCTGACCAAAATGCAATGACGTTAAGAAGATATGCAGCGGACAGAAACGTGTTATGAACGGACGGATGGACATGGACGGAGGAAGTTAATTCCAACAATCCTCTCTGCGCTTCGCGGTGGGGAGATTTGAGGGTCAACGTCCCCGTCATTACAGTACAGGTCATTTTGGAGACGTTGCTTCCAATTGTGTGGGACTTTTACCCGACACTGAGATGAAATGACTTCTCAAGCCCTGTCGCCCAATGAAACTAATAGGGTTTATAAGCATGGACGGACCGACTCGCACCGCTTTGCCTGGGCAGGCTTAGATCCTCTGAGCGGTTAACCAGTTCTCGTGTGCAGCCCAATTATTTCTTCAAGGCCCGAAGGGTGGGCTGGGGGACGACGGGGGATTAAAAGACAAGGGCGTAACCAGAACCAAAATAGCATTACGCACAACAAGAAAAATCTATGTAAAACAGCTTTTTCCGAGATGGGGGCTACTCTTAAAGGAAAGAATTTGCTCCCGAGGGGAGCAAATTCTTTCCTTTAAGAACAGCCCATATATAATATGTAATGGAGAACACTATTATTTAGGTGCTTCTCTTCACTGCAAATATTTTACATTACGCACATGCGTAATGGGCGTTACGCCTATGAAAGATCCCTTCTCAAACGAGTGATAGCATATTTGTGTTTGCCATTCCTGTAACGACCTTTTCGTATGCAACAGCCGCCCGTGCCTAAATGACATAATTGTATCTCAGTGACCTCACGTGCTGTTGTGAAAAGCGGGAAGACTTCAATGAGGCACTGCATGCGAAAAAGTGCACATCACAAAATAGAAAGAACTGCTAGCGCTAAAGAAGAGACCCGTAGATTGGTAGATTTGTTTGTTTGATTTGAGGTTTAACGTCCCCGTCAACGCTGTATAGGTCATTTTGGAGACGTTGCTTCCAATTTTGTGGGACTTTTACCCGACACTGAGATGAAATGACATCTCAAGCCCTGTCGCCAAATGAAACCAATAGTGTTTACAAGCATGGACGGGCCGACTTGCAACGCTTTGCCTGGGCAGGCTTAGATCCTCTTAAGCGGTTTACCAGTACTCGTGTGTGGTCGGTTTTAGCTCTTGTTTTGTTTGTTTGATTTGAGGTTTAACGTCCCCGTCAACACTGTAAAGGTCATTTTGGAGACGTTGCTTCCAATTTTCTGGGACTTTTACCCGACATTGAGATGAAATGACATTTCAAGCCCTGTCGCCCAATGAAACCTAATAGGGTATATTAGCATGGACGGTCCGCCTCGCACAGCGGTTCCTGGACAGGCTTAGATCCTCTAAGCGGTTTACCAGTACAAGAGTGTGGGCTGGATTTAGCTCTGCGTGGAAGCATCATGCAACTCATATATTTCTTCTAGCCCTAAATGCAGGGGCCGTGGTTTTAGCTCTGCGTGGAAGCATCATGCAGCCCATCTATTTTTCCAAGCCCCGATGGGCGGGGGCCGCAAAGATTGGTAGAAGCATTGCGATGAGGTCATATCATACTGGTCAACTCAGTTACATGTAACAGGAGTAAACTCGGTATCAAGCTGTCCAAGCAGCAAATTGGAATGCTGACCAGACTGTGCGTATGCACAGGCTGCCATGTCTCTTAGTTACTCGCAAACAGCCGAACGGGTTTTGCCATGATGTGGCTCATGCTTGTTGCATGCTCGGATCATATGGCTGAGAGTTCACATTTGTAACGCCTCGGTGAGTCGAGTCTATTCTGAAAGGAAAGAATTTGCTCCCAAGGAATAAATGCGTCTTTAAGGGTAGACTTAGGGTAGACAGGTTTTCTCATCATCACCGTAGTCAGCTGTTGAGCGACGGCGTCAAATCCTTTTTCTGGTGCACATTTCTTGGTCCCTTAGCTTATTAACCAATGACGCTTTATTCTCTGAAAAAAAAATGGGCACGTTCCCGTGCTCCGAAGAAAACCATGGTAGACCCTTTCATAGTTCGAACACGAAACTGCCTCAAGAATGCTGAAAAAGTATAGGATATGGTGGTACGGTCATTGCCTGGTGGGTAAGAGCGCCGATTCTTAATCATTAGGTCTCTCATCACTGCGGTTCGAGCCTTGCTTGCGTCATATGTGAGACTATATTCTACAAAGGATGGTCGTGTTTTTTTCTGCTTTACCACGAACGGTGACATAGACATTTTGTAATGAGAGCAGCGAAACATCGGCGACGGCGCTGCGTGTAGACGTTGCGCCGACGTCGAGGTACCCTGGATGCTACTGAGTCTAAATAGTTTAACAGGCGGAAGCCATTTCTTTAAAATTTATTTTGGTTTGAGTGCAGCGTAACATCGGCGTCGGCGCTGCGTGGAAACGTAGCGTCGGCGTCGATGTACCCTGGATGTTACTGTGTCTAAAATGTTTAACAGGCGAAAGAGGTTTCTGTAACGTTCATTTTAGTTTAAGAGCAGCGTGGCATCGGCATCGGCGCGGCGTGGAGACGTAGCGTCGACGTCGATGTGTCTAGGATTCTATTGTTAAAAGGCGGATGTCATTTATGTAAATTACGTTGATACGTCCGGTTTGAGAGCAGCGTGGCATCGACGTCGGGGCTGCGTAAAGACGTAGCTTTAAGTAATAAAGGTAATTTTTTTTTACGTTCATCAAATTAACCTACACCGGGTCACGAGCAAAATTTCAGTGAACTTTTTTTTTGCTCGTGACCCGATGTTGTTCATACTGCGATGAACGTTATATAAATTATCTTCATTTCTTAAATAATTTCAATGGTACGTCGCAGCGTCGGCGTTGCGTAAAGACGTAGTGTCAACGTCTATGAGACGTTATCCTCAGTGTGCAATTGAACCTGAGTAGTATCAGAGGTGTGAGGAGCACTTTCTAGTCACCGATTTTTAACAGCATTATAATAGTATTGTCTTACATGATATAAGTGACTTTAAAGTCGACTTGGCTGGGTGTCGATATTATCTTGCGATTTTTTTTATATACAGGATCTTACACGAGTGGTCATGTCATATGAAACTTATGAAAGGAGCCTTCGGCTTTGTTAACATGGACGTCGTCATGACATTACTTAATCCCGCCAAAGTGTTATTACACGTGTGGTCATACGATATTTTATTACACGACGTTATCCACTGCTTACCAACGACGCCATATGATAAAGTTTTAATATGCACATGTATATACTGACACAATACACTTGAAGAAATTCCTTCCATCCTTACTGTCAGTGTAGGCCCGAACAGACTGCTTTCTACGGCGTCTGATCTGGATCTACCTGTCAAGATCGATTCTACTGGTAACCCCTTTACACAACGCTGAACCATTAAGAATGTGCAGCTATAAGACACAAATCAGCCTGCACAATCATGCAGTATGAAAAGTATTCGCCTACCACAGTATAATGCGCCTTTTGTAGCCACAGTGCTATTCATTGCCACTTGCCTCAGACAGTGGGTGTTGATCCGATTCTTTGCAGGCCACTGTGTGCGACCAACAGAAGCTCAGCTCAGCCTCCTCATCCAAGTAGTTTGATCACAGTCTTACCCAGCCACTGGGATATCGCAACATACATATACAAATACGAAACTCTGGTTGTGCATGTTGATCTGAGCAATCATTGAATGGCCAGACTGAGAGAAGGCGCAGCTTGACATGCGCATTCACGCAGTTTCATCAGTATTTACCGACTTTATGCAACTTCTCTAGCCTCAGACCAGCAGAGACGTAGCATAGCGTCACATCCGTGCAATATGATAAGTATGCAAAGTGCAAGCTCGGCCTGTGAATCCGAGTAGTCTGATCAGAGTCTCACATAGCCACCGCCGGTAAATTGCAAACTCCGGTTGTGCATTTTGATTTGAGTCTACGCAGGTAGTTGAACGACCACTGAAGACGCATGTCGGCATGCGCATCCATGCATTCTGATCAGTATTCGCCAATCATCTGCCTCTTCTGCAGCCACGGTGATACTGATCTGATCCCTTGTATGTCAGACAGGTTTTATGATAAGTTTTGTCGTGCGCTAGCTCATATACTTTATGGTCAGTGAACAAGACATGTCTTGAGTTCCGGGTATATTGATGAGCCTTAGCTGACAAGATATGGATTTTTTATGCAGTCTTGTATTTCTAGTCTAAATTTAGGTTTTGGATGCTCGTTAGAACCGCCTCATCGAGTACCCAAATATGTTTAGAACAAAGAAATCTAAATCCCACCAAGGGATACTCATTACACGGACTTGTTAACGTGATGAGATAGGATAATGTGGCATGGTGCACAGGACACCGGCGTTTTGCATTACACATTGACCAAAACCAGGCAGTTAATTGTTTGTCTGTTGTGAAAAGATTCTTTTATCCACAACTTATACGTCGGCGCACGTGCTTAATATAGCGAACTTCTAGTACGAGAAACATCATTATAAATTGAGTCGGGGCACAGCATTTCCTGCAGTTTACATGTGCGCCTAGCGAAGACTCAGATCAGCCTGCACATCCACGCAATCTGATATCTGCGTAGTCTGATAAGAGTCTTCGTTGTGCGCTTTGAGGATAATTAAGGGTCCAATGTTGATTCTTCGTAATTTGTTGGAACTGCTGTGACCCTGCACACTGTCGATATTTCAGGTTGATTTAAAGGGGCGCATCTGCTATCAAAGAGGCGCCCAAGCAGCGTGTTAGAAATACTTGTTGCGTAAGCGAAAAACAAAAGCTATTGAAGAAGAGGAAAAAGAATGGTTGTTGCGTCTAAGCTATTTTTGACACTCGCAAAGAGCGCAGGCCGAGATCAGCCTGTGCCGCGACATATGGTCAGGGCCTTCAGTGTTTGTAAAAAATGGTTGTTGCGTCTAAGCTATTTTTGACACTCACAAAGCGCGCAAGGCCGAGATCAGCCTGCGCCAAGACATCTGGTCAGGGCCTTCACTGTTTGCAAAAAAAAAAAAAAATCAGCCTTTTTCTCATTGAATTTCTAAAGGTACCTAAATCGGGTACCCCTAAATTTGGAAAATAATGACAAAAACGTTTTTTTTTTATGTATATAATATTACTTATATGTTTATTTATTTAAGAAAATATAAATTCAAAGATATTGGGAAGACCCGGATTTTTTTTTTTAATATAAGTTTTATCCAGGTAGATGGAGCTCGGGCGTAATGATTACATAACCATGCAATAAAATGTCACGCTGTGTCTCGCTGGGTCGCGGTGTGTACCGCCGAGTCATCGGGACAATTTCACCTGTCTCGCTGCCTTGAATCTTGTCACCGCGACAGGGAAACTGTTCAGCGAGACATGAGGCTTTGTCACCATGACGGATTGTCACCGGGAAACGACACAAATAGGAATGTATCGTTGCCTGTACTGTATGTTGTATGAAGGCTAATATAATGCACACTAAATATGAATTAATACAGATGACAATGTATTTATTTCATCGGTATATAAAGGAATATGATATGACCCCCTTCCTTACTGGGCTTCCCAACATTGAAAAACAGTAAAAGCTTCATGTCATATTCCTTTTCATATGAGAGAAATACATCAAAACCAGCACTAAAAGGAACATGTCATGAACATAGATCTAGATAGCACATAATTGTGGAACAGTTCAAAAACAACATTAAAACATGTAATGAACAGGGAGAATTATGTTATTAATGTATAGCATCAGTAAAATACTTATGGAATAACAACAAAAAAAAAATTGTAATCTGTATATCAAGTGTCAATAAAGAACAACAGTAATTAAGGAATGTGTCAAAATGCCAGATGTTACTCTTTTATTACACATACTAGGTGTAATAAATGAATGTGGTGAAAACAATCATGCTTTCCTATGCCGTATTTATAGTTTTACTTTTTTTCCTTAATTAAATTTAAGAATGTAGACAATTTATAAGCAGACATAACCTTTCAACAATACAAATATTGACCAGCCTGTTCCTATAGCTGTCTTCATGTGTGATGTATGGATATTTCAACCGATGAAAATCATACACACACATGTAAGTAAATAGCTGGCAGGATAGACTGGTATGATAGATTTGATCACGGTGTCGTTAAAACATCTAATTAGAACCATCAACTTAAGATTTTGGAAAAAAAAAGATGGCAGAATTTGTTCTGCTTCTTCAGTTTTGTCAGAACCCTGTCTTGCCAAATTTCAACTGTACTAGCGAATACAGCTATAATACAAATGCTTTACATTTGATCGTTGTTATTACCATCTGGTCGTCCTGTTGCTGATGCTGTACAGGTATCTTGTTTATTATTATGGTCAGGATTTGTGTCTTTAAAGCGGAGCGGCCCAATCAGGATTTCGGTGAAAATAGAATATTTCGGCAGAGTTATCATTGCTTTCCTTGATGTTCTGATTCTGTTAAAACAATTTTACTTTATGTACGGATATAACATTTGCATGGGGTTCGGAAAGGAAAAAGAAATCTTAGAAAAATGAAAACTAAGCTGAAAAATAGGTCTGTTCAGGTTATTGCAGGTCGGTTCCGGTTATTGGGTCTGTTCCAGTTATTAAATGCACTGCGCATTCAGTGCCTTTTCCTTTTTTTTCAGCTTAATTCTAAATTTAGCCACCCAACCAACTGAGGTAATGGCCAAATACAGTATGAATGGCTTAGTAAGAAGTTATATAGACTCAGAGATAAGCGTTTTAGGATACCTCTGTTAAGCAGATCTTAAATCGTTTGAAGGATGCATCCAGTGCCTCTTCTCTTTTTTTCAGCTAAATTCTAAATTTAGCCACCCAATCAGAATCAGAATTGTTACTGGTGACACGTCAAATGACATTCATACACCAGGACCTGTGATATGGGAAATTAGTCCCTAGCTTTAACTAAAGAGGTAAACTTAGTTACACAGTCATCAGCACCTTCAGCTGTCGAAAAAATCGAATCGGGAAGGGCATTCAAATCTCTAATGGTTCGGCGAGTGAGATTGTTCATAAATGTCAGTTCTTGCAGTAAGGGTCTGAAAGGCCAATGAATGGTGATTTCTACAGTGCCTAGCCGGGGGGACAAGGGATTTTCCTACCCTCCAGAATCAGGATCCAGGGGCAGCTGGGTTTGGGAAAAACAGCTCGCTAATATTTATAGTTGGGAATTTAAATCAGTTGTAACTTTGTAAATTTTGGTTCAATTTTCATGAAATTTTTATCAAAATGTATCACAACATCAGAATTTGGGAAATTTGTTATACAATGTGGGAATATCTGTCTCCAAGTTGGGAAAAATAGGGGCTGATTACCGGCCCCGTAGTTGCACTTATCCCTGCAAGGTCAAATGTGACTGACGCAGTATCAGTAGAAAGAAAGTACTGCGAGAATGCATAACACCTGGCTATAATCACCTGGCTATAATTTGGATGAACGGAGTTATGAGAACATTCACCATATTTGCATTATTTGCTGGCTCCCAGCTTGCACATTGTCAATATCGGAAAAACAGGTAACCAGACCCCCCTGACCTTTCCAGGGGGGTCTGGTTACCTGTTTTTTCAACACTGATAACCTTCAGACTAGGAACCAGCAGATAGATAGATAGATAATGCAAATAAGGTACATATCCCAAACACACCATGCATTTCTAGAAGGCTGTAGAATAAACAGATGTGATGTTTATTTTTTTAAATCTTGAGATACTCTTAGGCAGTTAGTCACAGGTTTAAATAAAATACCTACAGAAAATTATGCTTGTGATGTGCCGTTAGGCTGTAGCTATATGCACATTCGACAACAACAACAAGATCCCCGACAAGATCTACGGAGAAGGACGGAAACAACCGACATTGAATCAGGTGACCAGCTTTAGCACGAGGAACGCGGAAAGCTGACTACGCTTCCAACACCACTTACCGTTTTGCAGCCTTCCAGTGTGCTTCGAGGTTACTCAAGCCGGGGCTGTGGGATTGGTAAGTACAATTTTATATCAATGGCGCTGCGAGAAAAGAATTGGCACGGGTGAGTGATGAACATTCAATTTACATAAGGTAAGAATTTATTTTTAGCAGCATGCTTGTATTTCCTTCGACGGAATTGGCCTGTTCTGTCGAGGAAAATACCACCATGTCAATCCCATGCCATCTGTTTCTAAAATTGATTTAATCTTCCGAAATATGTTCTAAAATGTTAAAATAATTATTTAACTGTCCGTTTCAAACCTAATTTTTTAATATAGTTAGGGAAATATTTCTTTATTTTCTACTTTCGTCCATGCACCATTTCGGCTATCTTTCGCACACACACCCTTTCTGCCATTTTAGTTTCTCATATTTTGTTTACTTTTGAAAACGAAAGTAGTGTCAGAAATAATTTTTTATACGTGAAAGGAAGTTTTTACAGAAAATTTCAAGGTAATTTAGTGATTTATGGCCCTTGCTTTCATGTTTTGAACGTATAATTTTGTCGTTACCTGCAACGATAATTTTCTACGTTCCGGATGGCTTTTTCAAATTGAAACCTGCATTTAGACATTTTTTGTGTTTATTTGTCGTTGTATACTATCTCCGATGTTGTCTTCTAGTTCTATCGACGATTTTTTTTTTTTCAGTCGTCGACAACGTTTTTTCTCAACAGAGCGCCAATTTTGATCTTGGTTATAAAAGCGCCAATTTTTTATCTTGGTTTATATTCAAGCGCCAATTTTTTATCTCGGTTATTCAAGCGCCAATTTTCATCTTGGTTATTCAGCACCAGTTTTCATCTTGGTTTTTCAAGCGCCAACTTTCATCTTGGTTTAATATTCAAGCGCCAATTTTCATCTTGGTATACACAAGCGCCAATTTAGATCATGGTTATTCAACTGTTTTATATTTTTCTCTATATCTGTTCTCTTACATGTCATAGCCATTTTCCTACCTTGCATTTTTCTTCAGCTCATTTTTGCCTTGAATATAGCTTTTCATTATAAAAGGTGGAGAGATTATGTGTATTGTTTGAGCAAGAACTGAGGGTTTGTTAAATATTTGCAGTTCTGTAACTTTGAAGGGATATCTATATAAAGCTGCATGACATTGCTAAACTTGGTGTATTTCTTGTTATAAAGTTTGACTATCTTTATATACATGTAACTGGTAGCTTTTAGCTTATGCTATCTTTTCAGTTTACCCCGCGATTTGCGTCGGTCACGCAACACTGTCCTTAGTATTTTATCAAAATGAGCTTCTTGGCAAAATTAATGGCTATGTGCTTTACCTTTATTTTGCTGTAGAATGATGCATCTTTTCCGTGAATTGTTGAAAATTCATATTGGTTTCTTTTCTCAAACTAAGATTTAAGATCGTGCTTGGCTTTATTCGACCTTTTCTTGCTGAACTTAGTGCAGTTAATTTGCATTGCAGACAAATTTGTGAGTGCCCTTGCATTTGTAGCTTTAATGCTGAACTTTCGAGGCTTATCATTTTTCTCCGGAACTGTTTCGTGGCTCTGTTAGGACTTAGGGTACAGTAACTTAGTAGTTATTGTATGGCACACCTATGTATTTTGGGCATTGGCTTTGTTTGTTTATTTGAAAGCAGTGTTCTGTGTATGTGTACATGTATATGGAGGCTGGTAGAGCTTGTATGTTGACCAGCTGATATATCCGCATATGCAGAATAGTGCATTTATTGTAAAAATATGCACTGTACTGGTTAACTGCTCAAGTCTGAGCTTTCCCAGGAAAAGTGCTGTTAGGTTGACCGGCTGGCTGGACATTACCTTAATATTGCCTAGAACTTAAAATTTCAAATTATGTCTGTTTTATTACTTTGTGTCTTTGGCAGGGGTACCTGTGAAACATTTGACTAGTCCCATGGACTGTCAGGTTTTCTGTAGGTGCTCCTCCCAACAGTACACAATGTACTGGCTATCTTTTGATTCTGATACATTTCTGTATGTTACATGCTATCATGTAAAATTCTGGATATATCTGTTTATACACTGTGCACTGTGATATGTTCAAGACATGTACTGAACTACACTCTGTAGATTTATATACTCTATCATTGTCTGTCAAGGTTCAGTTTTTGAACCCCTCCACTGCATACTTGTTCTGTCAACATTTCTGAGGAGCTCCTCAGAATTTGATACGAGAGCGGAAATGGAGTATGACGCCTGGATTATTTGTTTAAACTATGCTCTAATATCCAGGCTTGTCCTCATTGGCTACTCCATTCTGTCACCCCTTTTTGACTTCATATAAAACAATGTTCAGTATTAAACAAAAACAGTTGCTCTCTATCTTATTTGTACATAAACTGTCAGATCTGGAGGGCTTGGTGATTAGTATTAACTCTAAATTTGAACATGATCTGGAAATAAGCTTTGGGTATGTTTTGTCATAAGGGTCCTGTTTCCATTTAAAAAAATATATATATTCATAATGTAACAATTTATTTCCAGCAGAATCTAAAGGCCGTAAGTATAATTAGTATATTTGTTATTAGTTCTAAATTATTCCAGGATTTACTTTAAATGTGTATGCTAAAATTATCTTGTATGTCCACTTGTCATGTGCCTCCTGTAAAGAAAGCATGTACTACAGTTCATATTTTATTGCAACAGTTTCTACCACATATTAATCTTTGCCTTGTCTTTTGAGTATTTGTTTTATCATGCTGGTGTGTGCATTGTACCAGTGATATTTTATCATGCATGCGCATCAGTACATGTGTGATATATTTCTTGAGTATTTTTGTCAGGCTGGTGTATATGGTACACCAGAGTGATATTTTGTCATGCATGTGCTTGAAGGGTACATGTGTGATATTTATTTTGTTACTTGCCATCTTAGTCTGACAGAACACCTCGAAGCTTTGCTCGGCGAGTCAGACTGCGAGATGGCGAGTGCTTTGTTATGCTGGAGTATATATTGCGCCAGAGTGATATTTTGTCATGCACGTGGACGGAGTACATGTGTGATATTTATAATGCCTGTGTGATGTTTTGTCATGCATGTGCATAGAGTACATGTGTGATGTTTATATAATGCCAGTGTGATATTTTGTCATGCATGTGCATACAGTGCATGTGTGATATTTGTAATGCCAGTTTGATATTTATTCATGCATGTGCATGGGTAGTACATGCGTGATTTTTGCCATATATGAAATTGTTGTTAATTGTGGTAGATTCTGTCCTGTTTGTTTTATATTAATATTTGAACGTATACTATACACATGGCAGCAATATTTATTATATGGAACAAGCAAGCTAAAAATTCAGTAATAATTCCAAATTACACATAGATAAAAATTCAGATGCTTGTTCTCTCTGTTTATGTAAAGCATACACATTACAGTGATTCTTGGATATTGTTCTTATATTAGTTTTAATTATATTTTTGTGTTATTTCTATTTAGCAGTGATATTTGGTCATTATACTGTTAAAATTCTTTATTTGCAATTGCTAGTCGTATATCTAAAATCAACCGAGACTCCAGTGCTTACATTGCTTTATGTTGTCCCTTCAGGGTGCAGCACTTTGTAGTCCCTTGTTACTGACAACTTGTGTGCAGTGGATATGTATAGTTCTGTAAATTACTATCAGCTCAAAATTGGTTTCTCTATGCATTTATATAACACAATTGTCTCACACTGCTTATTATTCACCAGGCCATTTACAGGAATCCGTTTCATAAATGTTTATTACCTTTAATCAAGCTATATTCATAGTGGTCAGCTACTCTAAAACCTTTGATAAATTCATTAACCATTTATATTAAAAGTAAAGCAACCTCTAGCATATTAGAAATTCTATTAATAGATCTTGTTTGTTATACTTGCTAATTTCTAAATTCTATGTTCTCTATTGAGCCTCCTTTTACATAAAAGGAGGCGTAGTAAAAACTATTTTGACCCCTGTAAAATTTTAACAATAATCTCATGTGCATATAGCTTTCTTTAGCCACCTCTAGGTTTTACATAAAAGGAGGCGAGTGATGTGCCGTTAGGCTGTAGCTATATGCACATTCGACAACAACAACAAGATCTACGGAGAAGGACTGAAACAACCGACATTGAATCAGGTGACCAGCTTTAGCACGAGGAACGTGGAGAGCTGACTATGCTTCCAACGAATCCGGGACGTTTCGGTCCTGAGTCGTTTCGACCCAAATTTGGACCTGGGTCATTTCGGCCTATTTCGGTGGGTCGTTTCGGCGCTGGGTCGATTCCGTCTGGGTCGTTTCGGCCCGAGTTTATTAGATAGCATTTTATCTGCATAAAACATATTGAATAGTAATTATTATTTAAATTTGGAATAATATTTCAACGACCTGTCACGTTAGCCATGGTTATGGTAGCCCAAATAAAGTGTTTTAAAAGTTCTATTCCTAGTCATGTTTCCAGTTAGCACCAACGAGGAGGTGTGACTAGGACTTGATTGTTGTCTGAGAATGATCAGTATTTACAGTAAAATTCCGCTATTAAGATCACTTTCTAGACTTCTAAAAAGTGGTCTTATTAGCGGGGTGGTCCCTTATAATAGAATTGGTTAAAAAAATATTGCTGGCAAGACTGATTTAAATATTTTTTATGTGCACTGTGCCTATTTTATTGCTTTTTATTAAATCTTGCTGTCTTTAACTTTACTGTTCTTTTCCTCATTATATCGTCTGCTGCTGACGGGCCTCCGTGGCCTAATGGATAAGAGCGCTGACTCTTAGTCATTAGGTCTCTCACCGCCGTGGGTTCGAGCCTCGCTCGGGTCACGTGTGAGATGCCAAGTTCTGCAACGGAAGGTCAGGTGGTTTTTCTCCGGGTACTCCGGTTTTCGCCCACCTATGATTAACGATCGGCTCGATATGAGTGAAATAATCTTGAAAGGGCCGTAAAACCCAAACCAAAAAAAAAAAAAAAAATATATCGTCTGCTGAGTGCAATAACGTTGTAAGTGCAAAATGGCAACATTTCAGGAGAGACAAAAAACTGTTTTATTAAAGAATTGCATAGAAAAGCATACAATAAGCTGGTTTCTTAACTTCATGGCAATTTCTTTCATTTGTGTGTCATGTTTAATGTTTAATAAATGACATTTGAAAAGAAATATTTAGCATTTAAGGGTTGATAACCATTTCTGCGCTGAGTGTTTTGGTGCAAAAACGGTGTAAGTGCATCCAGCGCTAAAACGGTGTAAATGTACAAACCTTATTTCTTTGCCTTTTACATGCTAAAGCAGTAAATTAAAGACACTTGGTAGGTAATAGGTCACATTTTATACATTCTGCATGGTACATACATGCTTATTTTGAAATATCAATCAGCAGGATTCAATATTTTTGAGGAATTAAAAAACTTTGCGCAAAAATGGGGTAAGCGCACTTTCACTGTTTTTGCGCCAACTTTTTTTTTTCTAAAAGTCAGAGCAAAAACGGTGAAACTGACAAAAGTTTTTCCAAAATGCTGAAATAAATCATGATTGAGGCAGAATCCAGCTGTAGAACTTATTTACCAAGTGTGTCAAGTCCTAAGGCACCCATTTATGCAAAAAAAACTATTTCGGCCAAAATGTCAGTTACACCGTCATTGCACTCAGCAGACAATTCGCGCAATATGTAATTATAGGCAATATTACACCAATAAAAATCATATTAATGATAACAATTGTTCCACAATTATCTTCTTCCTGAAGAAAACAGAGCTGCACATTACCAAAATTATTAAAACAATTTATTCACCTAGCATAAAAAATCTAGTCAAAACAATACACTGATTAGTACAAGTAAACTGCTGTTTTTCACACATTTAGGGAAATGTGTCAACATACCAAGATCTGTTGTAATGATGAGGAATCCTGCAAAAAATTATTTTGTTTGTTTGATTTGAAGTTTAACGTCCCCGTCAACACTGTAAAGGTCATTTTGGAGATGTTGCTTCCAATTTTGTGGGACTTTTACCCGACATTGAGATGAAATGACATCTCAAGCCCTGTCGCCCAATGAAACCAGAAGGGTTTATTTGCATGGGAGGTCCGCCTCGCACTGCGGTTCCTGAACATGCTTAGATCCTCTAAGCGGTTTACCGGTACTAGTGTGCGGACCGGATTCAGCTCTGCGTGGAAGCATCATGCAGCCCATATATTTCTTCAAGCCCCTATGGGCGGGGGCCAAATGCAAAAACAATATATTGACCAATGGACTGAGAGATACAAATTAACTTGACTTGGCCAAAAAGTGGTCTCAATAAAGAAAAGTAATGGTAGATTTGTTCTTTTGAAAGTGGTCTTTAAATACTCCATTAAATACCTTGGAGTGACAGTCTCACACAACTTGAGATGGAATACTCATATTAGCAACATGTGTACTAAGGCAAATAGAACGCTTGGTTTCCTGAGGCGAAATCTTCATCAGTGCCCTCAGGATGTAAAAGAGGCAGCATATAGCATATAAAGGTCTTGTTCGCCCATCTTGGAATATGGTAGTTGTATCTGGGACCCCAGTGGAGTGGTCTTTAACGATGAAATTGAGAAAGTTTAGAATAGAGCTGCTAGATTTGTAACAGGCAATTACTGTTTTGAAACTGGGAGCATGACTGTAATACTTGGAAAATTAAAATGGGAGTCTCTCAAGAAAAGGAGAAAAGACAGTAGGCTAATCCTTTTATACAAAGGTCTAAATGGTGCTGCCCGCATTATAACAGATGACCTTGTTCCTCCAGCTAGACACTGTAGAAATCACCATTCGTTGGCGTTTCAGACCCTTAGCGCAAGAACTGACATTTATAAAGAGTCGTTCTTCCCCAGGACAATTAGAGATTGGAATGCCCTTCCCAATTCGATTATTTCGACAGCTGAAGGTGCTGATGATTGTGTAGCTAAATTTACCTCTTTGGTTAGAGCTAGGGACTAACTTCCCACATCACAGGTCCTGGTGTATGAATGTCATTTGACGTGTCACCAGTAACAATTCTGACTCACTGATTCTGACTGTCATAATACTGAATAGTGGGGTGGTCTTAATTAATTATGTAAGAAATAATTTGGGTCTGGCGAAAACCGGTCTTAATAGCGGAGTGGTCCTAATATAGAAGTGGTCTTTAAGCGGAATTCTACTGTACTAGGTTCAATGACACGCACATTTTGAGAACAGCATGCGAAATATAGGCTACATTTAGCCTAATTATTTCATATGATCAGCCTGCATTTGTTGTTGTGATACCTTCAAAGACTTAATAACCAATACCTCTGTTCATTGTGATCTTAGTCTTACACAGTTTGAAAAAGCCCCCTGTTTTCTGAGCTATTAAAAACTGAACGATGTAATTACCGTATTCGCCCTAATTACCGCACCGTGCGCTTAGTTTTTTCAAAATCGTGACATAAAATCATGGTGAAAAATCTACCTAATTAGCGCACACTTGATACGAAAACAACAGCTTCCGAGATGATGCATACTGATATTTAATGGGACAGAAAAAGATCCTTTAGCATTGCCTTCACTGTTGGAAGAAAAAATGGTAAGTTTTTATTGATTTACTATGAGAGCTTCAAGGGGAGATTACTGTAAAGTGTGCCCTTATGCATTTCCTATTCAAAAATAGCTTTGGTGTGCGCTTATAGGAGCATGTGCGGTAATTAGGGCGAATACAGTATTTTTTATGATCAGCCTGCATCTGTCGTTGTGATACCTTCAAAGACTTAATAACCTATAAATCTGTTCAATGTGATCAGTCTACACAGTTTGAAAAGGCCCCCTGTTTTCTGAGCTTAGGTATTAAAAACTGAACAATGTTATTATTTTATATGATCAGCCTGCATCTGTCGTTGTGATAAATTCAAAGACTTATTAACCTATAAATCTGTTCATTGTGATCAGAGTCTACACAGTTTGAAAAGACCTCTGTTTTCTGACCTATTAAAAACGGAACGAGCGAAGATAGCAAAAGCATAGGCTGACCTCCGAGTCTACGCAGTTCGAAAAAGCACTCTGTTTTCTGACCTATTAAAGGCTTAAAACGAGCTAAGATAGCAAAAGCACAGGCTGATCTTCGAAAAACAACATATAAATAATAAAGTGATAGAAAAATCAGGCCGAAACTACCCACCAATTTGGCCCAAATGACCCACCCCCAAAATTGGGCCGAAACTGAACAATGTAATTATTTTTTATGATCAGCCTGAATCTGTCGGTGTGATGGGAACAAGACAGTTCCCCGACAAGACAGTTCCCCGACACGGTTTTTGGAGACAGTTCCCCCAACACATTTGAAGACAGTTCCCCGACACTTTTGAAGACAGTTCCACGACACTATTGTTCATAGTTAAATGACCTGTGACTGATAATTATAATTGGCAATAAGTTCCCAGACACTTTTGAAGACAGTTCCCCGACACTATTGTTCATAGTCTTAATGACCTAACTGGCAATTAGGGATAATTGGGGATAATAAAGGCTAAGTGATCATTGTGAATAGATTAAGTATACCTGCGATTTGGAGAGGCAATGTCTTTCTATACAGCGTAGATATATATTTCATATTCTTATACTTTAATAATATTTATTTAAAACAAAAACTTTGAACTCATCTTCATTTTTCAAATGTTTATTATATGGAAACTGACAATTAGAAATATACTATTGCGTTTCTTAGAAGACATTTTTGTTTTGTTTAAATGTGTGCATGTTCATTAACTGAACATGCCAGTTCGCTTAATTTCAGGTGTATTCATTAAACTTATTGATAATGTCATCAAGTATAAGCTTTTATGGTCTGTCGATGAACTGTCTTCAAAAATGTCGATGAACCCATAATTTAATATTTCTATTAAAATGTCTGTCGGTGAATTGTCTTTAAAATATTCATGAATACATAATAACTATCAATTATTTTAATCATCATGATCAGTCACAGGTCATTTGACCTTGAACAATAGTGTCGGAGAACTGTCTTCAAAAGTGTCGGGGAACTGTCTTCAAATGTGTCGGGGAACTGTCTCCAAAAACCGTGTCGGGGAACTGTCTTGTCGGGGAACTGTCTTGATTCCGGTGTGATACCCCACCCCCGAAATTGGGCCGAAACGACCCAGGCCGAAACGACCCAGGGACCGAAACGACTCAGGACCGAAATGTCCCGCGATCCTTCCAACACCACTTACCGTTCTGCAGCCTACCAGTGTGCTTCGAGGTTACCCAAGCCGGGGCTGTGGGATTGGTAAGTACAATTTTATATCACTTGCAACGAAAAATTCCTGGTGTATGAATGTCATTTGACGTGTCACCAGTAACAATTCTGATTTCATTTCATTTCAAAGCCTTCTCCCGGCCGAGATAACCGATTCTGATTGAAAGCAGGATTGCTCAACCTTAGGTGAACGGAGTTATGGGTTTCTAGGCTAAGTAGAAAGAAAGAAACCATTAATTTAACCCTAGGTTCTTATTCATGGAAATGACGGCATGCAACAAGCTTAGCCTTGATATGTTTCGGTAAGTAATTACCCCATTAAATGTGTTTAGGGGCTCTGTTTTCACGCCTACAAATCCTAGAGACGCCATCTTCGTTTTATCACGTTGTCTCGTTTTCTCTCGTCAAATGAAGATCGACTACATGCCGAACACACTCAGTACACCGAACCGCACAAAACCATCAGCACTTCTGCCAATACTTCTTAACATCCGAGGAGGACTTTCAAAAGGGGTTCCAGTATACCAAGTACTGAAATAAAAGATAAGTATAGCAGGTAAAATGAGTTTGCGCAGTGCGAGGAGAGTGCTAGTACAGTTAAAAGTAAAAACAGAGGCCAATGACTAGGGGGACACATGCACCACCATGCACACCTGATTGTAAAATCAACCAAATCAACTTGGAATGGCAAATGTCTGCATACTTGACAAGTGTAAGGAAATTAGGTAACCGTAATAACTGAGAAGGTTTACGGTGTTTCAGTCCTTCCAAAGGAACAAATATCTTGATGCTACTGATTCTAGCTGGGGATGTTGAAACAAACCCAGGTCCCAGGTCTAAATGTCGTCTCTGCAATAAACTTTGCAAGACGATGGCTAATGTTGTGGAATGGATGGACTGTGGAAAGCGCTTTCATTCGATTTGCAACAACCTTGATGAAAATGATTTTGAGATGATCCAGTCAGGGGAACGTGATTGGTACTGTTGGGAATGCAAAGCTGACTGTGGTCCTTGTGACCGTGCAGTGCTAAACACGGCAGTTCAGTGCGATCGGTGTGAACTATGGATCCACAATGAATGTTCCTACATTACTGAGACACAATATGAAGCTTAAGAAAATTCAAACTGCACATGGATATGCCCAAATTGTGAATTCTTCAACTTTTCAGTCTCTTTCTTTGTTGAAAACGTGAACTTGGAAAACCAAAATAGCTTTGAACCCCTCTCTGGTAGAAAGAGACACAGCGACTTGATTTCGAACACAATCAATTGGACTCCAAAAATGGTTGAAAACTTGTGAGCATTAATATAAACAGCATACGTGGCAAAATATTGGAACTGATAGCGTTTTTGACATTCACAGACCTCATGTGGTGGCCATCCAGGAGACAAAAATTTACAGTACAATTGCAACTTCAGAACTTTTCCATGAAACTTGTCCTTATAATTCAATGAATGTGGAGTGATGCTACTTGTTCATGGAGGTGGGGTGATGCTACTTGTTCATGAGGATATCCCCCATATGCCCTTAACAGACATGGAAAACGATTCGGAATCAGTCTGGATAAAATTGATGGCAAACAAATCTTCTCATTTTATTGCATTTTGGTATCGTCAACCTGGCAGCTCTACTGAAGACTTTCAACTGTTTCGAGAACAACTAGACCTTGTCAGGGCACAGTATAAGGGTAAGAAACTCCCTTCGGTTCACGTCTTGGGTGATTTCAACTTTAGAGACATATCTTGACCGGACAGACTTAACAAAAAATGGTTCTATGTTAAGTCAGTCAGAAGGACAAATATTGATTGACATCATGAATGATCATAGCTTGGAACAATTAGTACATTTTGCAACTCGGGAGGAAAACACTTTGGATCTCATTCTTTCAACTCAGCCTGGCCAGTTTCAAGATGTCCACTCCCCGGACAAATTAAGTGACCATGATGTGATAGCAGCAGCATTAAAGATCTTCCTGCCCCCACAAAAGAAACCTAGGAGGAAGGTGTATTTGTATCAGAAAGGTGATTTTGAATCTATGAGGAAGGATGCACAAAACTTCGCAAAAGAAAAATATTTCAACGGTCATTCTAGTTCTCGGTCGGTACAAGAAAATTTCAACCGTATTATTTCTGTTACATTGGAGGCAGCAGATAAACACATCCCCTCAAACTTGAGCAGATAGAAATCTTCTGTACCTTGGATCACATATGAGATCAGGCGAAAAATTCGCAGAAAAACTAAGACTCACGCTAAAAAGACTGGCAGTAAGAAAATTTGATCAAAGTTCAAGGATCTGAGACGGGAAATAAAGGCTGATATTAAGACTCAGTATGATTCGTATGTGAATAACTTGGTTGGTGACATGAAGTCCAATCCTCGAGATTTTTATCGGTACATTTATGGTCAAAAGAAGGACACCCAAGGTATCCCCCATTGAAAAAACGAAATGGAACAGGCATCACTGAAACTGAGGCAGAGCAAGCAGAGGAATTAAACGGTCAGTTCACGGATGTGTTCAACAAAATAGAGCACAACCATGTTCCCTTGCTTGAAAGGACGACCCCGTTCATGGAGAACATTGTTGTAGCTAAAGAAGGTGTTATCAAACTTCTGAAAGGCCTTAACCCTTCTAAAGCATTAGGACCTGTTGAGTTGCATCCCAGAGTCCTAAAGTAACTTGCAGTTGAATTAGGTCCGGTTTTCGCACACCTTTTTTAACAGTCACTTGATTCGGGTGAAATTCCCAAGGAATTGTCTTTAGCAAATATATGGCCATTGTACAAGAAAGGTGATCGAGCTTGTGCTGGAAATTAGCGCCCTATATCACTCACATATGTACCTTGCAAACTTTTGGAGCACATTGTTTGTTCAAATGTACTGGTCCACCTTGACCAACATAAACTATTATCTGATAGACAACATGCTTTCAGAAAGAACCATAGCTGTGAAACACAACTGGTGACAGTGATAGATGATTGAGCTAAAATCTTGGATAATGGTGGACAAATTGACACATTCATCTTGGATTTTGAGAAAGCTTTTGATACACCTCCTCATGAGCTTCTGAAAAGCAAACTTAATGGATATGGCATTGGTGGCAAAACTTTAAAATGGACTGACGCTTTTCTATGCCACAGAGAGCAACGGGTGGTTGTTAATGGAAGTAAATCTGATTGGGCCCCTGTCCTGTCTGGGGTCCCACAGGGGACGGTTCTTGGTCCACTTCTTTTCTCCCTTTACAAAAATGACATATCACAGGAAATTGATTCAGAAATAAGGCTCTTCGCTGATGACTATGTTTGCTACCAAGAAATAAAAACTTCGGAAGATACCGTGAAACTTCAGTATGATATCGACTAATTGGGTAGCTGGGCTAGGAAGTGGGGAATGCGGTTCCAACCCAGTAAATGTAACATGATGCAACTTTTACATCCTAAGCCTAAGACGTCTTTACGTCATCTTAAACTAGGTATTCAAGAATTTCATAACCGCCCCCGCCCATAGGGGCTTGAAGAAATATATGGGCTGCACGATGCTTCCACGCAGAGCTGAATCCGGCCCGCACACTAGTACTGGTAAACCGCTTAGAGGATCTAAGCCTGTCCAGGAACCGCGGTGTTAGGCGGACAGTCCATGCTAATAAACCCTATTGGTTTCATTGGGCGACAGGGCTTGAGATGTCATTTCATCTCAATGTCGGGTAAAAGTCCCACAAAATTGGAAGCAACGTCTCCAAAATGACCTTTACAGTGTTGACGGGGACGTTAAACCTCAAATCAAACAAACAAAAGAATTTCATAAGAAGTTTGTTTTTGCCCCTGCAGACAAGGCCGCTAACAACGTCGTCGTTGTGTGACGGCTCCACTATGTTAACACGCTTAAGCAGGAGCTTGGTGGTTTAGTACTAAGGCCTATGAACTTCAGCCTTTAGCTGAAGAGAGAGCTATAGTAGATAAACATATTTGTCATTCAGCCACCAAGTTTGCTGTTTGTGTTACCGAAGGCCAAGACAAGCTTCCTACGCTATACTGGTTACCAAAACTTCATAAAAGACCTTAAAAAGCACGGTTTATCGCAAATTCTAGCTCTTGCACTACCACTGAACTTTCTAAATTATTAACTTCCTGTCTTACTGCTATTAAAACGCATGTGATTAAATATTGTGATAAAGTCTTTGAAAGATCAGGAAGAAATCTGTTTTTGGGCTATAAAAAAATCGAATGAGGTTTTATTATTAACGGCTAAACTTCTTAATCAGGGTTATCGGTACCATAAACTACGCAAAGCCTTTTCAAAATTTTATAGACGCCATTCTGATTTAATTTCAAAATTCAATATTGGACTTAAATCTCTTCTGCAACAAGGTCTATCGGAACCCGAATTTTATGGTGACTTAGTATATAAATTCAGAAAAATATATAACCGCAATGACTTCAGCACCCAAATTCGTTAAATCATTCTTCGATATAAAAAGATTGGGTACAACATGGATATTATACGACAGACTGCATGCATGGTAGTTAACCCAATCACGGTTGGCAACTTTGCTTCCCTCTTTAATTGCACGCCGGTGGGTCAGGCCTCAGATTCTATGACGGCTCCAACGTAAAGGCTTATTGAAAATTAAAGAGATAATGTTGGTTGGTGCCTGATGCTCTGTCTCTGGTCGGGCTCATCGGAGTCTAACTGTTGGTTTTCTTTTGCTCCAGCATTTCAGTGGTTTCTTGCTGTCGAGTCCTCACCGTTGTCTCACCTCTGTGGTTCTTTGATTTCTGTGTTCACGGAGATGTTGCACTGATGAGTTAGGAGGCCTTCATGCGGACTGAACAAATTATTTGTCTAAATCGCGACGGAAGTAAGGGCGAGGATTGTGGCCACGTAAAATCGATTTAAGCCCCCCAGTGGAAATCTTCCACTGACCGTTCCAAGGCGGCTCTTCTGTGGCGATTTATTTATGTTGTTGTTTGTTGCTTGCTGTGTGTGTCGCTTGTGTCTTTTAATTTTGGATGGCCATATGGCCATTTTGTGGGAAAGTAACTGTCCATATGGCCTTCCTTTGTTTAGGTTTCCATTATGGTCTGGTCGCTTAATGTTTGTATTTCTTTCCCTTTGGTGTCTTTTATGGATGGAGTAAGTTAATTGTATCAATTCCTGATCTTTGTTTTACTTCTACTTTAAATAAATTGAAATCCAGACATTTTCGTGCTTCAAGTCTGTCTACTTACGATTTTTCCACTCTTTACACTACACTTCCTCATAATCTTATAAAAGAAAAGCTGAATGATTAATTGAATGGGCTTTTCACAGAGAAGATTCTCTTTATCTTGCATGTAATGTCAGAAATGCATTTTTCACTTCTAAAGAGCATAAGAATTATACACTTTGGTCATGGCAGAAAGTGTGTGATGCCCTCACCTTTCTACTTGACAATATCTATATTAGATTCGGTACTAAGTTATTTAGAAAAATTGTGGGTATTCCGATGACTACGAATTGCGCACCTCTTGTGGCTGATCTGTTCTTGTATTGTTATGAAAGAGACTTCATGTTGTCGCTTTCCATTGATAACCAATCTGAAATTATTGAAGCTTTTAGCTCCACTTCTAGATATTTAGATGGTTTATTAAATATTGATAATACCTATTTCGATGGTTTGATCAGTCAGATTTACCCCCCCCCCCCCCCCCCCGAACTTCAGTTAAATGAAGCAAATTCTTCTGATACAGAGGCCCCGTTTTTGGATTTACATCTATCTATTGTAGATGGGTTTGTTTCGTGCAAAATTTATGATAAACGCGATAACGTTGATTTTGATATTGTAAATTTTCCTTTTTTGGATGGTGTTCCTCGTGCGCCATCCTATGGCGTTAATATTTCGCAATTAATTCGATTTGCTAGAGTGTGTAGTCATGTAACTGACTTCAACACTCGTAATAAATTATTAACGGCTAAACTTCTTAATCAGGGTTATCGGTACCATAAACTACGCAAAGCCTTTTCAAAATTTTATAGACGCCATTCTGATTTAATTTTAAAATTCAACATTGGACTTAAATCTCTTCTGCAACAAGGTCTATCGGAACCCGAATTTTATGGTGACTTAGTATATAAATTCAGAAAAATATATAACCGCAATGACTTCAGCACCCAATTTCGTAAAATCATTCTTCGATATAAAAAGATTGGGTTCAACATGGATGTTATACGACAGACTGCATGCATGGTAGTTAACCCTATCACGGTTGGCAACTTTGCTTCCCTCTTTAATTGCACGCCGGTGGGTCAGGCCTCAGATTCTATGACGGTTCCAACGTAAAGGCTTATTGAGAATTAGAGAGATCTAATTCAAGGTAATGTTGGTTGGTGCCTGATGCTCTGTCTCTTGTCGGGCCCATCGGAGTCTAACTGTTGGTTTTCTTTTGCACCAGCATTTCAGTGGTTTCTTGCTGTCGAGTCCTCACCGTTGTCTCACGTGCACCTCTGTGGTTCTTTGATTATTTGTGTTCACGGAGATGTTGCACTGATGAGTTAGGAGGCCTTCATGCGAACTGAACAAATTATTTGTCTTAATCGCGACGGAAGTAAGGGCGAGTGTTGTGGCCACGTAAAATCTATTTAAGTCCCCCAGTGGAAATCTTTAGTTGGTTTTCTTTTGCTCCAGCATTTCAGTGGTTTCTTGCTGTCGAGTTCTCACCGTTGTCTCACCTCTGTGGTTCTTTGATTATTTGTGTTCACGGAGATGTTGCACTGATGAGTTAGGAGGCCTTCATGCGGACTGAACAAATTATTTGTCTAAATCGCGACGGAAGTAAGGGCGAGTGTTGTGGCCACGTAAAATCTATTTAAGCCCCCCAGTGGCGGGTCTTCTGTAGCGGTTTATTTATGTGGTTGTTTGTTACTTACTGTGTGTATCACTTGTGTCTTTTTATTTTGGATGGCCATATGACCATTTTGTGGGAAAGTAACTGTCCTTTTGGCCTTCCTTTGTTTAGGTTTCCATTATGGTATGGTCGCTTAATGTTTGTGTTTCTTTCCCTTTGGTGTCTTTGATGGGTGGAGTAAGTTAATTGTATCGATTCCTGATCTTTGTTTTTCTTCTACTTTACAAGAAAGCGGATCAAAAAGATCAATGCTACCTATGAATTGGAAGGAACTCTCCTTGAAAATGTAGAAAGCATTATATATCTTGGTGTGACAATAACGAATGATTTAAGGTGGAACACTCACATTAATAATGTTTGTACTAAGGCAAATAGGACCATTGGCTTCTTGAGACGGAATCTGTCAACATGCCCACAAGACGTAATAGAAACGGCATACAAGGGACTGGTTCGTTCAATCCTGGAATATGCAAGTACGTCCTGAGATCCACCTACTGTTACCCCCCAGGAGGAACTGGAGAAAGTCCAAAAACGTGCGGCCCGTTTTGTAACTGGGAATTACTCGTTTGAAACTGGGAGTATGACTGGCATTCTGGAACAGTTAAAGTGGGAATCTCTTAAAGAGCGGAGAAAACAAAGTAGGCTGATACTTTTATATAAAGGTCTAAAGGGTAGAGCCAGTATATCCATGGGTGACTCTGTTCCCCCTTCAAAGACAACATTTCAGAAAAAAAAACATTCATTAGCCCTCCAAAAATCGGCACTAGGACTGACACTTACAAATTTAGCTTCATCCCTAGGACAATCTCAGATTGGAACGAGCTCCCCTCTTCTCTCTTGATGTCTGCAGAAGGTGCAGATGACTCCATCTCTAGATTCACCACCCTTGTGAGGTCTAGAGAATAGTTCTGTTGGTCGAAGGTCCTGGTGAAGGATAGTCTAAGGACGTGTCACCGGTAAACATATCTGATTCTGATTCTGACACAGCATCACTAAACTGTGCGAGGGTGGGGAGCATAACCATTTGGCGGGGTAGAGTATTCCAATGAAAAATGGTTCTGGGAAAGAATGACAATTTGTAGTAGTTTGTAGGGGCACCGATGAGCCCGCATGCCAAAGGGCGGTCCCGTCCGGAATGGTCGGGATGAAACGCCGGAATAGTTGGTGCGCTGCGTTGCCAATAACATCTCGACTTGTGGTGGTCAGAATTTAACAGACATAGTATAGGTCTTCTGCTTATGCTTCTGCCATTCCCTAGCCTCTTTCAACATTCTGAGGATTATGCTAGGGGGTGCGTAAAACCGGAACGGACCTAATCCAACTGAGGTAATGGCCAAATGTGACCGACTCAGTATAAGAATATAGATAATTACCGGAAAGGACCAATTTCCCCTCGGTTTCCACCTTATTTTTAGAATATTAGTATGAAATACACATTATTATCATCTTTTACAACAGTATACATGCTCTTGTTCAAAAAATAATTTTGTCAAAGGTGGAATATGGGTCAGTGCACAATAATATCACCCTGTGCGTCAGAGCCATCGCACTCACATTCCCTAGTGGTGTTTGGAGCAGAAATAATTTAAAACTAGAAATAGTGTTTGTAAAACACAATGCCCCAACCATATGCTTGCCCTAAATGCCCAATTTTCCAAGGGCCATAACCAAATGCATGTGTTTGTGCATGTATGTATGTGTGTGTGTGTGTCCATGCATAAAGAGATGTATGCGTGTGTGTGTGTGTGTGTGTGTGTATGCATGCATGTGTGCATGTGTGCATGCATGTGTGAGTGCATGCACGTATGTGTGCCTGCATGCCTGCATAAATGCATGTGTGCATGCATGCATGCATGCACGAGTGTATGCGTGGAAGCATCATGCAGCCCATCTATTTATTCAAGCCCCGATGGGCGAGGGCCGAATATGCATGCATGCATGTATGTATGTATGTATGTATGTACAGGACAAATGCAATATCCCCACCCTCTAACAACTTTGTTTTGCGAGGGGCATAATACATGTAACTGTTTATGTGTGTTTATGAAGAAAAAAAGAAAAGAAGAAAAAAAATCCAGTCCTCCACCGTCTCTCAGATTCATTGTCCACAAACTAATTCGTAGTCCAGCACTCTATCCACTACACTGGCACACGGCTCATAAGATCTGCATTTCACAATGTACTAAGTTCAAAATGTACACATGTCCAAAGTGACGAAGGGCCATAACTCATGAAGTATTTTTCGGAAGTTAGTCAAAATTTAATCAGGTCATCTACTAATCACCACCAATCTATTCACCAACTTTCAAGGCTCTAGCTATTAAAGTTTTTGAGATATTTTGCTGAAAAGATTTTATAAAAAAATCAAAGGGCAATTACTCTTGAAAGTGGCACAATCCGGATAAGAAAAAAAAAACGTGTCCCCTCATTTTCCATGAGGAATCCAGATATGAAATTTCAAAACGGTAGTTAACATATCGTTAAAACTTGATCATTTATTATGGCAAATGTGCTAATATTTTTTGCTGACAAAATGTGAACAGCTTATGCATTTGCAAAAGCTGCTAAGATTTTTTCAGCAAAGATACCAAAATTTTAAATATTTACCTTGCTAGAACAGTTAACAATATGACCACTAACGAGTTCGTTAAACTAACGATGCTTTGAACAACTGAGCCCAGTTTTGCTTAATAATAATAATAATAATAATAATAAACGAGATGTGTTTGTGAGGCACGAACATATCCCTTTGCCAAGGTCATTTTTTTCTTTAAAGTAGGTCAGAGGTCAAGGTCAAGGCCATAGGTCAAAATATTATGTATGACTTGGAAGCCTTTGTCACAAGGAACCTACCGGCCCCGATAGCTCAGTTTGTAGAGTGTCCGCTCCGGGGAACGGGAGGTCACGGATTTGATCCCGGGCCGCGACATACCAAAGTCGTTAAAAATGGTACTAGCTGCTCCTCGCTTGGCACTCAGATTTACGGGGTAGAGCTAGGACTGATCGACCCAGTGTCAGGATAATGTGACTGGGTGTGGTATCATGCAATGTGTCTGGGACATGATACTTCAGTGGGGCAGCACTATAAAAGTGAGCATTGAGCTACCTGTCGCAACCAGACACCGTCGTGATTTGACTAACAGATTGTTGAAAGCGACGTTAAACCCGAATTCACACACACACACACACACACACACACACACACACACACACACACACACACACACACACACACACACATACACACACACACAAGGAACCTAATGCCAAATAAGAAGGCTCTATCTGGAACTATTCAAAAGTTATATGACCAATGTTAGAGTTGTCCAAACAACAAACCTACAAATAGGCAGGGAAAAACAATATGTCCCCGCTTTTGCTACCAGGGGCATTATAACAACGGTACTACTACTACTACTAGAAGCCTCCGTGGTGTAGTGGTTATGCTACTCGCCTTGTAAACTAGGGGTCGCAGGGTCGATCCCGGGCTTCTCCAGACTTTCGGATGCGTCTTTAAATCGAGGTCCCATCTCCAAGACCTAAGCAACAACAACAACTTCTTCTTCTACTACTACTACTACTACTACTACTACTACTACTACTACTACTAATAATAATAATTATTTGATTCACAGGCCAATAGTCTGTCGCATAGTTCCAGATAAGAGAGAGTAACCAGGTTAATTGTTATATCACTTTTATGCTTTGTTGTGGGTACTTGTTGGAATCACCAAGAAATGATTTTAACAAGTACCCACAACCTACTTCTGAAGAGATACTCGTGTAAAAAAAATTCCTTTAATATCTAAACTATCAGAGGGTCACTAACCCTGAAGATTCCGAGAAAAAATAGCTGCACGCAAAAATGTGTTTTTTTGTCGTCTGTTGCCTCTTCTTTCAAACTATTCAAACACATTTTTGCATACTGGCGAAGTGTAGAATCTGATCAGATGGCCCCCAGTCCACACTTATTGTAACAACCCAGCAGGCACACGTCGCTATGACAGCGTCAAATCAACGTCGGTGCAACGTCATGACATTGCACCGACGTAGATTTTACATTGCATAAACCTCATGACTCTGTGCCGACGTTGATGTGACGTCACAATCACGCCATTTGCCGGCTGGGAATGACTTTCCAAAGTAATCAGAATACAACAAATCAGATGACATTGTATCTAAAGGGCTAAAAATGTCAGGGGCGTATCTACCTGTACGCAGATACGCACTTACGTACACATTACAAACGTAAATATAGACGTAGTAGAAATAGAAGAAGAAGAGGGAGAAAAAGAAGAAGAAAGAAGCAGAGGGAAGAAGAAGAAGAAGAAGAAGAAGAAGAAGAAGAAGAAGAAGAAGAAGAAGAAGAAGAAGAAAAACAGTATGTGTCTAGGATAAACACAACACTTTTTATTAGCTAGCATAGTTTCCTCCTTTGCCATGGGGACCGCACTTAGAGAAAAGAATTTGCTGCGTAACAGTGGTCCCCAGTATTATTTTTAGTATTTTCTTTGGTTTGCGTATAAATGATTTTCTTCTAGCTACGCCCCTGAATGTAACAATAACCGTAAAGCGGATACGGTGAACATGATGGATGTTCTTTAGTTAAGACTGGAAGTTGCATGCATAAATTTTGGATGTCTTTAAAAATTTAGATAACGATATATCGGTTCAAGTATTCATTGCATATCCATTGATTTGCAAAATTTGGCTTCGAAAATATCCTTCTGGATACCAGCTGTATCGTGATCAATACCCTAATACACCTAGTTTTATGCCGATTTCAATACAGCAAGTTTGAAATATAGGCCAGATTTTATGAATATTGAATTATCTTTCATTTTTGGTCCATTTCGGACTTATTTTGGATAGCCGTTTGGCCATTTAGTGGGAAAGTAGCCATTCTTTTGGCTTTCCGCTTGTGACGTATTCATTATGGTGAAGCTGTTTTATGTGAATGTTTCTTTCCATTTTGATGTCTTGGATGGGATCTATCGATTCCTGATCATTCACATCTATTTTGCATATCAGGGCTGTTTTGTTCGTGTATGGTGGCTGTAAAGGTCTCCCCATACATTCATTTAATGCTATTATTTTTCCAATCCTCAGAGATAGTATTTGCAATTGCTTTTGACCGTTCATTAAATTGATATCCTTTAAATACTGTATTGATGTTATAAGTATATCGATATTCGTATCTCGTTGTTGCAAGCTTGCTTTATTTGGCATCTGTGGATTGTTTGAAGACATAGCTATTTCTGGGCTTTTGATATGCATTCCTTCAATTTGAATGATTTACCTTCAGTTCTTATGAATACTTTATTATATGACGTCGCGTCTGAGCGTATAATAACGTCATACAATAAATTGGGTAACCCACTACAGTGGATTAAATATGCAAATTGGTTAAATACGCCCCGTAACGATACATTTACGACGTTCTTAACGATGTCGCGTTTACTAATGACGAAATATTGGCATTTTTTTGTAAAACAATCGTGAATAGAATGCGTCTTAAATGTCATATGATAAATAGAATCTTGCATTCGTGCTATTAATTATTGATTTCATTAAACTCGTTGAGGAAAAGGGATAAAATGCTCGGTAAAGCCTCGCATTTCATCCCTTTACCTCAACTCGTTTAATAAATTCAATGATACATGTGCACTAATGTAAGATTCTCTATATATTCTTCAATTACCGGTATGAATATCACTTTTCTTTTGACGATATCGCCACACCAGAACCGCAATGAGTATTACTAATAAAGGACGGGTCTCCCTAAGGGGTGTTTTTGGCCTCCTACCGATTTTGTTTATTTCTGGCTTATTGTTAGCATACATATGCCTTATTATTTGGAACATATGTGGTTTTGGTATTTGAGCAGTTTTTTTCTGAGTTACAGGCTCTTCAAAGTGGGTGGGGTAACTCCACACAGTTTTGACATGTATTTTGTGTCTCATTTAAAGGTAGAAAAATAGTACCATACATGACACGTTATTATATAAAATTACAGGGGAAGGTCTAACTCTATGTTTTGTCACAAGTTTATTCACCAAAATTCATATTTTTTGGGGGAAAATATGGTTTAAGAAACCTTGAGTCATTTTTGAGATTTTTTAACAGTAAAGTTCTTTTTTTTTCTTATATCTTCGGTATACATTAACCTATAGTGGTGAAACTCCTACCATGCAAGCATACTGATTAGGTAATATAACTCAAATGATCATTTGAGATGTTGACCTATATTTCACAGTTGAATGAACATTCTTATTTCATGTTAATGGGTTAGATTTTTGTTTCCATCAGTTCAAGAGTTTAGATAATTCTAGCATTTGGATAAACAGGCGAATGGTTTAAACATATTTAAATAAAACGAAAAAAACAACAAAAAACAAACAAACAATAGAAATGTGTAAAAAGTACCCAGATGCCCCCGCCTTTTTGGCTTAGCTAATATGCCTGCATGACCCCTGAGGACATATTGTACATGTATGTGTCATTGAATATGTATTAGAATCAGATATATATGTTCGTGGGTGGGTATCTCGATATTTTGAATGTTGATGATATGAACTTGGCAGGGCAGGGGGCTGGCGCATGATTGTGTGGGTCTCAAGATATATGTCATTGAATGTGTCTAACCATAAACAACAGCAAATAAAAAAAGGTTGGAATCTAAACAATCAACATATTTAATTACTGAATCAAGTTAATCTATTGAAGAATCGCTTTCATCGTCACCTGAACTTGAGCTGTCCCAGTCTTTTTGTGCAGCATCTGTAAGACTGTTCACATACTGTGACTTGAATGACTGTTCTCGCTCTGACTTCGGCTGATGGCAGTAAAAACCTAGATACCACAACACGGAAGCGATATGGGCCCAGCAGCCAACTACCCTGGCACCATTCTTGCACATGCAGTACCATCCTTTTATGAGTTCGAGACCAGGACCATACTCAATCCATAGATAGTATGAGCCAGACGAAGTGTGCCTTGATTTTATTTGGGCTTTCAAAATTCCATCCTCCTCCTTGTGAATCATTATCTCATACTGACCGGCTTCAGTAGTGTGTTCGTCTGTATACGAATCGGCCTGTTTTAATTGGTATATGCCCATGGCCATGTCTCTCAGCTCTGCTTCCGTTAATTGTGGGAAGTCTTCGATGTTGGCATCATCAATAGCTTTCCATGGAGCCTTTGCACGACTGTCCCAACCCTTTTTCTCTACTTTGTCTTTAAGTTTGTTTGGTAAGTTGTAGCATACGTTTTGCAAGAACCTCATCAGATTCAGAATTCTTAACAAGAACAGGCCTAAATGCATTTAACAAAGAACATACGATTCTTATAATAATCATAGATCAGTCAGTTTGTTAGTCAAGCTAACAATTCAATTGCCAAGAATGTTTTCCTATATTGCAGCATCATTCATTGTATCATGTTAAGTACAACAGCAGCATTATCATTAGATGTCTCTTCAAAGTAAGGTCACATCTTTAATGAATAGTGGAAACATATAAGCAGATAAAGGGTCTCCTTGTCTAATACCTGAAATACAGAGATAGAGAGGGAGACAGGGAATACAATCTAAGGATTAAAGAAGGCCCTGGACTTGAGTCCATACTAGGGTGGCAGTGCAAATGAAAAAAAAATGGTGACGAGGTATTTGATTGCTGTGTCAATATCGCTTCTGTGTTAAAGAACCTCGGTTTTAAGGCCATCAGCCAAAGTCAGTAAAAAATCGTTGAAGTCACAGTATATGAACAGTGTAACAGCTGCTGTTCAAAAAGAGGCAACAGCTCAAGTTCAGGTGCCAATGAAAGCTATTCTTCTGTAGATTAATTTGATTCAATATGCGCAAAGCATGTCAGAATACAGTTGTGAACAACCATTTTCGAATGTATATGTCTGTGTCTTCATGTAGGTGTACCACATTCTTTTTAGATGTGCTCTTGAAGTGGGATTATTAAAGATATTCAAGCAGACCTTTCTTGTATCTCTGCATGTCAATTAAAGGAAGGAGTGAGTGAGGCATACATATTTTTTCGATGTGATGTTATGTTCGTATGTGCTTACTATGTCACACATTATTACGTTCATAACCAGGTTCACGTTTAGTTGCACATTTATGTCTGCATTTCTCCTGCAGCTCATAACTGTTTAGCATGTTTATGGTCACTGATTCTGTCTGGGGTGGGGCTATGTGACTGGACCAAAGAAAATGTAAAAAAAAAATATGTATCTCAGAAACTGTTCAGATTCCAACCTTTTTAATTTGATGTTGTTTATGGTCAGATGCATTCAATGACACACACAATAATGCCCCAGCCCCCTGCCCTGCCCATTTCATATCATCAAAATCCAAATATCTTAGAAAATATTGAGATACCCGTCCTGAACATATATATCTGATGCTAGTGTGTCTCCCAGGTCTAATGCAGCTATATTGGCAAAGTCAAACAGGCGGGGGCATCTGTGTACTTTGGACACATTTCCATTGTTTGTTTTTTTCGTTTGATTTAAATATGTTTAAAATCATCGCCTGTTTATCCAAATGCCAGAAATATCTAAACTCTTGATCTGATGGAAACAATAATCTAACCTATAAACATGAAATAAGAATGTTCATTCAACCGTGAAATATAGGTCAACATCTCAAATGATCATTTGAGTTATATTGCCTCATCAGTATGCTTGCATGGTAGGAGTTTCACCACAATAGGTTAATGTATACCGAAGATATAAGAAAAAAAAGAACTTTACTGTTAAAAAATCTCAAAAATGACCCAAGGTTCCTTAAACCATATTTTTCCCCCAAAAAGTGAATTTTGGTGAATCAACTTGTGACAAAACATAGAGTTAGACCTTCCCCTGTACCAAAACCACATATGTACCAAATAATTAGGCATATGTATGCTAACAATAAGTCAGAAATAAACAAAATCGTTAGGAGGCCAAAAACACCCCTTAGGGAGACCCGTCCTTTAAAGCGTAAAATCGATTTAAGCCACCCCCCACCCCCACACACCTCCACCAAAGGTAACATACTTTTTATTTACTGAACCCAGTGGGCACATGACGTAATTGGGACATCACATCGACGTCGATTTAAGGTCATGACGATTATACAACGTCACATATACGTCGGTGCAACATCGTGACGTTGCACCGACGTTGATTTGACGTTACCCTAGCGACGTGTGCCTGCTGATAAGGTTTCAATGCGGTTCTTCTGTCGCGGATACTTTTTGTTACTGTTTGTTTTTGCATGTATGTATCGCTCATATATTTTCTATTTTGAATAGGCGTTTGGCCAATTTGTAAGTGTCCTTTTGGCTTTCCGCTTGTGATATTTTCATTAGGATTTATTTAATTCATGTTTGTGTTTCTTTCCATTTGGTGTTTCTGTTGGAAGGTTTTTAGTAAGTGTATCGATTCGTGATCATTGCCTTCACTTCTACTTTACAGTAGCTTACATTCCACATCTTCTGTACAGATTCCCCATTCCATTAATAACTTTAGTAACTATGGTGTCGTCGGTATTGGTCAGACCTTTAAATCTGTTTTCTGCTGCTTAAAACATGTGATAAAATATTGCGACAAATTCTTCGACAGATCAGGTAGAAATCTGTTTTGTTCTATAAAAATTCTAATGAAGTTTTAAATAAATTGAAATCCAGGCGTTTTCGTGCTTCAAGTCTGTCTACTTATGATTTTTCCACCCTTTACACTACACTTCCTCGTAGCCGTCGTGATATGACTGAAAAATTGTTGAAAGCGACGTTAAACCCGAATTCACACACTTCCTCATAATCTTATAAAAGAAAAACTTAATGATTTAATTGAATGGGCATTTCATAGGGAAGACTCCCTCTATCTTGCATGTAATGTAAGAAACGCTTTTTTTTCACTTCTGAAGAGCATAAAAAATATACTTTTTGGTCATGTCAGAAAGTGTGCGAAGCACTCACCTTTCTACGCGACAATATTTACATTAGATTTGGTACTAAGTTATTTAGACAAGTTGTGAGTATTCCGATGGGTACTAATTGCGCACTACTTGTGGCTGATCTGTTTTTGTTCTGTTATGAGAGAGACTTCATGATGTCCCTTTCTGCTGAAAACAGCGTGAAATCATTTAAGCTTTTAGCTCCACTTCTAGATATTTGGATGATTTATTAAATATTGATAATACCTTTTTCGATGGTGTGATCAGTCAGATTTACCCCCCCCCCCCCCCACCAAGAACTTCAGTTTAATAAAGCAAATTCTTCTGATACCGAGTCCCCGTTTTTGGACTTACATCTATATATTGTACATGGGTTTGTTTCGTGCAAAATTTATGATAAACGCGATGATTTTGATTTTGAGATTGTAAATTTTCCTTTTTTGGATGGTGATGTTCCTCGTGCACCATCCTATGGCGTTTATATTTCACAATTAATTCGATTTGCTAGAGTCTGCACTCATGTAACTGACTTCAACACTCGTAATAAATTATTAACGGCTAAACTTCTTAATCAGGGTTATCGGTACCATAAACTACGCAAAGCCTTTCAAAATTTTATAGACTTCATTCTGATTTAATTTCAAAATTCATTATTGGACTTAAATCTCTACTGCAACAAGGTCTATCGGAACCCGAATTTTATGGTGACAGTATATAAATTCAGAAAAATATATAACCGCAATGACTTTAGCACCCAATTTCGTAAAATCATTCTTCGATATAAAAAGATTGGGTACAACATGGATATTATACGACAGACTGCATGCATGGTAGTTAACCCAATCACGGTTGGCGTCTTTGCTCCCCTCTTTAATTGCACGCCGGTGGGCCAGGCCTCAGATTCTATGACAGTTCCAACGTAAAGGCTTATTGAGAATTAGAGAGATCTAATTCAAGGTAATGTTGGTTGGTGCTTGATGCTCCATTTCTGGTCGAGCTCATCGGAGTCTAACTGTTGGTTTTCTTTTGCTCCAGCATTTCAGTGGTTTCTTGCTGTCGAGTCCTCACCGTTGTCTCACCTCTGTGGTTCTTTGATTATTTGTGTTCAAGGAGATGTTGCACTGATGAGTTAGGAGGCCTTCATGCGGACTGAACAAATTATTTGTCTAAATCGCGATGGAAGTAGAGGCGAGGATTGTGGCACGTAAAATCGATTTAAGCCCCCCAGTGGAAATCTTTCCATTGATCGTTCCAAGGCGGTTCTTCTGTGGCGAATTATTTATGTTGTTGTTTGTTACTTACTGTGTGTATCACTTGTGTCTTTTTATTTTGGATTGCCATATGGTCATTTTGTGGGAAAGTAACTGTCCTTATGGCCTTCCTTTGTTTGGGTTTCCATTATGTTCTGGTCGCTTAATGTTTGTGTTTCTTTCCCTTTGGTGTCTTTGATGGGTGGAGTAAGTTAATTGTATCGATTCCTGATCTTTGTTTTACTTCTACTTAGTATACCTCTGTTAATCAGATTGTAAATAGTTTTAAGGACTCATCCAATGTCCTCTTTTTTGAGCTTAATTCTAAATTTAGCCACCTACCCAACTGAGGTTATGGCAAAATATGACTGACTCAGTATATGAAGATACATGTAGATAGTACGTGAGAAGAACGAGTTGATCTGAATAATAATGATAATAATGATCGACCTTATTTATAGAGGGTAGCACAAATAGTACTAGTGCGAATCATCCATATGGCCCTCTTTTCCTGGGTAGGAACCAGTACTAAGCAATGTGGATAAAGTCTCTTGCTCGAGGAAACAATACTTGGCGCTTGCGGGGACCGAACCGGCTACCTCTCGATCTCAAATCCGATGCTTTACCACTGCACCACAGCGCTTCACTGTGGTGCAGTGTAAGCTGGTGTAGTTAGATTTGTCTAAATCGCGACGGAAGTAAGGGCAAGGATTGTCGCCAAGTAAAATCGATTTAAGCTTCCCCACCCCCCCCCCCCCCCTCCCTCCAGTGGAGTTCGTTTCACTTTACTGACCGTTCCACGTTCCAAGGCGGTTCTTCTGTCGCGGTTTGGTTTTGTCTTTGAGTGTGTTTCGGCCCCCGCCCATAGGGGCTTGAAGAAATATATGGGCTGCATGATACTTCCACGCACAGCTGAATCAAGCCCGCACACTAGTATTGGTAAACCGCTTAGAGGATCTAAGCCTGTCCAGGAACCGCGGTGCAAGGCAGACCATCCATGCTAATAAACCCTATTGGTTTCATTCGGGGGCAGGCTTGAGGGGTAATTTCATCTCAATGTCGGGTAAAAGTCACACAAAATCTGAAGCAACGTCTCCAAAATGACCTTCACAGTGTTGACAGGGACGTTAAAGCTCAAATCAATCAATCAAATCTTTGAGTGTGTGTATCGCTTATATAAATTTGTTTTAGATAGCCAATTGGCCATTTTGTGGGAAAGTAATTGTCCTTTTTTGGCTTCCGCTGTTGATGTTTTCATTAGGGCCTGGTTGTTTCATGTTTTCGTTTCTTTCCATTTGGTGTCTCTGACGGGAGCTGTTGGTTAATTGTATCGATTCCTGATCATTGCCTTCATTTATATTCTGTCTACTTGGTGATAGCTAGGGAATGGATAATAATAAAATGATAAATGATAAATAAAATCACAAGCTTAGCCTTGGGGTTAAGATGTATTGGGAGAAGAAATTGAAAAAGTTCAGTATGGAGCTGCTAGATTTGTAACAGGTAATTACTGCTTTGAAAATGGGAGCATGACTGGAATACTTGGAAATTTAAAATGGGAGTCTCACACAAAAGGAGGAAAGACAGTAGGCTCATCCTTTTATACAAAGGTCAAAAGGGTGCTGCCAGCATTCCAACAGATGACCTTGTCCCCCAGCCAGGCACTGTAGAAATCACCATTCATTGGCGTTTCAGCCCCTTTCTGCAATAACTGACATGTATAAAGAATCGTTCTTCCCCCGAACCATTAGAGATTAGAATGGCCTTCCCGATTCGATTATTTCGACAGCTGAGGGTGCTGATGACTGTATAACTAAGTTCTTCTTCTTCTTCTTCTTCTTCTTCCGGTTTCGCCTTAACCCCAGTAGGGGACACAGACGGTGTATGTTACATACACTCCAGTTTTGCAGGATGAAAGCCTACACAGTAATCATGTAATTACGGTAGGGTTCTTTAACCTGCACAGGGGATGGTTCTCCCTGCACAGGGGGCCTCCAGTTAACGTCCCGATCCGAAGGACGGTGCACTTTATGACATTCATCCCTGCAAATGATGCCAGTGGAGCGTGTTCGGACACCGAAATTTTTCACACCGCTGCCGGGGATCGAACCCGGGACCTCTAGCATCAGAGGCAAGTGCACTAACCACTGAGCTATCACGCTCTTAGTTTACCTCTTTAGTTAGAGATAGGGACTAACTTCCCATATCACAGGTCCTGATGGATGAATGTCATTTGACTTGTCACCATTTACAATTCTGATTCTGGGAGATAGATAATTATCAATTAATGATATCAAATCTTAACCTCGGGGGTTAAGACAATTAATGTATCTGTTCGGTTCGGTTAACTCGTTTGTCTCCCGCGCACCTTGACAACTCGAGATTTTCACCTTGAACTTAAGATGGCTAACCAACCAACCTCAAGGTACTGCGATGTGCCAAAAGCAACTCCAATCGAAGTGTTTGATTTGATTGCGAGATTTAAAGCAGATCCAGAACCTAGAAAAGTGAATTTAAGCGTTGGGGGTAAGTGACATTCGATTTATTTAATTATGGGGCAACTTGCCCGTTTTCGACATGGAAGTGGCTATACGACCGGACCCGGTCCGGTCACCGGAAAGACCGAAATCACCGAAATCTATCGAAATCACCGAAATCACCAAAGAAATCACCCTGGGTAGCTCATAAATCACCATTGTATGATTGGATAGGGTTGTGAAAGACATGATAGGGTAGGGTTTTGTTGGATTTGGTCTGGTTGGCTTTGGTAGGGATGGGATTGGTAGGGGGAATCGCCATGGAAATCACCACATAAATCATCTTCCAATATTATGCGCTGGGTTAAACTGGACAGTCTCACGTATATGTCACCCTGGGATGGTCAGAAATCACCATTGTATTATTGGGTAGGATTGGGAAAGACATGGTAGGGTAGGGTTTTGTTTGATTTGGTCAGGTTGGGTTTGGTAGGGACGGGTTTGGTTGTTGTTGTTGTTTGGTCGGGGATTCGCCATGGAAATCACCGAAATCACCATGGTTTTAGTTCGCGGTACCAAAATAAAGTTTGACTTTACTGTGCGATAATTGTGCATAAAAGGAGTTTTTGATAGTCAGCTGAGAAAGAAAGAAAGCTGCTGGACATTGCTGTCGATTAAAGTTATTATCACAATTTTGCGCATATCTTCTCAAATTTAGTTTTTGATTGGTTTAAAGTTATTATAATTTATAATAATAATACTTTGATTAGTTTGTTTCTTTTTTAGCTCACCTGTCACGTAGTGACAAGGTGAGCTTTTGGGATCACTTTTTGTCCGTCGTGCGTGTGTGCGTGCGTGTGTGCGTGCGTAAACTTTTTCTTCAAACGACATCTCCTCCTAAACCACTGATTGGATTTTAACCAAACTTCACAGGAATGATCCTTAGGTGGTCCCCTTTCAAAGTTGTTCAAATGGTTCAGGTCCATTGCACATCTAGGTCACAGGAGCTAAAAATAGATTTTTAAAATGAAAACTTTAAAAATCTTCTTCTCTGAAACTGCAAGGCCCAGGTCTTTGATATTTGGTATGAAGCTTCATCTAGTGGACCTCTACCAAGATTGTTCAAATTATGGCCCTTGGGCCAGAAATGCCCCCGCCCCGGGGGCCTTTGGGTTTACATAGGCTTATATAGGGAAAATCTTTAAAAATCTTCTCTGAAACCAAAAGGCCCAAGTCTTTGATATTTGGTGTGAAGCATCACCTAGTGGACCTCTACCAAGATTGTTAAAATTATAGCCCTAGGGCCAAAAATACCCCCGCCCCGGGGGGCCTTTGGTTTTACATAGGCTTTTACAGGGAAAATCTTTAAAAATCTTCTTCTCTTAAACCGAAAGGCCCAGGTCTTCTATATTTGGTGTGAAGCTTCATCTAGTGGACCTCTACCAAGATTGTTCAAATTATGGCCCTTTGGCCAGAAATGCCCCTGCCCCGGGGGCCTTTGGATTTACATAGGCTTATATAGGGAAAATCTTTAAAAATCTTCTTCTCTGAAACCACAAGGCCCAGGTCTTTGATATTTGGTGTGAAGCTTCACCTAGTGGACCTCTACCAAGATTGTTAAAATTATAGCCCTAGGGCCAAAAATACCCCTGCCCCTTGGGCCCTTTGGTTTTACATAGGCTTTTACAGGGAAAATCTTTAAAAATCTTCATCTCTGAAACCGAAAGGCCCAGGTCTTCTATATTTGGTGTGAAGCTTCATCTAGTGGACCTCTACCAAGATTGTTCAAATTATGGCCCTTTGGCCAGAAATGCCCCTGCCCCGGGGGGCCTTTGGATTTACATAGGCTTATATAGGGAAAATCTTTAAAAATCTTCTTCTCTGAAACCACAAGGCCCAGGTCTTTGATATTTGGTGTGAAGCTTCACCTAGTGGACCTCTACCAAGATTGTTCAAATTATAGCCCACGGCCAAAAATGCCCCCTCCCGGGGGACCTTTGGTTTTACATAGGCTTATACAGGGAAAATCTTTAAAAATCTTCTTCTCTGAAATGGAAAGGCCCAGGTCTTCGATATTTGGTATGAAGCTTCATCTAGTGGACCTCTACCAAGATTGTTCAAATTATGGCCCTTGGGCCAGAAATGCCCCCGCCCGGGGCCCTTTGGTTTGACATGGCTTATATAGGGAAAATCTTTAAAAATCTTCTTCTCTAAAACCACAAGGCCCAGGTCTTTGATATTTGATGTGAAGCTTCACCTAGTGGACCTCTACCAAGATTGTTCAAATTATAGCCCTAGGGCCAAAAATGCCCTGCCCCGGGGGCCTTTGGTTTTACATAGGCTTATACAGGGAAAATCTTTAAAAATCTTTTTCTCTGAAACCACATGGCTCAGATCTTTGATATTTGGTGTGAAGCTTCATCTAGTGGATGTCTACCAAGATTGTTCAAATTATAGCCCTGGGGCTAAAAGTGCCCCCGCCCCGGGGGCCAGTGATTTTACATAGGCTTATATAGGGAAAATCTTTAAAATCTTCTTCTCTGAAACCGCAAGGCCCAGGTCTTTGATATTTGGTGTGAAGCTTCATCTAGTAGACCTCTACCAAGATTGTTCAAATCATAGCCATGGGGCCAAAAAGGCCCCCGCCCCAGTGGCCTTTGGTTTTACATAGGCTTATACAGGGAAAATCTTTAAAAATATTCTTCTCTGAAACCACAAGGCTCAAATCTTTGTTATTTGTCGTGAAGCTTCATCTAGTGGACCTCTACCAAGATTGTTCAAATTATAGCCCTGGGGCCAAAAATGCCCCCATTCTCGGGGCCCTTTGGTTTTTCATAGGCTTATATAGGGAAAATCTTTAAAAATCTTCTTCTCTGAAACCACAAGGCTCAGGTTTTTGATATTTGGTATGAAGCTTCACCTAGGATAGCCCTTGGGCCAAGAATGTACTTGAGACACTGATTTTCAGGTGAGCGATTCAGGGCCCTCTGGGCCCTCTTGTTTTTTAAATATATCGCTAGCATATATGCATACAGATTATGTTTGTATTTGAGTTTAACGGCCCACTCAACACTATTTAGGTTATTTTTGAGCCGGTCAGTTTACCTATCCACATTTTTCCTGGGCAGGCTTATACGTAAGCGATTAATTAGTACAGTGCACATTCTTTCACTAGAAACTGACAACTGCCCTTCTTGAATCATCGGAAGGGAGAGAATGACCACAGAAAAGAGTTCATGATCAATCTCCACGAAAGAATGTTGCCGACTCCGGCAGGTATCGAACCCGCGTCCTTCTGATCAGCAGTCAGACCCGCATCCGACTGAGCTACAGAGGCCGGCCAAAAATAAATCTTTTCTAACGAGTGCCCACAATCTATGTTTTGAGTAGGAGTAAGAAAACGATCACAAGTTTCATCGCAAAATATTCCATTGTATTCTATTATATTGATTAATCATGTTATTATTATTATTTTATTATGATTAAAATAAATCAACTCAAACTCAGATCAAGTGATTAAAGTATTAATCGTTAATTAACACGATTATTGATGAATGGATTATCTAGATATGTTTACTGAGTATGCCATATGTACCACTGACACTCTTTAAGTGTTTTAAAATTCTACCAAGTTAACAAGCCTATGCGATGAAGACATAGAACGGGGAAAAGTGGGGTTTGCAGGGTGTATATCTTTCATATTGCAGCTTATAACATATATCGTGCCTACTTCATGATTAGAAGCTCCTCATTAAGGCGATTATAACGAGTATCCACAATCTATGTTATTAGAATAACTAAGAAAATGATGTTTTTATATAGGAGTGATGCGGATAACTCGTTTACCATGTCTAATTCAAGTTCGTTCATTAGGAAAAAAGTGGGGTTTGCAGGTTTTTTTTTTCTTATTTCTGTTCAGAATGTACATTGCGGAATTGAAAATTTTGCACCCAAAATATAATATGAAATTTCTTTCTGAAAAGTCGTGTAAAATAGGGCATTCTTTCGTATCTATAAAAGGTTATTTTTCTTATGAAAATTATTGGTACTTTTCTTATTTTTACGCCAAACATAGTTTGTGAGTGCAACATAGGTTGTGAGTGCTAGTTAAAAGCGCCTCTTTGAGTCGATTCCAACGAGTGTCCACAACCTATCTCTTGGAGCAGAAATAAGAGACACAATGTATACCCGAAAACCCACGTTTTATCCATATAAAGTGGGGTTTAGGGGTGGTGATACACATACTCAAAGACATACCATAACAAAATAAACCACGACAGAAGAACCGCATTGAAACGGTCAGTGAAACGAATTCCACTGGGATGCGGGTGGGCGGGGGGGGGGGGGGGGGGGTCAGAGCATCAGGCACCAACCAACATTACATAAAATTAAATTCTAATTCAATTCTCAGCAAGCATTTACGCTGGAACCGTCACAGAATCTGAGGCCTGACCCACCGGCGTGCAATTAAAGAGGGAAGCAAAGTTGACAACCTTGATTGGGTTAACTACCATGCATGAAGTCTGTCGTATAACATTTATGTTGCACCCAATCTTTTTATATCGAAGAATGATTTTACAAAATAGGGTGATGAAGTCATTGCGAGTATATATGTCTCTGAATTTATATACTAAATCAATATAATCAAGTTATTCTTTAGTAATAATAATACATACTGCCAATGCTTAGTGTGATTTCAGCGACTTTGATTTGCATACTTAATTAACTGGAGATTATTGTTTATGCAAGAGTTAAATAATTAAAGAAATAAAAATAATATTTTTTTAACTAGACAATTTAACGGACTATAAAAATCTCAGTCTAATTTGTCTATATATTAATTAAATTACAATGATAATTTTAGTATCGTATCCTACCCAACTTTGGTGATTTCGGTGATTTCCATGGCGATTCCCCGGCCTAACCCGTCCCTACCAAATCCAACCTGACCAAATTCAACAAAACCCTACCCTACCATGTCTTTCCCAACCCTATCCAATCATCCAATGGCGATTTCTGATCTTCCCAGGGTGATTTTGGTGGTGATTTTGGTGATTTCTGTGGTGATTTCGGTGATTTCGGTCTTTCCGGTGACCCGACCCGGTCCATTACGGAAGGCTAGAATGCCGGGAATATAATATTTGGCAGTTATAATCGACTGAAAACAGAAAACAAATACATATGAAGAACCTGACAAACCTTTTCCACCATTTTGGAAGGGGGAGAATACTTTCGTTTTATGTATATCTGGTCGGACATATAGAGCAATGCGTCTCGTATGCTGGATGAGAACACAGGTTCTTCTTCCCGGCGAAGATGTGTGCCATCCCAAGGATCAATTACGTCGTTGTTGATGAGACGCGGACCGTGGTCCCACAGCAGTTGTGGGTAGATTTTAGGCACCATCTTGTTGAAGCGCTTGCAGTGCTTATTGTAGCTCCAGCTATGGCTTTGAAATAGATTCCCACACATGACCCTGGGAACTCCTTGTCGATGGAACTCGTTGACAATTTCTAGTAGCGCATACATGACTTCGTGATTGTTCAGCGGTTCATACTTTCTTCGCCTGTCCCAGTCGTCGTTTCTAATGTCGTTCTCCCCAATTTGTACAAAACACACGGTCCATAGAAATACCAAAACGCACCTGTATATACCAAAACGCACTGCCAATATTGGATTTTTCTATGTAGGGTAGGGTGAATTAGAGGATTAGACACTTAGAAACAAATATATATATCTATATCTAATATATATTTAGGATATAAATAAATATAGGCGTTTATACATATTATACATTCGAGCCGGGGCTCAGCAGTTCCTACCAAAACGCTATGTCAATTTATTGGATTTTTCTAAGAACGCCAATCTGATGCGGAAAAAGTATTTCCGAATGCCGCAGTTTTTATTGGTCTCAGTGGGCTCCGACAAGTGTACAAGATCAGGGTCATAGTCCCAGGAATGCAGTCTGATCCATCATGTTAACAAGTCTGTGTAATAAGCACCCCTCTAAACACCACGTTTTACGCTGATAACTGCAGTTTACAGGGGTAGACACTTTTTTTCTAATTTCCGTGCACCGCCCCCGCCCATAGGGGCTTGAAGAAATATATGGGCTGCACGATGCTGCCCCGCAGAGCTGAATCCGGCCCGCACACTAGTACTGGTAAACCGCTTGGAGGATCTAAGCCTGTCCAGGAACCGCGGTGCGAGGCGGACCGTCCATGCTAATAAACCTTATTGGTTTCATTGGGCGACAGGGCTTGAGATGTCGTTTCATCTCAATGTCGGGTAAAAGTCCCACAAAATTGGAAGCAACGTCTCCAAAATTACCTTGACAGTGTTGACGGGGACGTTAAACCTCAAATCAAACAAAACCAAGACAAAGGTTGTGGGTACTTGTTAGAATCAACTCAACAAGCGGTTTTAAAGAACACCAACCATCTATATTTGGAGTATAAATAAGAAAAAAACATGTCCAAAAATTCAAGGCTCATTCTGATGCGCGCCTGACTGATAATCAAGAGGACGATCTGGCGAGTATTTAAGCGTGGCTATGTAAACTGACCGGCTCAACAATGACCTAAAATAGTGTTGAATGGGCCGTTAAAATCCAATGCAAACAAAATGAAGGCCCGATGTTGCTTAGTTACATTGCGCTAAACGGAACACAACTCGGCCTAAACAATGATGTGCATTATAGATACATTACCCCAGCTAGCACAAAATAGCGGGCCAACGTCGGGCAGACAGCGATACGACACAGTCAGCCCGACATTGGCTCGACATGCTTTGCTGGCTGGGATATCTACAGCCCATAAGGAGCATCTGAGTATTAAAGTTCAAGATAAAAGGTAAGCTTACCAATGCACATCAAATCCCAATATTGGCAGTGCGTTTTGGTAAATACAGATGCTATTCCACTGACATCTTTATACCATTCAAGTAAGAGAACGCAACTCGACAAAAACAATTACCAAAACGCACTAGAAATATCAGTTTATGTGCATTATATATATATACATTATCTACAACCCAAAATGAACATCTGAGTACCAAAGTTCAAAATAAAAGGTTCACGTTATTAAAAGAAACCAAGAACCCTCTAATATATAATGGCCATTTACGAATAAAAAATGAGCCGGGGCACAGCATTTCTTACCATTTTCATGTGCGCCCAGCGAAAACTCAGAAAAGCCTGTGCATGTACGCAGTCTGGTCAGTCTTCGTTGTGCATGCTAAGCTTGGGTAGCTAAGGGCCAAATGCTCCTTCATGCAGAAGTCTCTGGTCAGACGTATACTATATAGATGCGTAGGGCGCACATGTAAATTGTAGGAAATGCTATGCCCTGGCTAAAATTTTATAATGTATATTAATTTATCAATATATTATATATTTCTAATCCTCTTTTGAAAAACTGCTGAATTTACCGCTAGCATACATAGAAAAATCCAATATCGACAGTGTGTTTTGATAGCGTTTTGGTAGGAACTGCTGGGCCCTGGCTCAAATGTTAATATATCAAATTATCTATATATTTTTATATATTTATGTATTATATATAGATATATATATATTTGTTTCTAGGTGTCTAATCCTCTTAACAAATGCTGAATTCACCCTACCCTACATAGAAAAATCCAATATTGGCAGTGCGTTTTGGTAAATACAGGTGCGTTTTGGTGTTTTGGTGCGTTTTGGTATTTCTATGGACCCCAAAACACACATCGAACTTTGACAAATCACTGTGTCATAGTATGTTTTGTAGAGCTACTACCGATAGGCCCGCTGTTCCGTGAGCCTCGCCGGAGAAAGGAAGGTCGTTGTACATGTATGTCGCCGCAGTAAGGTCTCTCTCGTCCATTGTACCAGTAATGTGACTCTAGAAATTAGTCTTGCAGTGATATTGTAAGGCATATGAACTAAGTCATGCACAATTTAAAATTGCCAGTGGTTTTAAGGCATTCTTTGATGACCCAGCTCACTCAGGTACAATGAATCTCATCATTAAACTGAAGCCTCCGTGGTGTAGTGGTTACGCTACTCGCCTTGTAAACCAGGGATCGCAGGATCGACCCCGGGCTTCTCCAGACTTTCGGATGAGTCTTTAAACCGAGGTCCCGTCTCCGTATGACCTTAGCTGTTGGTGGGACGTAAAACTCTAACACTCACTCACTCACTCATCATTAAACTAGACACTGAGCTAATAATTACTGATGGGTGAACTCATTCAGGCCTAATTAGCAATCAACGTAATTTACCATTGTGATTTTTGACACTGAAAATTAGATTCTAATTTGGAAAATAAATAAATAAATAAAACGATGGTCAAATTTAAGCAGTTGTAGTTATATTGTTCACCGATATTCATGATATTGCAGTTGTAGATATAGACACATCCAAAGTCTACGTCACACAAGGTCAAAGGTCATTAGCCTCGTTTTATCTGGTGGGCAAAAAAACTTTCGGTTCCATACTCTACCGTTGATGTAGCACGAATTGTTTTCTGTAATAACTAATGTTAAATCGTCTTTCTATCAAAACTGTTTGCCACAAACCATTTCTGACATTAAACTGCTTCTTTTTCATATAAAATTCGATAGAAAATATACATGCTTTAATCTTATTTCCATTCGTTAAATAAAGCGCATCGACTACATTTTGGCATGATGGTGGGTAGTTTTATAACGCTTTTTAGGCAACAAAATGTGCGATAAAATGTCAGCAGAGACTGGTTCTGTATCATTTATTACTTCAAAAACCCAAACTGACAAGGATCATTTAATTTTATTGAGAAGAAATGAGTTTAATCACACGATAAATATTCGAAATTCTCATTGACACTATACTTAAAACACAATCAGCAGTAATCTATCGTAGCTTCAAAATGGCGGATAATTCATGACAGGTAAATGTTCCTTTCTAATTTAGTTTAGGCTACCTTGTGGAGTGATCAAATATTCTATTGCCGGCATTCTAGCCTGGCAACGGGAGGATGGCTAGACGACCGGACCCGGTTTTCTAGCCGCTAGGTCTAGAATGCTGGTTCCGGCGTTCTAGACTCAGAGGCTAGAAGACCGGATCCGGTCGTCTAGCCACTTCCTTTCGATATTCGCACCAAAGGCATTTCGTACCCGGTTATGTAGCGATAACACAGGATTTCTTAAAATATAGATTTTTTTTCAATAATAAATCAACGGTAACACGATTCCTCAAAATCTTCTTCCGGTAAAGTACAGACTCCTCGGCAAGGCGTATTTTCGTACTGGCGAATAAGTGTTTTTTGTTTGATTTGAGGTTTAACGTCCCTGTCAACACTGTAAAGTTCATTTTGGAGCCGTTGCTTCCAATTTTGTGGGACTTTTACCCACCATTGAGATGAAATGACATCTCAAGCCCAGTCGCCCAATGAAACCAATTGGGTTTATTAGCATAGACGGTCCGCCTCGCACTGCGGTTCCTGGACTTAAAGCGGATCCTCTAAGCGGTTTACCAGTACTAGTGTGCAGGCCGGATTCAGCTATGCATGGAAGCATCATGCAGCCCATATATTTTTTCAAGCCCCTATGGGCGGGGGCTTAGGTGCATTGGTGGTGCAAAAACATTCAACCTAAGGGTGACGGCTAAAACAGTGCAGTTAAAATTATCCAGTGCCAGTCTAACGTAGTCTGACACTCTGCTCCTCCCCCTTGAAGCTGTAGAGTTGGGCTGCTAACCACTGATCGGGGAAGAGTGTTCCATAGGGACAATTGCACTTTACCGGGTACTGATTTTCCGTAGGAAAATCCACGTGAGCAGGTATCTAAGGTCCTATTGTAAGGACACGCATGAGCGCGGCCAAAAAATGGAAATAAGGCAGAAAAATGCAAAATTAACCCAAAAATCGTGTAGATTAGGCATATTTCAGGTTAAAACGGAGGTTTTCAACCGTAGGTTTTACCTAAATTCTGCAATTTCAAGCTTGTTCTAAGCAGGAGAGGCGAAAGAAACGTTAACTACTTTTTGTCTTGCTTCCACTAAATAACTGCGCGTGCGTAATTTCATTGGTCAAATTTAAAGACCTTATGAATATTAATGAGCTCTGATGTAAACTTTCGATGAAGCAACCAAGCAGTTTGTAAACAAATCCAGTTGCAAGAAAAAAAAATGAGAGAAAAATATGGCATTGTTTATGAAGTATGCAGAGACAGTGAAAGTATAATAACATGGCTGGTGTTTTATTTTGTCTTTTGACTATGGTAATCTGGTAAGTGCCTTTAAAAATTATCAGTCAACATCATAGGGGCTGTCGCACCCACACCCCGGCATTCAAGATAGAAGGATGCCAGGTATAAACTTACAAAGACAGCAAATCTGTAGAATCTTATGTCACCTGCAGTTTCCTTAAATATTCAAAGCAGTCTCATTTTATCTCATTTGTATATAATTTGGTGCCGTGGTCCAAGTCTGTCGAATCCACGACGAAGATAGAATGCCAAGCAGATGAAAGTCCGGGAATTTACGTATTTATTAATGCTACATTAACTTGCTGCTGCTAAATTACGATAAAAGAAAGCGCAGTATCAATATTTGTGCTTTGAAAACGCTTACATTATTTAAAAAAATCGGTTAGAAAATGCATCGTTTCGTCCTTCCAAAACAAAATGGCCGCCATCTTTATCCAAACGTCATGAATAATTAATGAGGCATAAACAACAAAAGACACGCCCTAACAACAAGTTGCGTCTGCGCAGTCTGGATAGAAAACAGTGCCCGGCAAAGTGCAATCTAGCCTGTTCCATATCCTGATTTTGTCCAGGAAGAAAGATCTCTGATATACACAGGCCTCATATTTTTCAGGCACATGCAGGATTTCAGGCTTTTAGAGCTTGATTTTTTCTTGATTTTTCTTGATTTCAGGCTTCCATTTTTTTTTTCCTCCTATATTCTGTATAAAATGACTTTTTAACGCTAATCCTGCTAAATAAAATTATTGAGCTACACATATTTCTGACTTTTCACAAACTGCATTACAAACAGTGTAGATCCTGATCAGATGGCTTCTTCAGAAGCCATCTGATCTGGATCTACACTGTTTGCACAGGTAATGGTTGACATGTTCAGCATGATGAGGGTTAAGGATGTAAAATCGGGCCTTTCAGGCAGGGAAATGCTTGGTCAGTATGAGGCCTGTATACAAGGGTTCTGGCATACAGTGCAAAAAGTCTCATGCTAATGGCGCTCTCTGATTTGGTTGGCGTTATGTGGCTTGCTGGGATGTCCACAAGGTTATAGACTTTGTGGCAAATCATGCATATCTTGGCTTGCAGACTTTTCATTAATTACTTTCAAAAGCAATTAATTGAATTACACTTGTTGACAAGCTCAATTAAATTACAATTACTCCAATTTTGGGGAAGTAATTAATTAAATTACAATTACTTTGTCAAAAGTAATTAGTTATTACTTTATCAAAAGTAATTATTTACTTACAATTACATTGTCAGTGTAGATGCGTGGAAGGGGTGTACTGTTTGATTTTGGTAACTGAAAGAAACCCAGCATCTGTTCAGTTTTTATTTCAGGGCATTTTTAGGGCATTTTAAAACACATTGAAAGTTTATATAAAGTACAATACTACTTCTGTACATATCTAAACAGTTTTTTAAGGCATTGGTAAGATGCTTAACAGCATAAAATTTTCATCACATTTTGCATGTATCTTGGATGAAATATTGCCAGTACACAAAAATTAGGATAGATAGGCTTTGGGTAAACCATTCAGTCAAAGATCAGGGTCACAGCTTTACAGGTATAAACGGTTGTCAAAAATTGTTAGGTAAAAGTATTTCAGAATGATTTCAGGTTTCCAAGGGAACAGAATTTTTATGGATTATGCCACAAATACTTCACTGATTTTGCCATTTGCAGCACTGTATAATGCCATTTCACCTAAGAAAATGTAGGAAAATGCTGTCATAGCCCTAACATATGTTTTAAATGAAGATTTGCCTCATGCACCATGTCCTTTCCAAACCAAATTTGAAGACCAATGGAATTGAAAAGTAAATGTAAATTACACCCATTTTTGTGGCACCTGCTTGTAGCAGGGTGCGACATAGGCGTTCGATTTTCCGTCCATTCGTCCGTCAGTTCGTCGTCCGTCTGTTAACATTTACGTCGAAGTTCGACATTTACGTCAAAGTTTTTATTTTACAAACCTCAGCTACCATCAAACATTACATGATATGCCTCATATACCTTCTCACTTTGTAAGCACCTTGACCTGGTGATTTTGACCTATATTTTGCGCTCCAGTGACTTTGACCATTACGTCGAAGTTCGACATTTACGTCGAAGTTCGACATTTACGTCAAAGTTTTTATTTTACAAACCTCAGCTACCATCAGACCTTACATGAAACATCTCATAGACCTTCTCACTTTGTAAGCACCTTTACCTGGTGAATTTGACCCACGTTTTGCGCTCCAGTGACTTTTACCATTACGTCGAAGTTCGACATTTACGTAGAAGTTTGTATTGTAATCAACTATAAGACTAAACAACCATCAAACTTTTCATGAAACATCACCCTGAGCCGCTGACTAGGCAAGCACCTAGACCCGGTGAACTTGACCTATATTTTACGCTTCAGTGAGTTTGACACAAATTACGTCAATGTTCCAGATCTTCTCAAATAAAAGCCCTACACCAATAAAATCTTGAATAGTGTTTCTCTAGATGTATTGACTCTCCAGGTACCTTGACATGGTGACCTTGACCTATATTTTATGCTCCACTGACTTTGACACATTTTACGTCGAAGTTCCAGATCTCCTCAAATTAAAGGCCCACAACCATCTAATCTTGCATAGTGCTTCTCCTAGATGTACTGACTCTGCAGGTACCTTGACCCGGTGACCTTGACCTATATTTTATGCTCCAGCGACTTTGACAAATTTTTATGTCGAAGTTCCTGATCTCTGCAACTAAAAGGCCTACAATGCTGCTCCTGGATGTACTGATTCTGCAGGTACCTTGACCTGGTGACCTTGACCTATATTTTACGCTCCATTGACTTTGACACAATTTGCGTCAATGTTCCAGATCTTCTCAAATAAAAGGCCTGCAACCACCAAATCTTGCATAGTGGTTCTCCTAGATGTACTGACTATGCAGGTACCTTGACTTGGTGACCTTGACCTATTTTTTGCACTCCATTGACTTTAACACATTTTAGGTCGACATCCCATATCTTCTTCACTATAAGGCCTACAACCACTAAACCTTGCACAGTGCTTCTCCTACATTTACTTACTCTTTGGGTACCTTGACCTGGTGACCTTAACCTATATTATGCACTCCAGCGACTTTTACGTCATTGTTCAGTATGTCCTAAAATAAATGGCCTACAGCCACCAAACTTTGCATAGTACTTCTCCTCATTGTACTGATTTGGCACGTACCTTGACCTGGTGACCATGGCATATATTTTTGGTCCAGTGACTTTGACACATTTAACATCAACTATCAACTGCTATGAAATTTACTTAATTAATAACAACATTCTGATTGTGGCTTCTATGACTTTTGCCCCCAGCAGGTGCGACGCCGCCTTCTGCGGAATTCTTTTTTTTCAGAGTAATTAATTAAATTAATGTAATTAAAAAAAATGCTGAATTATGCATTACATCCAATTACTTTGACAAGTGTAATTAAATTGTAATTAATTGAGTTACAGTTTTAATTACCCCAAGTCTGTTGGCTTGTGCCCTTCGCTCCTGGAGAGCAGACATGTTAAGTTTTGAAAATAAAAATGAGGGAGACAGCGCGAGCGAGGAGGATTAGCAAGCGCCAAAGGTGCGAAGCCTTGCAAGGTGGGGTATGGAAAGGCTAGAAAATGGTGCATTCTGAGAGCTTTTTGAACACTTTTTAGCTCACCTGTCACATAGTGACAAGGTGAGCTTTCGTGATCACATGTTGTGCGTACGTAAACAATTTCTTGTCTGCACAATAGCATCTTCATTTATGATTTGATTTTAACCAGACTTGCACACAACTTGTACCACCATGAGATCTGGGTTCCTGTCTTGAACCAGCCATATCCCATAATGTGTTACAGAGTTACGACCCCTGAAAGGGCAAAAATTGCCTATTTTGGTCTTGTCGGCATGATAGCTGCAGTTTTGGTCCGATCGTCATCAAACTTGCTCAGAATTATCATCTTGACAATATCTCTGTCAAGTTCGAATATGGGTCATGTCGGGTCCAAAAGTAGGTCAGTAGGTCAAATCATAGAAAAACCTTGTGAACACTCTAGAGAGGCCACAGTTTTGGTCCAATTGTCATCAAACTTGCTCAGAATGATCGTCTTGTCAATATCTGGGTCAAGTTTGAATATGTGTCATGTCGGGTCACAAAGTAGGTCAGTAGGTCAAATCATAGGAAACCTTATAAATACACTAGAGGCCACAGTTTTGGTCTGATAATCATCAAACTTGCTCAGAATGATTATCTTGACATTATCTCGGTCAAGTTCGAATATGGGTGTTGTCGGGTCGAAAGTAGGTCAGTAGGTCAAACCATAGAAAAACCTTCTGAACACACTAGAGGCCACAGGTCTGGGCCAATCATCATCAAAATTGCTCAGAATGATCATCTTGATAATATCTTGGTCATGTTCGATTATGGATCATGTCGGGTCACTGAATATGTCAGTAGGTCAAATCATAGAAAACCTTGTGACTACACTAGAGACTGGTAGGTCAAATCATAGAAAAACCCTCTGAACACACTTGAGGCCACAGTTTTGGTCCGATCATCATCAAACTTGCCCAGAATGAACATCTTTACAATATCTCAGTGAAGTTCGAATATGGGTGTTGTCGGGTCAAAAAGTAGGTCAGTAGGTCAAATCATAGAAAAACCTTCTGAACACACTAGAGACCACAGGTTTGGGCCAATCATCATCAAACTTGCTCAGAATAATCATCTTGATAATATCTTGGTCACATTCGATTAAGGGTCATGTCGGGTCACTGAGTAGGTCAGTAGGTCAAATCGTAGAAAAACCTTGTTAATACACCAGAGACCACAGTTTTGGTCCAATCATCATCAAACTTGTCCAGAATGATCATCTTGACAATGTCTCGGTCAAGTTCGAATATGGGTCATGCTGGGTCAAAAAGTAGGTCAGGAGGTCAAATCAGAGAAAAACCTTGTGAACACACTAGAGGCCACAGGTTTAGTCTGATAATCATAATCATCAAATTTGCTCAGAATAATAGTCTTGACAATATCTCAGTCAAGTTCGAATATGGGTCATGTCGGGTCAAATAGTAGGTCAGTAGGTCAAATCATAGAAAAACCTTCTGAACACACTAGAGGCCACAGTTTAGGTCAGATCATCATCAAACTTGTCCAGAATGATCATCTTGAGAATATCTCGGTCAAGTTTGAATATAGGTCATGCCGGGTCAAAAAGTAGGTCAGTAGGTCAAATCATAGAAAAACCTTGTGAACACACTGGAGGCCACATTTTTGGTCCTATCATCATCGAACTTGTCCAGAATGGTCATCTTGACAATATCTCAGTCAAGTTCGAATATGGGTCATGTCAGGGCAAAAAGTAGGTCAAATCGTAGAAAAACCCTCTGAACACACTAGAGGCCACAGTTTTGGTCAGATCATCATCAAACTTGCTCAAAATGATCATTTGACAATATCTCAGTTAATTTCGAATATGGGTCATGTCTGGTCAATGAGTAGGACAGTAGGTCAGATTGTTGAAAAACATTATGAACACACACTAGAGGCCCCAGTTTTGGTCCAATCATCATCAAACTTGCTCAGAATGATCATCTTGACAATATCTGGGTCAAGTTTGAATATAGGTCATGTCGAGCCTAAAAGTAGGTAAGCAGGTCAAATCATAGAAAACGTTTTGAACACTCTAGGAGGCCACAGTTTTAGTCAAATCATCATAAAACTTGCTCAGAATGATCATCTGGACAATATCTCAGTTAAAGTCGAATATGGGTCATGTCAAATCAAAAAGTAGATCATTAGGTTATTTTGTCATAACTTTTGAACCGTTTGAGATAGAGCCTTCATATTTGGCATGTAGGTTCCTTGTGACAAGGGCTTCCCACTCATATAAAGATATGACCTCTGACCTTGACCTGTGACCTACTTTATCATAACTTTTGAACCATATAGAGCCTTCATATTTAGCATGTATGTTCCTTGTGACAAGGTTGTCTCAGCCATTCAAAATTTTTTGACCCATGACCTTGACCTTTGACCTATTTTGTCATAACTTTTGAAGCATTTGAGATACAACCTTCATATTTGGCATGTAGGTTCCTTGCGCCAAGGGCTTCCTATTCATACAAAAAATGATCTGTGACCTTTACCATGACATTTGACCTATATTATTATAACCTTTGAACTATTTGAGATAGTGCCTTCATATTTGGCATGTATGTTCCTTGTGAAAAGGTCTTCCCACCCATACAAAAATTTTGTCTTATGACCTTGACCTACTTTGTCATAATTTTGAAGCATTTGAGATAGGGCCTTCATATCTGTTATGTAGATACCTTGTGACAAGGGCTTCCCATCCATGCAAAATTTTTGACCTGGTACCCGTCATTGCCCATATTTGGTAAAAACCTTTAAAAATCTTCTTCTCAGGAACTGAATGGTCAATGACCTTGAAACTTGGTATCCAGCATCGGGGACTTGGGGGCCCTTCCAAGTTTTTTAAATGATGACCTTTGGTTGACCTTGACCTGCTTTACGGCAAGGTCAAATTTGGTCACTCAGACATTTGTATGGAAAAAAAAGGCAAAACAGTGGATTTTTTTAATGCATGGTAGCTTGTGGCATCAGAAGTGATATTTGCAATCAGCTGAATCCAAGTTTATCAATTCCAAAGGTCAAGGTCATTTACTGACCTTTATCCTGAAGTATTTTTATGCCCCCTTTTATGCCCCCCGTAGGAGGGCATATAGTTTTTGCACTGTCCATTTGTTTGTGGGTTTGAAAGTCTTGAGAAGCCCAGGACTGATCCTGCTACCACTGATTTACAAGGCAAGTAGCATGACCACTTCACCATGAAGGCTTCTAAACTTCGTTGGATTGTTGTGTAGGTGACCCTCTAGGAAAATAGCCTAAACGATTAACGAACGGTCAAAAGAGCTAAAAATAGAAAAATACATTAAATTTGCTCAAATGCAAACTCCTTCTAAACCCTTGGGCCAGTTGGATTGAAAACTTCACAGGAATGTTGCCTCGCTGACTCCCTACCAAAATAGTTAAAACTCATTCCACTCCAATGAACAAGATGGCTGCCAGAGCTAAAAATTTAAAAAAAAAATCTTGGGCCAATTTCATTCAAACTTCGAAGTAATGTTGCTTAGATGACCCTCTACCAAAAAGGCTAAAACGATCAAAATGGCCACCGGAGCTGAAAATAGAAAAATATTGAAAATTTGATTCAAACGTGAACTCCTCCTAAACCCCAAGGCCAATTTGATTCAAACTTCACAGGAATGTTGCCTAGGTTATTCCCTACAAAATAAGCTAAAATCACTCTGCTGATGAACAAGATGGTCCCCAGAGCTAAAAATAGAATGTACTTGAGACAGTGACACACAGGTGAGCGAACCAGGGTCCTCTGGGCCGTCTTGTTTGTTTATTCTTATGAGGCTGAGGCATTATCGAAATATTCACCATATTTGCCTTAACAGTTTTTGTGTTGTTGTTTTTTATGAAATTAGGATCTTTAGTTTGGTTTCTATGGGAAGTTAAGAGTTTCCGTAGACTTATGGTCTCTGATGGGAGCTGTAGGTTATTTGTATTGATTCCTGATCATTGCCTTCACTTCTGCTTTATAATGGGGAAAATTGAAAAATGACTAACACCTTTCAAGATATTTTAAAAACTTTCATAGAAATGTTCCTTGAACAATGTTTTATCTGCCATATAATTTTAAGGCTAATTGGTTGCCACAAATGGTTGTCAATTGTCGTCTGTTGTCTTGCAACAACACATTCAAGAGACATCAGATGTCTGAAGCAACTAGGCTGATTGGGTCCAAATTTTATCGTTAGCATCTTTGGGCGCAGGGATTCCATGGTTAACTAGATCTGCAGTCGATGGTATACCATCGCAAATACCCGCTTTTTCTATTAATAACACTAATGACTATGTATTAGCTAGCCAAAACTACATGTAAGTTAAAAAAGTTGCAAAGAACATTCTAACTGATAAGCAAAGTTTCAGAAGTGTAACTCTTATAGTTTAGAAGATATGGCAGTCATACTTTTTGACCTTTGACCTTGGGGTTATGTTGAGGTCCACCTAAAGTATCCCAATTTATTCTACATTCCAACAGCCGTCCAATAACCAAGTTTCAGAAGTGTTTCTCCAATAGTTTAGAAGATATGGCAAAGTCATATTTTTGACCTTTGACCTTGGGGTTGAGGTCACACCAAAAGTAGCCCAACATATTCTATATTCCAAGGGCCATCCAATAAGCAAAGTTTCAGAAGTGTAACTCCAATAGTTTAGGAGATATGGCAAATCATAATTTTTGACCTTTGACCTTGGGGTCATGTTGAGGTCAAGGTCACACCAAAAGTATCCAAATTTATTCTATATTCCAAGGGCCATCCAATAACCAAAGTTTCAGAAGTGTAACTCTAATAGTTTAGAAGATACATGTATGGCAAAATCATACTTTTTGACCTTTGACCTTGGGGTCAAGGTCACACCAAAAGTAACCTGCCATATTCTATATTCCAAGAACCATCCAATAAGCAAAGTTTCAGAAGTGTAACTCCAATAGTTTAGGAGATATGGCAAATCATAATTTTTGACCTTTGACCTTGGGGTCATGTTGAGGTGAAGGTCACAAAAAAGTTGCCCACTGCCATCTACATTCCATGTAATATCCACGTGCAAGGTTTCAAAACTGTAACTTCAGTGGTTGCAGAGGAGATCCAATCACAAGAAACGTGACAGCAAACAGATGGACAGACGGACGGACAGACGGACTGACGCCGGAGTGAAGTGTGGTACGAAAACAATATACCCGATTTTTCTTCGAAAAAGCGGGTATAATTAGAATACATGGCTGCCAGTGGGCAATGCTTCCTGATCTCTGGTGAGCATAGTGGCACATGGGCCTCTTTTTTATTATGGTTTGTCTTTGAGTGTTTGTGTCGCTTATATTATTTTCTTTTGGATAGCCAGTTGGTCATTTTGTGGGAAAGACAAAGTAACTATCCTTTTGGCTTTCCGATGTTGATGTTTCCATTAGGGTCTGTTGTTTCATGTTTCTTTCCCTTTGGTGTCTCTGATGGGACATGTGGGTTAATTGGATCGATTTCTGATCATTGCCTTCACTTCTATTTTATTTAACCCTTGTCCTGCTGAATATTCATATATGCCACACCCACTACCGATTATCAACCAATCAGATTATTTGATGCAAATTATTGCAACAAATTCACAATCTGAATGGCAAACAATGTAGATCCTGATCAGATGGCTTCGTCAGAAGCCATCTGATCTGGATCTACATTGTTTCAAAGATATGGCATATCCGGGATTAGCAGGACAAGGGTTAAATCCTCTAAGTGGTTTACCAGTACTCGTGTGCGGTCGGTTTCAGCTCTGCGTGGAAGCATCATGCAGCCCATCTATTTCTCCAATCCCCGATGGGCAGGGACCGTACTGTGATTACATTAACACATCTGTGTGATACAGAGCATTCTTTCATATATCACGGTAATTTTTCTTTTGAAAATGTATAGGGCTGTCTATCAATGCCAGTTTTGACTATCTTGACATTATCACCAAAGGAGGCTTGTCAAGGATAATCAATCCACTGTATGCGAGGAAACCCCTAAAGGGGTACTGCGGGGAAAACCCCTAAAAAGGGGTACCTTGGCAAACAGTGCAGGTCCAGATCATATGCCGCAGCGGCGTCTGATCAGGGCCTGCACTATTTGTTAACAGAATTTTCCATCAAAAAAGGAATAAGAATGAAAGAATATGCCTGCCACCCATTATATGACAAATGGACTTGTCCAACATATAGCAATGGAAGAGTCCACTAGTATACAATGGGTTAAGGGATAATATTTCTCCATCAAAACCTATGTTGTGGGTACTTGTTAGAATTGCCTCATGGAGCATAATATGTTTATATCCAAAAAATAAGGCCATGTTGAATTATGGATGCTTGCATTAAAGTTGCTATTCCTAGATGTGAGCTTGTATAAAGTGACATAATGAAGCTCTTATATAGTTCTTGAGAAATGGACTCTTACACTAGGGTGAAAGTTAGGGTGGTCACAATAATTCACAAAGTCAGTGAACCATTAAATAAAGGTCAAGGTCAGATATGGATGCTTGTATTGAAGTTTGCTGTTCCTAGATGCAAGCTTGTACCAAGTATCATTAGTGAAGCTCTCGAGAAATAGGGTAAAAGTTAGGGTGGTCACATTAATTAACGAAGTCAGTGAACCATGAAATGTAGGTAAAGATGAGATATTGATGTTTGCATTGAAGTTGCTATTCCTAGATGCAAGCTTGTACCAAGTAACATTTTAATAATGATGCTCTTATAGTTTTTGAGAAATGGACTCTTAACATTAGTGTGAAAGTTAGGGTGGTCACAATAATTCAGGTAGTCAGTGAACCAATCAAATGTAGGTCACGGTCAGATATTGATGCTTGCATTGAAGTTGCTATTCCTAGATGCAAGCTTGTACCAAGTATCATTAATGGAGCTCCTATAGTTCTCAAGAAACTGGCTCTTAAATTAGGGTGAAAGTTAAGGTGGTCGCAAATGTTGACGGCTTGACATACCAACAGATATGGAAATCTGGACTCCTATATTGTGCCATGCTTAAAGCAAGCAGCTTAAAATGAAAAAAAAAAAAAAAAAAAAAAAATAAAAAATCTTCTTTTCTGAAACCATAAGGCCCAGAGCTTAGGTATTTAGCATGTAGCAATGTCGAGTGGTTGCCTACATGAATTCTGCCAATCATGCCCCTGGGATCCAAATTGGCCAAATCCTGTGGCCCCTTTACTCCTATAAACTTATAATGGAAAATAGCTTCAAAAATCTTCGTCTCTGAAACCATGAAGTACAGACCCTAGATATTTAGTAGATAGCAACATAAAATGATCCCCAACATAAATCCTGCCAACCATGCCCTTTGGGTCTAAATTGGCCATGCCTAATGACTCATTAGCTCCTATTGACTAATACTGAAAAAAAAAACTTAACCCTTGTCCTGCTGAATATTCATATATGCCACACCCACTACCGATTATCAACCAATCAGATTACCTGTAGCAAATTATTACAACAAATTCACAATCTGAATGACAAACAATGTAGAGCCTGATCAGATGGCTTCTTCAGAAGCCATCTGAGGCTTCTTCAGAAGCCATCTGATCTGGATCTACATTGTTTCAAAGAAAAGGCATATCCGGGCTCAGCAGAACAAGGGTTAAAAAATCTTATTCTCCAAAGCCATAAAGCCCAGAGCTTTGATATTTAGTATGTAGCTATGTCAAGTGGTCTCCTACACTAATGATTTTCTGTACACAGGTGAGCGATACAGGGCCATTGGGCCCTCTTGTTATGGTATTATGGAGCTATTTGAGCTGGCTCATTTACTTATAATAAAAATGCCATTGTTTGATTGATAGCATATCGAGACGCTGATGGAAAACCATGGGTATTGCCAGTTGTACGTACAGTGGAAGCCCAGATGGTTACAGATGAGACTTTGAATCATGAGTATCTTCCAGTGGCTGGACTCCAGGACTTCAGAGAGTCTGCGACCAAACTACTACTTGGTGAAGACCGTCCTGCTTTGTTGCAAAACAGGGTATGTTATCTTAGCCCTTCTCTTGCTGAATATTCATTTAGGCCACACCCATTTCTGTCTATCAACCAATCAAATTACTTGATGTAATTTATTGCTACAAATTCATAAACTGAATGCCAAACAGTGTAGATCCTGATCAGATGGCTTCTTCAGAAGCCATCTGATCTGGATCTATACTGTTTGCAAAGATAGGCGTTGTCGTGAACAGCATGATAAGAGTTAACCCTGTTCTTCAGAGCATTGTTAGCTTATTAAGCTCGTTAGGGGTAAAATTTAAAACATTTAACTGTTCTAGCAAGTACAACATCTGATGTAGACATATTTTGCTGTAATAATGTGAGCAGCTTTTGCATTTGCAAAAGCTGCTCACATTTGTTCAGCAAAAATGTTAGTATATTTGCCATATATAATGATCAAAGGTTTAACAATATGTTAACCCTTCTCTTGCTGAATATTCAGTTTAGCCACACCCATTTCTGACTTTGAACCAATCAGATTACTTGATGTAATTTATTCCTATAAATTCATAAATTGAATGTCAAACAGTGTAGATCCTGATCAGATGGCTTCTTCAGAAGCCATCTGATCTGGATCTACACTGTTTCCAAAGATAGGGGTTGTCGTGAACAGCAAGATAAGGGTAAACTACATCTTTAGTTTTGAACAATTGATCCCAGGTTAACAATGTCCATGTACTAAACACCCCTCTATTCCCCAAGCTATACAGAGAAAAGTGGGGTTGGCCGGGTTTTGTATTATTTTTGCTTAAGAATATATTGTGGGTACTGGCTAGAAAGATTGTTGGTACTGGTTAGAACCACCTCAAGGGGACTCGTTAGAACCACATTAACCCTTATCTTGCTGTTCACGACAGCCCCTTTCTTTGGAAACAGTGTAGATCCAGATCAGATGGCTTCTGAAGAAGCCATCTGATCAGGATCTACACTGTTTGGCATTCGGTTTATGAATTTGTAGCAATAAATTACATCAAGTAATTTGATTGGTTAATAGACAGAAATGGATGTGGCTTAAATGAATATTCAGCAAGATAAGGGTTAAGAGCACTGACAATCTACATATGGACTAGAAATAAGAAAAATATTGAATATTTTCATCTGAAAAATGCTGTTAGCTAGAGATAAGAGAGATGCCATTTTAGCACATGGAGACAAACCTTGTTGTAGCACTGTTCAATAATTAGAACATGGTTTGTTTGGATCAGAAGGTAGGCATTTTACCTTCCCTGAGCCAAATTTCTTGTCCTCTGAAACTGTTGCACAAATCATATACAGCCTCCAGGCAAAGGGGGAAAAAAATTAAATGGTCTTTTTTTGGAAGTCAAAGATGACTGCTAAGGTAGATAACACTATTTCTCTTAATCATTAGGTCTCCCACAGCTGTGGTTCGTGCCTTGCTCTGGCCACATATCACTTGAGATGCCAATTTCAGCAACATAAAGTCAGGTGGGTTTTCTCTGGGTACTCAATTTTTCGCCCACCTCTGATAAACGATCGGCTAGAAATGAATTAAATAATCTTGAAAGGCCCCTGAAACCAAAGCCAAAATATACAGTAAAGATTCTTTATGTTTGTTTGTATTGGAGTTTAACGGCCTCATATTTTGAGCTGGTCAGTTCACCTATCAACACTTTTCCTGGGCAGGCTTATATGTAAGCAGTTAACCTGTACAGTGCACATTCTTTTTCCAGAAAGTGACAACTGCCCTTCTTGAATCAGAGGAAGGGAGAAAATGACTGTAGAAAAGATTTCATGATCAATCTCCACGAATGAATGTTGCCGACCCGCCGGCAGGTCTCGAACCTGCATCCTCCTGATCACCAGTCAGACGTGCATCCGACTGAGCTACCGAGGCCGGTAAAGGTTCTTTATGCAGTCAGGGAAGGTAGTATTTTGACAAAGTCTGTGAACAAATTGAGCAGAGACTACTCTGAGCATACATTCTCGAAGACCCTTTTCCACTTTTCTTCCACACAGAGCTAAAACTGGCCACATATGAGTACTGGTAAACCGCTTAGAAGGACTAAGCCTGCCCAGGTACAGTGGTGTGAGTCCGACTGTCCAATATATATAACCCTATTGCTTTCATTGGGTGGCAGGGCTTCAGATGTCATTTCATCTCAGTGTCAGGTAAAAGTCCCACAAAATTGGAAGCAACATCTCCAAAATGATCTAAATAGTGTTGACAGGGATGTTAAACCTGAAATCAAACAAACCTTTTTCTACTTACGGCCCATTTGTTTCAACAACACATCCATGCGATATAGTGCATTCTTCTATATACAGTCGAACTTCAATGGCTCGAACACCTTTGGGACCTCGAAAATCTGTTCGAGACAGGGGTAGTTCGAGCCAATGAGGGTTACTGTCAGGAGGCATAACAAGATACTTTTAGACATCTTTTCGGTGTTCCATAATGAAAATGTATGCTATGTGCACTCATTAGAATCGCCTCATCGAGGCGATTCCAATGAGTACACACAGCATACATTTGCAAGATAAAACACTAACATCTCCTTAATTATCCCCCACTATTTCTTATGTAGAGGATTTCGCAAGGGGCTCAAGAATGGGTTCGACACATTTCAATGGTAAACGAGCCATCGGTGTTCGAGCCATCGAAGTTCTACTGTATTTCCAAAATGGTTAATTTTCTGATGAATTTGTGATATTCTTATTTATACTCAAAACCTAGTTTGTAGGTCCTCATTAGAACCACCATAATGTATACCCAAATTTTCTCTGTATAAAGTGGGTTTATGGGGTGTTCACTGGTTATTTTACAGACTATTCCATGTATACTCAATGATTCATTGGAATCTTTGTTGTTCTGTTACAAAAATGTCATTCGTTCCATGAGCAATGAAAAACAGCATTATATTTTATCGGTTTCAACCTGGTTCCTGTGCTGATTTAAAAATTTACTTCTTTATTTACAGGCAACTGGAGTTCAAGCTCCTGGGGGAACTGGAGCTCTGAAGCTGGCTGCTCTCTTCCTGAAACAGAACTTGGGTTACGAGGTAGTCTATGTCTCAAAGCCAACATGGGGTAAGATAGTGGAAACAGGAAAATGAAAATTTATTCTCTCGTATGTGATTGGAGCAATTGCCCCACAACCTCTTTAACCCACTTTGTACCAAATGGAATCTGCCTCATTGTAGCAGGAGCCCATTTCAAAATTTAGGGACGACAGGTTGTGTTTTCTTCAAAAATTTGGAAAATCGCTATTAAAACTTTTTATGCCCCCGCCATTCGAAGTATGGTGGAAGGGCATATAAAGTTGCCCTTGTCCGTTCTTTCCTTTGTTGGTTCATCCGAACTTAAAACACAGTCAGTAAATTTCTTATTTCTGCAAGGATTTTGAAATGTATGGCAGAAATGTTAACCATCATTTGACGATATGTCATGCGGAAAACCAAGGTCCATACCTCCAATGTCCTAAACTTATACACAATCAATAACTTTCTTATTTCTGGATGGATTTTGAAATTACTGAGCAGAAATATTAACCTTTATCAGAAGATGTGCTGGGCGCAAAACCAAGTTCCGTTCCTCCAAGGTCAAGATCATAAGTAGAGGTCAGATGTCAAAAAAAAAGATCCAAAACTTAAACACGGTCAATAAATTTCTTATTCCTTGATGGGGATACTGAAATTACTGGACAGAAATGTTAGATGTGAAGATGTGCCACGCACAAAACCAAGGCCCGCCCTCCAAGGTCATGGTCATACTTAGTGGTCAAAGGTTTGAAACTTAAACACAGTCAATAACTTTCTTATTTCTGGATGGATTTTGAAATTACTTGACAGAAATGAGATGATGTGTCCTGTATAAGACCCAGGCTGGTACTTCTAAGGTCGTCATACACTGTACATAGGAAAAATGTCTTGTGTCCGGTTATCCTGAATTGATATGGAAATTACTTGGTAGAAATATTAACCATCATGAGTTGATGTGTCATGTGCAAGACCCAGGTTGGTACCTCTAAGGTCAAGGTCATACTTAGAGGTCAAAGACAAAGAACAGTGTCTTTTTCTTGTGTCCGCTCAATACCTTTGTTGTTTCTGGATGGATTTGGAAATTACTTGGCAGAAATGTTAACCATCATGAGACAATATGTTGCAAACGAGACCCACTTCCGTACCTGTAAGGTCAAGGTCATACTCTCCCGTCAAATGTCAAATACTAACATCAAGGTGTATCCATTCCATTTAAATATAAGGTATTAATAAAATGAGGTAGCTAAAAAAGATTTTATAATCACACTTGTTTCCTTATTGGAATTTTTTTAGCTCACCAGAGTGGAAGGCTCCAGGAGATAATTCCAAAACCATTTGAGGTATTTTCATGAAACTTCCCACAAATGTAAAGCACTATGAGACGATGTGCAGAGCACATGAGCCATAACTCTGGATTGCCTACTTTTGGAGTTATTGCCCTTTGAAAATTGAAAAAAGGCAATTTTAACCTTGTCTGCTCCATAACTCAAAAACTGTTTGAGGTATTATCATGAAACTTCACACAAATGTAAAGCACTATAAGACAGTGTGCAGAGCGCATGAACCATAACTCTGGATTGCCTACGTTTGTAGTAATTGCCCTTTGAACATTGAAAAATGGCACTTGGAATAAACTCAGTACAGTAATAAGTCGTGTCCATTCCATAACTCTGAAACTATTTCAGCTATTTTCACGCAACTGTAAAGCACGATGAGTCGAGGTTCAGAGCAGAAGAACCGTTACTCTGGTTTGCTTACTTTTGGAGTTATTGCCCTGTGAACTTGGAATTAACAGTAATAATTCATGTGCACTCCATAACTCTGAAACCGTTTCATTTATTTTATAACACTGTTCACAAATGTAAAGCATGATGAGGCAAGATGTCATAATAATTTGTGTCATATAGTACTCTTTGCAATATTTGCGATATTTTTTAAAGTGTATATTGTCAATGCAACTCCTTAGTTGCTGAAATGACCAGTGGAATGTTCATTAATGCTTCAGTCACAGCATGCCACACTCTTGGAGAGGAAGGAAATGCCTGACATGCAAATTGTCCCTGACACCTTCAGGTATATTATACAAATCCTAACATATCAAACTTGTATAAAATTGTTGTAATAATCCTGAAATCTGAACACTGACTTTTCCCTAGCACAGATGTGTTACAAATTTGCAGTTGCAATGGTATTCTGTAATGAATTTGGTTTATTAGATAATTCTACAATACCAATTTCAATCCTTTTTACCACCTTAAATTACAGGCTGAAAGCTGAAAACATTTTTTGTTGTATTTTTCTTTCCTGATAGCACTATAGCGGTGCTATAGTCAGATCCTCTGACAGGTCTAGTTGTTCCAATGTTGCATCTGAATCAAATGTCACACATGCTGAATGTTTGTTGATGTCTTCTCAGCTGCCATTGAGGTAACATCAAGAATAATGTTATCATACCTGAAACTTACCAGAGTTGAGATGAATGATTTCATTGCAAAAGCATAATCTTGTACAAAAAAATAATTCCCGCTAAAGAGATTTATTTTTACCCGTCTCTGTAGCAAAAGTAAAATACAGTCAAACTTCAATGGCTTGAACACCTTTGGGACCTCGAAAATCTGTTCGAGACAGGGGTAGTTTGAGCCACTGAGGTTACTGTCAGGAGGCATAACGAGATACTTTTAGACATCTTTTCGGTGTTCTATGATGAAATGCATGCTGTGTGTACTCATTAGAATCGCCTCATCGAGGTGATTCTAATGAGTACACACAGCATACATTTGCAAGATAAAAGACTAGAATCTCCTTAATTATCCCCCACTATTTCTTATGTGGAGGATTTGGCTAGGGGCTCAAGAATGGGTTAGACACATCCATGGTGAACGAGCCATCGGTGTTCGAGCGATCAAAGTTCTACTGTACTTAGTTCATGTCTAGTAGATTTCATGGGGCCTGTTTTTCAAAGCAATGTGAACTTAACAAGCTTGTTAGTGGTCATACTGTTAACTGTTCTAATAAGTATATGTAAAATTGTGGTATTTTTGCTGAAAAAATGTGAGCAGTTTTTTTGCAAAAGCTGCTCACATTTCTTTCATCTTTTTTTTTAAAGCAAGTTAAATGATCTAAGTTTTAACAAGACTTAATTAACGACTCCGTTAGTTTTTTAAAGTTTTGGTACTTCTCTGGTATGCATGTGATCCTTTATCTGGAAGCAAATTGTTTAAACATGTATTTGCCCTAAATGTTCCAACACCTCAATTCCTTACCATACTTGTTCTAAAATTTGTACAAGTACAATTATTTACCTGGTGTTGAGTCTTAAAATAGTTAGATGAGTGGCAAACAGTGTAGACATTGATGAGATGCTGCATCTGCAGCATCTCATCTGGGTCTGCACTGTTTACTTAGGCCTGGCTGTTCAAAAACATAGGGATTATACAGTATATTTCCTATTCCTACTCCAAACATAGTTATAGGTATTCGTTAGAACTGCCTCATTGAGGTAGAGGGTTATTGGTGCTCATTAGAACTGCCGCTTGAGGTAGTGGGTTATTGATGCTCATTAGAACTTCCTCACTGAGGTAGTGGGTTATTGATGCTCATTAGAACTTTCTCACTGAGGTAGTGGGTTATTGCTGCTTGTTAGAATTGCCTCACTGAGGTAGTGTGATATTGGTGCATGTTAGAACTGCCTCACGAGGTACTGGGTTATTGATGCTCATTAGAACTTTCTCACTGAGGTAGTGGGTTATTGATTCTCATTAGAACTGCCTCACTGAGGTAGTGGGTTATTGATGCTCGTTAGAACTGCCTCATAGAGGTAGTTGGTTATTGATGCTCATTAGAACTTCCTCACTGAGGTAGTGGGTTATTGATGCTCGTTAGAACTGCCTCACTGAGGTAGTGGGTTATTGATGCTCGTTAGAACTGCCTCACTGAGATAGTGGATTACTGATGCTCATTATAACTGCCTCATAGAGGTAGTTGGTTATTGGTGTATGATGGAACTACCTCATTGAGGTAGTTATAATGAGTATCCACTACCTCTGTTTTTGAGCAGAAATTATTTGTTTTGGAGTTTAATGGCCCAGTCAACACTATTTAAGTCATATCAAGCCAGTCAGTTTACTCCCTCCACACTTTTCCTGGGCAGGCATATACATAAGCAGTTAACCAGTACAGTGCACATTCTTTTGCTACCCTTCTTGTGTCGGGGAAAGGGAGAGAATGACAAAAGTAAAAATTTCATGATCAGTCTCCACTAAAAACTGTTAACGATCAGGGGCCAGTTGTTCAAAGCAACGTTAGCTTAACGAGCTCGTTAGTGGTCATATTGTTAACTCTTCTAGCAAGTACAATATCGTAAATTTTGGTATTTTTGCTGGAAAAATGTGAGCAGCTTTTGCGTCAGCAAAAGCTGCTCACATTTTTTCAGCAAAAATTTCAGCATATTTGCCATATTTAATGATCAAAGTTTTAACGATACGTTAACTAATGATGTCGTTAGTTTTGAACAACTGGCCCCAGGCAGGTATTGGAGCCGCAACCTCCTGATCACCAGTCAGACACACATCTGACTTGAGAGCAGAAATACAAAAAATAATGTAAACCCTTGAAAAACAGTTTTCACTTAAGAGAATGTATGTAATTTATTTAACCCATTTTGTACCGGAACCCCCAAAATGGGTACCCTGACAAACAGTGCAGGCCCAGATCAGAGGCTGCATAACCCGGCGTCTGATCAGGGCCTACACTGTTAACCAAATGTTCAGCCATTTTCCAAGTAGGTTTTGAAGTAAACACAACCTGACACCCTTAAATTTTGAAGTGGACTCCTGCCATTTATAAGGAGGAAGATTCCATTTGGTACGAAAAGGGCTAAGATTCGTCCAAGTAAGAACAACATAGTGTCATAAGCAAAGTAAGGGAACCCCTGGTTCACAACCCCTAGTTCACAGCCCCTGGTTCACTTAAACTTTGCTCATGACCTGCTGTTGTTCATATTTCAATGATGTTAAGGGGAATGGGAACACCTTCAGGGGAGGCAACTTCTGCAAAAGCGTTTTTGTCTCCCATGTCAAAAGGGGTCAACTCTTAAAGGAAAGAAATGCTCTTAAGGAGCAAATTATTTCCTTTAAGAGGAGACCCCTTATTCAGCGGGACAGGGTTTATAGAAAAGCGAACAGGAAGTCCCGAAAGTTGTCTCTCTTTGAAAAATGGCGGAAAAATCTGCCAGGTGTTCCCATTTCCCTTAAATAAATTACTTTTATTGCTTATATTTACTTTATTTCCCATCCATCATGTGACAAAATAGCTTGTTTAAGGGCTACAAAACTGCACCAAGTTTTCCTATTGACAGGGGAACAGTGTCATTGGTGTCATAACACAGCCATTGTTCAATCGTATTGAAGATTCCAGACTGTGACCAAGGAAATCCATAGTTTTAGCTTGGGATAGAAATTCTGTCCTAACCCTGGTGTTCTTACCCAAAATCAAATATTCTCATGTGTTTGATACATGCACTGGTTGCATACGACGACCTCATATGCTCCGTCGTCAATGTTGACGTCACAGCTTGTTACCTGACGTCACTAAACATCACTGTAGTATCATCACAATATGGCGGACGTCAGCAACCAAAGGGACTGCAGTATTTAAATCCCAAGATCAGAAATGGAAGGCATGCAAGAATCCTACATTGGTGAGTGGGGTGGATAGAAAAATCCGTCCCTTCGGATCACTGTCCGGCATCACACGGCAAGCCTTCTGATGCCGGGCAGTGACCCTCGGGATGGATTTTTCCTCACACATATGTAAAATTCTTATAATCCCCCCACCAAGGGGAGGAGGATATATTTTTATACCCCAGGCATACGAAGTATGCTATGGGGGTACAATGTTTTCGTCCTGAAGTTCGTCCCTCTGTTCATGGGTCCGTCTTTCCATCTGTCTGTCCGTTAACATTTTGGTTAAAGTTTTGCGTCAAAGTTTTGCTTCAAAGTTTCTAAGAGAAGAGAAAGTTTCTAAAAATTTCATTGATGCATGTCCCACCCCCCACAGTGACTTTGAGGTCAAGGTTACAGACTTAGAAATTTTACATTTGGTTAAAGTTTTGTGTCAAAGTTTCTAAGAGATTGTATCTTCTGAACTGTTTGATAGATTTAGTTGATACTTACACTGAAGTTACATACTGGTCTAAAGATTTCATTGATGCATGTCCCGCCCCCACAATGACCTTGAGGTCAAGGTCACAGACTGAGAAATTTTACATTTGATTAAAGTTTTATGAAAAAGTTTATAGATGCCTGTATGGTCTTTAAGACAAATTCAGTTGATACTTGCATCAATGTACCAGTCCAAACATTTTGTGATGTATGTCCCTTTCCCCACCCACGGTGACCTTGACCTCAAGGTCACGGACAGGTCAAGGTCACGGACTTAGAAAGTTTACATTTGGTTCAAGTTTTATGACAAAGTTTATAGATGCCTGTATGTTCTACGAGTCAATTGATGCTTGCATTGATGTTGCATACCAGTCCAAAGATTTCATTGTTGTATATTCCACCCTGCTGCTTCAGTAACATTGATACCCCCACCCCTTCAGTAACTTTGGTGCCCCCACTTCCTTGGTCCATTTAGAAATTTTGTTTGGTTTAGCTTTTACAAGCTCAAAAGATATATCAGAGTATGGCGCTGGCCAGGGGTATACGTGACCCACTGGTCGCTTTCTCTAGTTTTTGGTGCAGATCCTGCTTGTGTCAGTGTTGCCTGTTTGATGCTTTATATCTAAACTTATTGATGGATTTTGACCAAACTTATATGTTTATATCAGGATGGTGGTAAACAGTTGTAAGGTTTAGATGGCCTTGACATCATTTTCAAGAGCACATGCTCCAAAAAAATGTGAATTCGGAGCCAACAATTGCTTTAGGCACCCTTTCTCTTGAACAATCACCGTAGCCCCTTCAGTTTTGATCGGATCTTCTTGAAACTTATATGTAAGGTTGCTGGATGAGTTCGAAAACCGACCAAGCAGGCCCATTTATCATAGAGGAACGTCCCTTTGATCGCTAAAAATGCCGATTTTTGACCTTGTCATCACCGTAGCCCTTTAAGTTTTGATTGGATCTTTCTGAAACTTATATGTAAGGTGGCCGGGGATAAAATCTCGGATGAGTTCAAAAACCAGCCAAGTCGGCCTATTTATCATAGAGTAACGTCCCTTTGATTGCTGAAAAAGCAGATTTTTGACCTTGTTATCATCATAGCCCTTTCAGTTTTGATCGGATCTTCTTGAAACTTACATGTAAGGTTGCTGGGGATAAAATCTCGGATGAGTTCGAAAACCGGCCAAGTAGGCCCATTTATCTTAGAGTAACATCCCTTTGATCGCTAAAAATGCCGATTTTTGACCTTGTCATCACCGTAGCCCTTTCAGTTTTGATCGGATCTTTCTGAAACTTATATGTAAGGTTGCTGGGGATAAAATCTCGGATGAGTTCGAAAACCAGCCAAGTCAGCCTATTTATCATAGAGTAACGTCCCTTTGATTGCTGAAAATGCAGATTTTTTACCTTGTCATCATCATAGCCCTTTCAGTTGTGATCGGATCTTCTTGAAACTTATATGTAAGGTTGCTGGGGATAAAATCTCGGATGAGTTCGACAACCGGCCAAGTGGGCCCATTTATCATAGAGTAACGTCCCTTTGATCGCTAAAAACCGATTTTTGACCTTGTCATCACCGTAGCCCTTTCAGTTTTGATTGGATCTTTCTGAAACTTATATGTAAGGTTGCTGGGGATAAAATCTCGGATGAGTTCGAAAACCAGCCAAGTCAGCCTATTAATTATAGAGTAACATCCCTTTAATTGCTGAAAATGCAGATTTTTGACCTTGTCATCATTATAGCCCTTTCAGTTTTGATCGGATCTTTCTGAAACTTATATGTAAGGTGGCTGGGGATAAAACCTCGGATGAGTTTGAATACCCGCCAAGGTGGCCCATTCATCATAGAGTTACGTCCCTTTGATTGCTGAAAATGCCGATTTTTGACCTTGTCATCACCGCCCCTTCAGTTTTGATCGGATCTTCTTGAAACTTATATGTAAGGTTGCTGGGGATAAAATCTTGGATGAGTTCGAGAACCGGCCAAGTAGGCCCATTTATCGTAGAGTAACGTCCCTTTGATTGCTAAAAATGACGATTTTTGACCTTGTCATCATCGTAGCCCTTTCAGTTTTGATAGGATCTTTCTGAAACTTATATGTAAGGTGGCTGGGGATAAAATGTCGGATGAGTTCGAAAACCAGCCAAGTCAGCCTATTTATCATAGAGTAACGTCCCTTTGATTGCTGAAAATGAAGATTGTTGACCTTGTCATCATCATAGCCCTTTCAGTTTTGATCGGAGCTTTCTGAAACTTATATGTAAGGTGCAGGGCTCGAGAAAATCTCGGTTTTCCGGTTTCAGATGAATTTGGCTGCCATAAACTGATATTGACTTCAGAAGAAGATTAAAAAATAGGTCCATTATTCTATAACGTTTTAAAAAAATGGGTTCGAAAATTTTCGCTGAATCATTACATTGTAAAAACAAGCTGACCGTTTGCCACTGATAATCCAAGCATGTATACAATCATCGCCTACAGCACAAGGTGTTAGACCGGTTCATTATCTAACTAGGTGAAAATCCGACAAGTCCACGTCGGGTTCTTTGATCTTATCGCAGCGAAATTTGACCCGTGTGTCAAAATTATTAAACCGTGAACACTGGCCTCAGGCGTTATCGGCAAGCTGGTAAGGTGAGAAAATTAGGTGAATCAGTGCAGGACATACGCTAGTTTGTTTACACAAGTCATTAATTTATGGCTTACTATAGAACCGGTATTTGAATATATATATATATATTTTTTTTCACAGGGCGCAATTTTCAATACACACCTGTCATGTCTGAACATTGCGTGTTAAGCCTTCGAGAGAAAATGCTTTTTTCACCTATCCTAAACAATATTTTAATTTAAGAAATACGCTCCATTGAAACCAATAGCATAAACCACGTGTGTATTACGCCCTTGAATGAATTAAAATGAACTGCATGACGTGATTTTCCGATCACGTGTCTTCAATATCGCTTGGCATTTGAAGACAAAGCGATTTGTTTTAGGCTTGTGTAATCGTGAAATATGTATTTATATTCTTTAAAACTCGGTTCGGCCATGTAAGATTTTCAATAACTCTCGTTCGGCCAAGTTTTGGTTCGAGAGTTAAGAAATGTTTTTCGATTTTTAACCCGTTCAAAACGATTTTTTTTAGAAATACACTCTATTAAAATCAGTGACATAAATAGGTGTGTGTTTTACGTCCTTGACTGCATTAATGTGTATTGTGTAAACGGTAACCGTATGACGTCTTTTTCCGACCACGTGGTCGCATTATCGGTCGCCGTTTGTAAACAAAATAAATGCATGAAGTATAAGAAATATTTTAGAGGTTTTAAAAAGGGAAAAAAAATAGTGACCATCTAACGGGTCTTTGACTGCCCCGCGTCTGTTGTTTCGGTTGTTAGCGGTTTTCAGGTTCTGAGTGACCCGGATATTGGGAAAATGAAAGTAGATGAAATCTGGCATAGAAAATGATGAAAGTAGATGAAATCGGAATGATATGAGCAATAATTGCTGTTTATAATCGAGATACTGGTGCTCATATCCATTGACAAGTGTAAGAGCAACACTGGTATGTCATTCGTTACGCTAATAACACATTTTGAAATTGCAAATCGCCAAGGATGTTAACGGAAATTACCGAAACCGATCGGCAATTTCCGTATTTTTCGGGGTGGCTGGATCGATTTGGATTCTTCAGTTTCTGGTAAGGTGGCTGGGGATAAAACCTCGGATGAGTTTAAATACCGGCCAAGTGGACCCTTTAATCGTAGAGTAACTTCCCTTTGATTGCTGAAAATGTCGGTTTTTGACATTGTCATCACAAAAATCGGATCTTTCTGAAACTCATATGTAAGGTGGCTGGGGATAAAACCTCGGATGAGTTTGAAAACCTGCCATGTCCCCCCATTTCTCATAGAGTTATGTCCCTTTGAATGCTGAAAATGCTGATTTTTGACATTGTCATCACCGTAGCCCCTTCAGTTTTGATTGGATATTTCTGAAACTTATATGTAAGGTGGTTGGGGATAAATGCTCAGATTAGTTCAAATACCGACCAAGTCGGCCCATTTATCATGTATTTACGTCCCTTTGATTGCTGAAAATGTCGATTTTTGACCTTGTCATCACCATAACCCCTTCAGTTTTGATTGGATCTTTCTGAAACTTATATGTAAGGTGGCTGGGGATAAAATCTCGGATGAGTTCGAAAACCTGCCAAGTCTGCTTATTTATCGTACAGTAATGTCCCTTTGATGGCTGAAAATGTTGATTTTGACCTTGTCATCACCGTAGCCCCTTCAGTTTTGATCTGATCTTTCTGAAACTTATATGTAAGTTGCCTGGGGATAAAACATCGGATGATTTCGAAAACCAGCCAAGTCTGCTTATTTATCGTACAGTAACGTCCCTTTGATTGCTGAAAATGCCGATTTTTGACCTTCTCATCACCGTAGCCCTTTCAGTTTTGATCGGATCTTACTGAAACTTATACGTAAGGTGGCTGGGGATAAAATTTCGCATGAGTTCGAAAACCAGCCAAGTCGGCCCATTTATCATAGAGAACCGTCCTTTTGCATGCTAAAATGCCAATTTTTTACATGTCATCACCGTAGTCCTTTTAGTTTTGATCAGATCTTTCTGAAACTTATATGTAAGGTGGCTGGGGATAAAACCTTGGATGAGTTCGAATGCCGGCCAATTCAGCCCATTTATCTTAATGTAAAATCCCTTTGATTGCTGAAAATGCAGATTTTTTACCTTGTCATCATCATAGCCCCTTCAGTTTTGATCGGATCTTTCTGAAACTTATACGTTAGGTGGCCGGGCATAAAACCTCGGATAAGTTTGAAAATGGGCCCGGTCGCCCCATTTATAATAGAGTAATGTCCCTTTGATGGCTGAAAATGCTGATTTTTGACATTGTCATCACTGTAGCCCCTTCAGTTTTGATGGGATCTGTCTGAAACTTATATGCAAGGTGGCTTGGGATAAAACCTCAGATGAGTTCGAAAACCGACAAAGTTGGTCCATTTATCATAGATTTATGTCCCTTTGATTTCTGAAAATGTCGATTTTTGACCTAGTCATCACCATAGCCCCTTCAGTTTTGATCAGATCTTTCTGAAACTGATATGTAAGGTGGCTGGGGATAAAATCTCGGATGAGTTCCAAAACCGGCCAAGTCAGCCCATTTATCATAGAGTACAGCCCCTTTGATGGCTGAAAATGCCGATTTTTGACCTTGTCATCAATGTAGCCCTTTCAGTTTTGATCCGATTTTTCTGAAACTTATATGTAAGGTGGCTGGGGATAAAACCTTGGATGAGTTTGAAAACTGGCAAAGTGGGCCCATTTGTCTTAGAGCAACAACCCTTTGATTGCTGAAAATGCCAAATTTTGACCTTGTCATCACCGTAGCCCCTTCAGTTTTGATCAGATCTTTCTGAAACTTATATGTAAGGTGGCTGGGAATAAAACCTCTGATGAGGTGGAATACCGACCAAGTCGGCACATTTATCATAGAGCTACGTGCCTGTGATTGCTGAAAATGCTTATTTTCGACCTTGTCATCACTGCTGCCCCTTCAGTTTTGATCGGATCTTCATGAAACTTACAAACAAGTATGTCAGGCAGAAAAAGCTCGGAGGAGTTTGAAAACTCGTGAGGTTTGCCTATTTATCACAGAGTAACATCCCTTTGATATCAGCAGTTAATTGCTTATTTTTGAACTTGTCATCACCATAGCCACTTCAGTTTAGATCAGATCTTTTTAGCATGCCAGGAATAAAAGCTTGAATGAGTTTGAAAACAGGTGAGGTCAGCCTGTTTATCATTACCCTGTCATCACCATGTCCTCTCATAAAGCCTTCAGTAAAGGTTTGCACTTCCTTAAACTTTGAATCTGTTAGCTCAGGTGAGCGATACAGGACCAAGCTAGCTTGTTATCCCCTCGCAACAAAGTTGCGAATGGGGATATAGCATCGGTGCCGTGCGTCCGTGTGTGTGTGTGTCTGTGTGTCTGTGTGTCCGTGTCCTGTTTCTGTGTGTGTGTCTGTCCGGAACCTTGTGAGCAGGATAGAAGACACAGTATTCATCGTAGAAGCATCAAACCTTCCACAAATGTTCACCATGTACAGAGGATGAACCCTATTGAATTTCAAGGTCAGGGGTCAAAGGTCAAGGTCACAATGGACTTGACCTTGAAAACCTTGTGAGCAGGATAGACGACACAGTATTCATCGTAGAAGCATCAAACCTTCCACAAATGTTCACCATGTACAGAGGATGAACCCTATTGAATTTCAAGGTCAGGGGTCAAAGGTCAAGGTCACAATGGACTTGACCTTGAAAACCTTGTGAGCAGGATAGACGACACAGTATTCATCGTAGAAGCATCAAACCTTCCACAAATGTTCACCATGTACAGAGGATGAACCCTATTGAATTTCAAGGTCAGAGGTCAAAGGTCAAGGTCACAATGGACTTGACCTTGAAAACCTTGTGAGCAGGATAGAAGACACAGTATTAATCGTAGAAGCATCAAACCTTCCACAAATGTTCACCATGTACAGAGGATGAACCCTATGAATTTCAAGGTCAGGGGTCAAAGGTCAAGGTCACAATGGACTTGACCTTGAAAACCTCGTGAGCAGGATAGACGACACAGTATTCATCGTAGAAGCATCAAACCTTCCACAAATGTTCACCAAGTACAGAGGATGAACCCTATTGAATTTCAAGGTCAGGGGTCAAAGGTCAAGGTCACAATGGACTTGACCTTGAAAACCTTGTGAGCAGGATAGACGACACAGTATTCATCGTAGAAGCATCAAACCTTCCACAAATGTTCACCAAGTACAGAGGATGAACCCTATTGAATTTCAAGGCCAGGGGTCAAAGGTCAAGGTCACAATGGACTTGACCATGAAAACCTTTCGAGCAGGATAGACGACACAGTATTCATCGTAGAGGCATCAAACCTTCCACAAATGTTCACCATGTACAGAGGATGAACCCTATTGAATTTCAAGGTCAGGGGTCAAAGGTCAAGGTCACAATGGACTTGACCTTGAAAACCTTGTGAGCAGGATAGACAACACAGTATTCATCGTAGAAGCATCAAACCTTCCACAAATGTTCACCATGTACAGAGGATGAACCCTATTGAATTTCAAGGTCAGGGGTCAAAGGTCAAGGTCACAATGGACTTGACCTTGAAAACCTTGTGAGCAGGATAGAAGACACAGTATTCATCGTAGAAGCATCAAACCTTCCACAAATGTTCACCATGTACAGAGGATGAACCCTATTGAATTTCAAGGTCAGGGGTCAAAGGTCAAGGTCACAATGGATTTTCATGTTAATGAATGGTATGCAGTTACAGTATTCATCGTAGAAGCATCAAACCTTCCACAAATGTTCACCATGTACAGAGGATGAACCCTATTGAATTTCAAGGTCAGGGGTCAAAGGTCAAGGTCACAATGGATTTTCATGTTAATGAATGGTATGCAGTTGCGAGGGGATGCTACGCTTGCGTTGCCTTGTTCCTCTTGATTTAGTTTTAACTCATTTTGCTCTGGTATCCCCAAAACGGTTACCCTGGCAAACAGTGCAGGCCCAGATCAGACCCCGCAGAACGCGATGTCTGATCAGGGCCTACAGTGTTTCCAAAAAGTTCAGCTACTTTCCAAATAAATTTTTAAAGATAACACAACCTGTCAGCCCTAACTTTTGAAATGGAACTCCTGCCATTTATAAGGAGGAAGATTCTATTTGGTACAAAAAAGGTTAAATTAATTTCCAGGTAACCACAAAACTGTATTTAAATCTGCTGGTTTTTCTGAGATCCGAGAGTACCGCTACTGGAAGGCAGAGACAAGGGATTTTGATTGTGAGGGAATGCTAGAGGACCTCAAGGTAACTAATTTAGGAGAATTAATACACCTTCAGGGGAGAAAACAAACTCCTTCGAAAACCCTTTCAAAATATTTGTCTCCCTTGTCAGTAGGGGTCTACTCTTAGAGGAACAAATTTGTTCCTCAGAGGAGCAAATTCTTTCCTTTGAGAGTAGAACCTTTTTCAAGGAGAAAGTGAACAAGAAGTCGTAGAGTTGTCTCCCTTGGTTTATTAATCATTTGCATGTTCTCTCCTTATTACTTACAACATTAATTTTGTTTATTGAATTCCCTCCTTTTTATGCCCCGCCATTCAAAAAATGGCGGGGTATTATGTTGTACCCTCCAAAGTTTTGAGTGTCCGTCCTTCAGTATGTCCGCACCAACAAATGTATAGTTAGGTGGCTATGTAAATGGACAGAATCAATGTAATTCTATGGGATTTATTCCGTTAGACACCGAAAATACTTCTTTTCAGTGGCTAAAAGTAGCCACTTAATTATCAATCCTGCCAAAAATAGCCACATAAGTATACATCCGTGAGAACTGTCCGTCCGTCCTTCAGTATGTCCATCCCTCAGCGCCCCATAGTTACGTGTCCGCTCCATAACTCTGATATTGTTTGAGATATTTTCACGAAACTTCACAGATATGTAAAGCACTATCAGACGACGTGCAGAGCATATAAACTGTAACTCTGATTTTCATACTTTTTGAGTTGTTGCCCTTCGAACATTTAACATAGGCATTTCTATCATAGTTTCGTGTCCGCTCCATAACTTCGATACCATTTGAGATATTTCATGAAACTTCACAGATATGTAGAGTTCCATGAGACAACGTGCAGTACATATGAACCGTAACTCTGATTTTCCTACTTTTGGGGTTATTGCCCTTTGAACTATGAATATAGCTGTTGCTATCCGTTTCATGTCTGCTCCATAACTCTGATACCATTTGAGATATTTTCACGAAACTCCACAGATATTTAGAGCACTATCAGACGATGTGCAGAACGTGAACCGTAACTCTGATTTTCATACTTTTGGAGTAATTGCCCTTTGAACATTTGAAATAGCCATTTCTATCGTAGTTTCGTGTCGGCTCCATAACTTCGATACCATTTGTGATATTTCCGTGAAACTTCACAGATATGTAGAACACCATGAGACAATGTGCCGAACATATGAACCATAACTCTGATTTACCTACTTTTGGAGTTATTGCCCTTTGAACAAAGCTGTTGCTATCAGTTTCGTGTCGGCTCCATAACTCTGATACCATTTTGAGATATTTTCACAAAACTTCACAAATATGTAGAGCACTATCAGACGACACGCAGAACATATCGTTTCTCTGATTTTCCTACTTTTGGAGTTATTGCCCTTTGAACATTCAAAATAGCCATTTCTATCGTAGTTTCGTGTCCGCTCCATAATTTCAATACCATTTGAGATATTTCCATGTGTAGAACATCATGAGACAAGGTGCAGAACATATGAACAATAACTCTCATTACCTACTTTTGGAGTTATTGCCCTTTGAACTTTGAATATAGCAGTTGTTGTCAGTTTCGAGTCAGCTCCATAACTCTGATACCATTTTAGATATTTTCACGAAACTTCACAGATATATAGAGCAGCCTGAGACAAAGTGCAGAACATATGAACCATAATTCTGATTTTCCTACTTTTGGAGTTATCGCCCCTTGAACATTGAACATAGCCATTTCTATCATGTAGTCTGTTTGAAGCACTATATCTCCTGAACTTATCTGACCAAACTTGCATGGTTATATCACTAGGATGGCGGAAAGCAGCCATTAGGTTTTGTTTCACTGTGATATGGTACTTGCTTGATATAATTGTAGTGGCGGGGCATCATGCAGTGCTTGCAGTTTTATTGTGTTTTCAAAGACAAACTACAATAGAACTTTGATGGCTCTTTTACCATGGCTGAGTCAAACCCGTTTTTGGGTCCCTAGGAAATTCCTCTACATAAGAAGTAGTGTGGGATAATTAAGGAGATTTTTGATTTTCATCTTGCAAATGTATGCTGTACATACTAGGCGATTCTAATGAGTACGCACAGCATACATTTTTATTACAGAACACCGAAAAGATGTCCAAAAATTTACCCTGTTATGCCTCCTGGCAGTAACCCTCAGTGACTTGAACTGTCCCTGTTTCGAACAGATTTTCGTTGTCTCAAAGGTGTTTGAGCCATTGAAGTTGGACTGTAATTGATTATTTCAGGCTTCATATTTTTCAGGCATAATTATGCAGGATTTCAGGCTTTTAGAGCTTGATTTTTTCTTGATTTTTCTTGATTTCAGGCTTTTTGACATCCAATTGTTTTATTTTTGGAAGTGGCTATTGACAGCCGGCTGTCGATAGCGAATTCGCTATTGACAGCCGGCTGTCGATAGCGAATTCGCTATTGACAGCCAGCTAAGATATTGGATATATATACAAATATATAAATGATTATAATCCAATAAAAAAACATGAATGCATTAATAAAAATGAAATAATTATAGAATATTAAAGTGAACTATTAAACTTTTTTCATACAAATGAAAATTTTTCATCAGAATATTAAAATATGAAAACAAACTAATGAAGTGTTCATTACACTTAAGAACTTTACAAGATGTAACTCCATGCTGTGGCTAAAATAAATAAATAAATATTTTGTTTTATATATTATTAAGAATTTCAATAAATAAATAAAGAAGTCATGCAAAGAATTTTCATGAGTACATTGAAGACTCCAATGTGGTTACATTGTCCTACCCCAGTTTACCAACTGAACAGCTGTTGTCAGAAATCAGAGATCTTGTACCATCATTCCAAGTCAGTATCAAAGCTAAAACTTTCAATCCATCACGAAAATATGCCTCTATAATTCTGAGCCACTGAAAACCCACTTTTTAGCTCACCAGAGCCTAAGGCTCCAGGGAAGCTTATAGGATAGGCAGTTGTCCGTCGTCGTCTGCGTCGTCTGGCATCAACACTTTCAAACGACATGTCTGAAGCCACTGGGCCGATTCAGCCCAAATTTCATCTGTAGCATCCTTGGGCTGGGGGATTGAAAGTTTGTGTTTTCAATGAAAATCGGCTCATTTATTTGGTTGCTATGGCAACTTAGAGTTGCCATAGACTTATAATGGGGAAAATAGAAAAATGGCATTTACTGCCAAACCTTTGCAGATATTTTTACAGAACTTTTACAGAAATATTCCTTGAGCATGTTGAGTGAACTTCTTTTAGCCACATGCTTTTATGCCAACCTAGGGGTCCGCCATGGTGTGCCGGGGCCATGCCCCACCCCCTCAAGCGCATGAAAGGTGATATATCTCAGAAACCATTCAGATCCCCACCCCTAAACCATATTTAATCTTTTTTTCTTATGATAAGACGCACTCAGTGACACCAACCTGGGGGTCCCCTGGCATGTGCCAGGCCCATGCCCCACCACCTCCAGTTCGTAAAAGGCCCAATATCTCAGAAATCTGTTTAGATTCCAACCCCAAAACCATATATATTCTTGTTTCTTATGATAAGACGCATTCAGTGACACCAACCTGGGGGTTCCCTGAGATGTGCCCGGGCCATGACCCCACCCCCTCCACTTTGTAAAAGATCCAATATCTCAGAAACTGTTGAGATCCCCACCCCTAAACCATATATATTCTCATTCCTTATGATAAGACGCATTCAGTGATACCAACCAAAGGGTCTCTCAGGGTGCACCAGGGCCATGCCCCACCCCTCCACTTCATAAAAGGCGATATTTCTCCGAAACCATCCAGATCCCCACCCCAAAACCATATATATTCTTGTTTCTTATGATAAGATGCATTCAGTGACACCAACCTGGGGGGCCCCTGGGATGCGCCTAGGCCCTCCTCCACCCCTCCACCCCATAAAAGGCCTAATATCTCAGAAGCCGTTCAGATCCCCACCCCTAAACCTATATAGTCTTGTACCTTATGATAAGACGCATTCAGTGATTTCAACCCAGGGGTCACCCGGGGTGCGCCGGGGCCATGCCCCATCCCTCAACTTCATAAAAGGGGATATATCTCAGAAACCTTTCAGATCCCCACCCCAAAGCCATATATATTCTTGTTTCTTATGATAAGACACATTCAGTGACACCAACCTGGGGGTCCCCTGGGATGTGCCCAGCCATGCCCCCTCCCCTCCACTTCATAAAAGGCGATATATGTCAGAAACCATTCAGATCCCCACCCCAAAACCGTGTATATTCTTGTTCCTTATGATAAGATGCATTCAGTGACACCAACTTGGGTGACCCCTGGGATGTGCCCGGGGCATGCCCCACCCCCTCCACTTTGTAAAAGAAACCATTTAGATCCCCATCCCTAAACCATATATACTCTTGTTCCTTTTGTTAAGAGACATTTAGGGATACCAACCTAGGGGTCTCTCAGGGTGTGCTGGGTCCATGCCCCAACCTTCCACTACATAAAATGCCATATATCTCAGAAACTGTTCAGATCCCCACCCCTAAGGCATGTATATTTGTGTTCCTTTTGATAAGACTCATTCAGTCACATCAACCTTGGGTGTATTTGTGCTAGGGCAATGTGTCTATGCCATGGCCAGGCCCACCCCTCCACTTCATAAAAGGCCATAAATATCTCAGATACCATTAAGATCCCCACCTCATAATCATATATAGTTTTGTTCCTTGTGATTAGACACATTCAGTCACACCAAGTTGTTGGTCCACAGGGGCCATTCCTCTCCTCTTCACTTCATAAGAAGGCCTCATATCTCAGAAACAGTTCAGATCCCTACTCCTAAACAATATATTTTCTTGGTACTAATGAGAAGACACATTCTAGGACAACAATCTTGGATTTCCTGGTGTCTGCCAGGGCCATGCTCCAGCCCCTCCACAGCTTAAAAGGCCTTATATCTCTGGAACTGTACACATCCCCACCCCTAAACCATATATATTCTTGTTCCTTATGATAAGACGCATTCAGTGATACCAACCTGGGCTCTGTTGGATCCATGTCCCACCCCTCCACTTCAAAAAAGGCCTAATATTTCAGATACAGAGTCCACATGGAATGGGGGTTCGTTTGGGAGACTTTATAATCGATAAATTGAAACCATACATGGCTGGCAGTGGGCAGTACTAGTGCCCGCCTGAACTCTGGTGAGCATAGGGGCCCATGGGCCTCTTGTTATGCAGTAAAACAGGGGTTTACAGGGGTATACATTATTTTTCCATATTTCTGATCAAAATATAGATTATGGGTGCTGGTTAGAACTGACTCACAAAGGCTGTTCTAGCAAGTTCCCACAATCACTGTTTTCAGCAGAAATATGAAAACTATCAGAAGTTTTATCTGGAAATTTTCATTTTTGGTGGTAAAATTAATAAATTTGAACAGGTGTGTTTTCGTAATTGCTTAGATAGTATAATAGTCTCAAAAGCGATCACCTACAATTTACTTTGAAAATGGCTGATCTTTTTGCAAACAGCGTACAACCTGATCATTTGCCTCATTTTTGACATCTGATCTAGACCTGCACTGTTTGCATGTACCCTGTTTTGGGGTGTCCCTTACAAAATGTGTAAACTTCACAAATGTGCACTTGACAACCCTTTAAACCCCACTTGATAAACCTGCACACACCATATTTTTTCATGCATATCAGTTTGCGTAAAACATTAGACCCAACATCTTTCTAAAGGATGCAGTTTTTGACCCATGGGCTACATTTTTGGACGGGTTTTTTAAAAAAAATCCGTCCTTTAAAATAGCGATGTCCGGGCGGGCGGGCGGGCGGGTGGGCGGGCGGGCGGGCGTCCTGCGGGCGGGCGGGCGTCGTCCCATGTTTACCTTTTGGTTAACCTTTTTTCAAAGTGATATTTTTCATCTATTCTGTAGCAGATTGTTTTAATATCAGGACTGATGCATAAGTGGAGGTACCGCTTTCATGTATTATCCATAAATGGCGCAAAAGACTAAAATTTTGGCGGAAATTGTCATTTTTCAAACTTGTGTTTTTCAGGTTTACCTTTTGGTTAACCTTTTTTCAAATGCCAGTGTAGTGGATAGAGTGCTGGACTACGAATCCTATTGTTGACTATGAATCTGAGGGGCGTGAGTTCAAACCCCCGTGGAGACTTTTTTTTTTTTTTTTTTTTCGTTCTTTTTTTTTCTTTCTTTTTTCATTCTTTTTTTTTCTTTATTTTTCTTTTCTTCTCCATAAACACATATGAACAATTATTATCTTCCTCCCCTGATAGTTGCTAGTAATAATACATACATGCATGCACAGGCATGGAATTTTCTTTTTTTTTTTTTTCGTTCTTTTTTTAGCTCACCTGAGCACGAAGTGCTCAAGGTGCGTTGATGTCCGTCGTCGGTCAACAATTTCTTTAAACGACATCTCCTCCTGGGATAATGGCCCTATTTCAAAATTATTTTACAGAAATGTTCATTAGGTGACCCTTTTTCAAAATTGCTAAAATCAGTGGCCACTAGAGCTAAAAATAGAGCTAAAAATAGAAAAAAACTTTATTTTTTTTTCTTCGTAAAACACATAACCCCCCCCCCCCATCCCACCCGACTCCTGACCCATCCCACCCCACCCCACCCCACCCCACCCCACCCTACCCCACACCAGCACACCCCACCCTACCCCACCCATGCCACCACCATCCTAACCGTACTGAAAAAAAAACCCGTCCATAATGCCATTAGGCATTTTTCTTGTTTACAACCTTGGTACAGTTCCCATAACCCATATCCTGCTGAATACAACAAAGCCTACCTTTGCAAACAGTGTGGATTCAGATCAGGTGGCTTCTGGAGAAGCCATATGATCAGGATCTACACTATTTGTCTCCATGAAAACTTTATTTCAAACAGTTTGACTGATATTCAGAAATGGGTATGACTAATTTCTTTATTCAGCAGGATGAGGGTTAGAACAGGGGTCAGGGGGTCAAAATTCAAATTTTACCGAATATAGTCATATGGAATATCAAATTGAAGGGGGTGATTAGTAGAATACAATACAAGTAAAATTTTGACCCTTGGGTCAGATTGGGGCCCTGGGGGAGGGGTCAAAGGGTAAAAAATTTAAGTTTTTTTGGAACATAGTCATGTGGCATATAAAATTGAAGGGCATGATTAGTAGAATATAATACAGGTAATATTTTGACCCTGGGGTCAAATTAGGGCCCAGGGTGAGGGGTTTTCGGTACTTGGCCCCCCTGTAGAAAGCGTGGGGATTTGCGATGGCGTGCCATCGACAGTATTCTAGTTAAATATGTTATGGGTACATAATTATGTTAGAATTCCAACAGATACCAGAAATGCCGGGTTAACACCAGTCCTGAGGAAAGTTTATCTTAATATCTAGGTTTTCCTCCTTATCTAGAGCTGTGGTACAGTTAAGTTTCACATCAGGCTTTTGTAACAGATAACTTAGCACTTAGTCTGAGAGGCATCCACCTTGGCATAAGCTTTACAAGGGAAAACTGATGTTCACACCAAGGCCCAGTTGTCTGATTGTCAGTAAACATCTGTTCTTTAACCATTGACTAGACAAAATGGGTCTAGAGCTCTAAAGGAACATTAAATGGGCTGGAAACAAATAACATTTTGTTTGTTTGATTTGAAGTTTAACGTCCCCGTCAACAGTGCAAAAGTCATTTTGGAGACATTGCGCTTCCAATTTTGTGGGACTTTTACCCGACACTGAGATGAAATGACATCTCAAGCCCTGCTGCCTAATGAAACCAATAGGGTTTATAAGCATGGACAGGCTGACTCGCACTGCATTGCCTGTTTACCAGTACTCGTGTGCGGGTCAGTTTCAGCTCTGCGTGAAAGCATCATGCAGCCCATCTACATGTATTTCTTCAAGCCCCAATGGGCGGGGGGCTAAAATAACATCTCCAACAGACCACTATTTTTACCATTGTTTTGATGATCACGACAAACCCTACCTTTTGCAAACAGTGTAGATCCAGATCAGATGGCTTCTGAATAACCCAACTGATCAGGGTGTTTGTTATTCAGTTTGTGAACTGGACAAATTCATTATATTCTGCAATTTGAGAAATGGGTGTGGCAAAATTAATTCATTCAGCAGGACATAGGATAATCGTTATAGGCCAGGCAGTTTTACTTTTACTATGTCTGTTTGTCCTGTAAAAGTGTTCACTTTCCATATGCACGATTGGCCATGATGTGATGCATAGATAACTTGTGAAAAAAATTCAGGAATTTCTGCCGACAATGGTCTCAGTAATACATGTAGGTAAAGCAGTAAATATTTGTTTGCATTAAGAAGATTAATAAGGCTTCACAATACTCTTAGTCATAGAAGTGATATGTATCAGAAGATAGACAGTCACCAAATCATTGAAACAGCTGGTAATATCATTACCTTTGCAAGTTCCATGGTAAAGACCAACTGACTGGATAATCACAGTACCTGAAGCCATTATATAATAAATTATATCAAATAACCTTTTCATAAATGTGCATATAGTAAAACACACTAAATTTGCAATATAAGTATGCTAAATACCCATTTTCATCAATTTAGTTTGCTGGCTGTCAATAGCGATCGCCTTTATTTTTCCTCCTGTATTCTGTATAAGTTTATCGTGCTAAATAAAATTATTTAGCTACACACATTTCTGACTATTCACCAATCAAATTACTTGATATAAAGTATTTGTTCAGTTCACAAACTGCATTACAAACAGTGTAGATCCTGATCAGATGGCTTCTTCAGAAGCCATCTGATCTGGATCAACACTGTTTGCAAAGGTAATGGTTGACATGTTCAGTATGATGAGGGTTAAGGATGTAAAATCTGGCCTTTCAGGCATGGAAAAGCTTGGTCAGTATGAGGCCTGTTATTTCTTGAACAAAGCATTGGAAACCAAACTGAAGATGGGACATGGTGGATAGTTTAAAGACAATACTTTTTATGCTTTCACACTTATGTAAAACGTTTAACCCATTTTGTACCAGAAACCCTAAACTGGGTACCCTGGCAAACAGTGCAGGCCCAGATCAGACGCCGCAGAACCAGGGCCTACACTGTTTGCAAAACATTCAGCCATTTTTCTAATCAATTTTTAAGAAAACATTACCTGACACCCCTAAATTTTGAAATGGACTCCTGCCATATATAAGGAGGAAGATTCCATTTGGTACAAAAGGGAATAATAATAACAGATATGGTAGGCGTGTGTTTGGTGATAATGGAATTTATTTTTGAAGGTTACAGAGGGTGGAACAATGTGGATAGTTTCAAAGCGATTCTTTAACCCTTTTTGTACCAAATGGAATCTACCTCCTCATATGTAACAGGAGTCCATTTCAAAATTTAGGGGTGTCAGATTGTGTCTTCTTCAAAATCTATTTTGAAAATGGCTGAATGTTTTGCAAACAGTGTAGGCCCTGATCAGACGCCGTGTTCTGCAGCGTCTGAGCTGGGCCTTCACTGTGTGCCAAGGTACCCGTTTTGGGGTTTCCGGTACCAGATGAGTTAATGCTTTCATACTTTAACAAAATGTTAAATAGAAACAAATAAGGTGGGTTTGGTGATAACTGAAGGCTACTTTTTGTCATTTCTTCATAAAAACCTATATACACACAACATACGGTTTATGTGGAGAAATCATGAAAATTATCCTTTAGTTATCACCAAATACCCGCACCCCTGCCCTTCAAGGCTTTGAGAAAAAGGTCAGGCTGCATGGTGCTTCCACACACAGCTGAAATTGACCAAACTTTAGTACTGGCAAATGGCTTGACAGTCTAAGCTTGCCCAAGAAAAGTGGTGCTAGTCGTACTGTCACTTGAACCCTAGCCAGTTATATTGGACCTTTGGGCTTGAGATGTCATTTCATCTCAATATCAGGTACAAGTTCCACAAAATTGGAATCAAAGTTGAAAGTGTCCCATATGATAAATAGTGTTGATGGGGATGTGAAACCTCAAACAATGTCACCAAATACCCACCTCATCTTTTGTTATGATTAATTTTATGGTTTTTGCATTTATTGGGTGGACAGCTATTTATAAAAAAAAGTCCTGAGTACACACAAAATAACTGTATTTAACCTTTAAGATGCTGAGAAAAACTCCATCTGAAAATGTCATCTATTGAATCTTCTTGGAAAACTTTAGAATTATTTTTGCATACAGGCAAACAGTGTGGACCCAGATCAGACTGCTCTGATCTGGCTCCTTCAGGAGCAGTCTGATCTGGCACCACACAGTTTTCAACAATAATTTTAAAATAACAGGCAGATGACAAAGCAGATGACAATTGTTGTTATTGGCATTTATTGGGTTAATAGATTACTGTAAGAATATCCCTCAATTATGCCCATTATATCTCCAAGGGTTATTAATCCACTTTGTACCAAATGGAATCTTCCTCCGTATCTTTTCAAAACTAAGGGGTGTCAGGTTGGTTTTTCTTAGGAAAATGGCTTAACATTTCGCAAACAGTGTAGGCTGTGATCAGATCTGGGCCTGCACTATTTGCCAACTACCCGTTTTGGGGATTCAGGTACAAAATGGGTTACCCTCAGTGGCTTAAAATATAAGTTTTTAAAGATGATTAAGCCTTGGAAATTAACTAATTTCTTTTTCAGAATGCTCCATCAAAATCAGTGGTAGTCTTACATGCTGTAGCTCACAACCCAACCGGCATTGACCCTACACATGATCAGTGGGAAAAAATAGCTGCATGCATCAAAGAGAAGGATATTTTTGTTGTCATGGATATTGCGTATCAAGGTTTTACTTCGGGAGACGTGGATAAAGATGCGTGGGCAGCGCGGTACTTTTGTGACCAGGGGTTTGAGTTCTTCATTGCTCAATCCTTCAGCAAGAATTTTGGTCTTTATAGTAAGTTATTCTACTTAAGGGGAATGGGAGCACCTGGCAGATTTTCCCCCGCCATTTGTCAAAGGGAGACAACTTTTGTGACTTCCTGTTAGCTTTTCTATAAACTTTGTCTCACAGAAAACAGGATCTTCTCTTAAAGGAAAGAATTTGCTCCTCAGGAACAAATTCTTTAAGAGTTGACCCTATTGACATGGGAGGCAAAAATATTTTTGCAGAAGTAGCTTCCTTTGATGGTGTATCCATTCCCCTTAATGGGGATTGATGCACTCAGTATGACCTTAATAGTTGACTGGGCCTTTAACTCAAACAAACACACCTTCTGGGAAGCAAATCTTCATCATGTTATCAAGTCCATACAATATTTAACCTTCTAAGCCCCACTTTATAAAGAGAAAAGTGGGGTTTGTGGGAGTATTTATTTTTGCTCCATGACATAGGTTGTGGGTACTAGTTAGAACTGCCTCATTGAGGGGGTTCTAACAAGCACCCAAAACCTATGTTTTGAGTATAAATAAGAAATCTATTGCTGATTTTCATCAGAATAGTAACCTTTTCGAGATATGAATGAATGTACTGTGCCACATGGGTGTATTATATAGAGGATCTTACATGAGTGCTCATGTATTATTGAATTTATTAAACGAGTTGAGGAAAAGAGATAAAATGCGAGGCTGTGCCAAGCATTTAATCCCTTTTCCTCAACGAGTTTAATAAATTCGATAATACATCAGCATGAATGCAAGATTCTATTTATCATATGACATTTAAAACGTATTTTATTCACGATTGTTTCATGAAAATGTCAATATTCCGCCATTAGTAAACGCGACGTCATACATGTAACGTTACGAGACGTATCTAGCTAATTTGCATATTTAATCCACTAGTGGATTATCGGAAATATTACATGGCATTATTAGACTCTCAGACGCGACGTCATATGATAAACAAATGTTCAAAAACATTTCTCCTTTGTTAAAATTGTCTATTCTTGAAGGAAAGAATTTGCTACTGGCAAATTTTTTTCTTTTTTCTTTTAGAGTTGACCCTTTTTTCAGAGGGATTCAGTCTAGACTGCAAAAGAGTTGTCCTTAAAGCTCTCTGTCTGTAAAAATGGCCGTTCAGGAGAGACTCAGTTGTCCTTCAGACTGGGAGTTTCCTCCCATGGTGAAAATTTGCTGATCAACACAGCAAGGCCCTGTTGTTCAAAGCCTCATTAGCTTAACAAGATTCTGATTGGTCAAAACATTCATTGTTCTAGAAAGTACTACTTCAAATACAGTAGTATTCTTGCTGGAAAATTCTGAATAGCTTTAGTTTCCGCAAAAGCTACCGTAATGATAATAAATATTGGTACAGATAGGCCTGTGCAAACAGTGAAGACCCAGATCAGACTGCTCCTGCTGGAGCAGTCTGATCAGGGTCTACACTGTTTGCCATTCAGTCTGCACCTTGCTGGATCATGAAATAAATTTGTTAAAAGTTTTGGAACATTACAGCAAGTTCTCAAGGTTTCCGAATATATAGGACTTTTACAGTACTCATATTTTTCCAGCGAAAATGGTAGAATATTTGTCATTTATTTTGAATCGATTGTTAATCAAGTGGCTGAAAACTGTAGTTCTCAGAGGAAGACCACCTTACCTTACGTTGCAGAACTTGATTAAGTGTCAGCAATCTTACCCATTAGGCCACAGCGGCCCGTTCTTCAACAATTTGTTTACTACTCTAATGCGCTTGTGTATGTAGTGCGACATCTGATTGGATAACATCAAAAATTTGCGACAGTATATTCTACGATATACTGTTGGAAATCCCATATCATTATGTAACATCGCTTTTCATTGGTTGGTATTTGTTTTTACGCAGCTCACTGCACTTGCCATTTAAGGCAGAAAGAACATTTTTAGATAAAACAAATGAATAAGTGCATTAGAATGGGGATAACTGTATAGAAAATTGTCATTTGGGGAGAAAAATGATTGGTTTTATAGTCCCAAATTCTGTTTTACGGCTCAGCTGATGCTTCTCCATAAGTCTAAATTTCCAACAGTAAAACTGCCGATTTACCTTCCCAAATGACAATTTTGAATACTGTTGTCTCCTATTATGATGTTGAAATGTTCAAAATGAATTATAGATTATAATTCACTGAGAAAGCTCATTAAATCATTACTGAAAATGTAATAAATATGAACATCCTTAAATTGATATACATGTATTCTTAGGTTTTCATGCAGCTTTCATATTGCCAGTCTCATTTAGACACTTTCCCAAAATGCACAAACTCTGAATTATTTGCAGATGAAAGAGTGGGTAACCTTTGTATTGTGGCCAATGATGCTGGTAGTAAAGATAGAGTTTTCTCACAAATGGAACTACATGTTAGATACGCATGGTCAAATCCACCAAATCACGGTGGAAGAATTGTAGCAACAGTGCTCGGCAACCCTGCTCTTTACAGCCAGTGGTAAGTCTTGACTAACGTCACAGGTCCTGACAATTAAAAAAGATCTGGGGCCAGTTGTTCAAATCTAACAATGTTGCTAGTTAATGTATCTTTAAAACTTTATCATTTAATATGGCAAATAGACTGATATATTTGCTGAAAAATATGTGAGTAGCTTTTGCATATGCATATGCAAAAGCTACTCACATTTTTTTCAGCAAAAATACCAGAATTATTGTACCTTCCAGAACTTAACGATTCGACCACTAATGAGCTCGTTAAGTTAACGATGCTTTAAACAACTGGGCCCCGGTTTAATTTGTTTGCTTGCTTGGAATTTAACAGTTAAGGGAATGGATACCCTGGCAGATTTTTCTACCATTTTTTAAAGAGAGACAATTTTCGGGACTTCCTGTTAGCTTTCTATCAACTCTGTCCACTGGAAAAAGGGGTCTACCCTGAGGAGCAAATTCTTTCCTTTAAAAGTTGACCCCTATTCCTGTTTGCTTTCTCAAAGAAAAGAGTTATGGGAGACACTGGAGTGTATGAGATATACACCGTCTGTGTCCCCTACCGGGGTTAAGGCGAAACCGGAAGAAAGAAAGAAAGAGACAAAAATACTTTTGTTAGAGTTGCCTCCGCTAAAGGTGTATCCATTCCCCTTAAATTAACTGTATGTAGAATACAATGAGCCTGTCAGTTTCACTTAACCATATTTTCTTGGCAGGTTTATACATAAATGATTAACCAGTACAATGCTGCAATTATTATAAGAATGAATTTCATATTTGTGGATTTTATCGATGTGTAAACTGGAGAATCACTCACAAACTGTGGAGCGCTTTGGTGCAGTGGTAGCGTATGGGATTTGTGATCGAGAGGTTGCTGGTTCGATCTTCACGCTTACCAAAGTGTTGTGTCCTTTAGCAAGGATTGCTTAAAAAAAGTCCTGGTTACCATCCAGGAAGTCCTGCTCGTAATGCTCAGATGTGAGCGAGTAGCAGTAATAGGAGAAAAAAAAAAAAAAAAGAGAGAGAAAAACTGCATGGAGCCTGAAAAGTTTGTGAGTGATTCGCCGGATTTCACACGATAAAATTCACAAAAATGATAATTCATTCCTTATAATTACAACTTTGTCAGCGAAATGTTAAAAAATGCCATCAAAATAGTAAATTTAAACCCTTATCTTGCTGAATATTCATTTAAGCCACACCCATTTCTGTCTATCAACCAATCAAATTACTTGATGTAATTTATTGCTACAAATTCATAAACAGAATGCCAAACAGTGTAGATCCTGATCAGATGGCTTCATCAGAAGCCATCTGATCTGGATCTACACTGTTTTCAAAGATAGGGGTTGTCGTGAACAGCAAGATAAGGGTTAAGACAGCCTTTGGGATTCTGGGTCTCATTCTTTCCTTTAAGATTAGGACCCTTTCTCTGAAAGGCAAGTTTTAGCTTATCACAAATTAGAAGCCACATAAAGTTGTTTCCATTGTAAAAATGCCAGAAAATATGTCATTTTGATACTTGACGGGGAACATGGGATCATATTCCCAGCCTGAGAGCCATATTTGCCCGATTCTTACGGGGTACATGGGATCAATCACAGTACTAGTCCCACCTCCCTCCCTCAGTGACCTTGAGGTCAAGGTCACAGACTTAGAAATTTCTATATACTTCTTGGACTGATGTTACATTTCGGTCTAAAATTTCGCACAGTACCTTGGGTTAATGTCGAACCCTGCCCTGAGTGGCTCTAAGTACCTCTGGCTCAAACAAATTTCCATGGTCCAAAAAGTATTTGAGCTATTGTATACTGAACCAAAAAAGAAACGCAACTTTTAACCCAGAAGATTTTCATGCAACCATCAGGTTGACTGAAAAATCATTTTGCCATTTACTTTCGTACTTTTTAAACTTTCTTATGCAGAAAACATTTGAGCATTATCTGTACAGTTTAACGCTTGACGTGGCAATTCGTTGTTTTCAACATTTCCTCGTGCAGTACATTAAATGTATACATTAACCTCATCATATTGGCATATTGTGTTACCTGGAGTTTAGGTTTCAAAAGTCCGGTAAAATTTCTCTACGGAATATGGTACGTTTGACGCAAGATCAACGTAACATAGCGGTCCAAATGCTTCTACTTGCGACGTCTCAGGCTGTCATCGCCAGGACCTTCCAAGTGAGTAAATCGACAATAAGTCACTTGTACCAGAGTCTACGTCAAACGGGAACGACAAATGACAGGCCCAGAAGTGGACGTCCAGGTGTCACGACAAGTTGGCAGGACCGATACATCCGTCTAACCCACCTTCGTAATCGGTTCCATACAGCCGTCGAGATGTCTCAGGTGACACCAGGAACGCACAACAATCGAATAAGTGCAGATAATGTCAGGAATCGCCTTCGAGAGTTTGGCTTACGTCCTCGTCGCCCATACGTTGGTATGCCATTAACACCGCGATGATGTCAGGTTAGAATGGCTTGGCTCACACATGGCCAAACCTGTTTCCCCTTCGTCAGTGGCGTAACATAATGTTTTCTGACGAGTCCAGGTACTTGTTGTACAGAGCTGACGGCTGTCAACTTGTGTATCGGGGTGATGGAGAGCGTTATCATGACAATTGTTTGGTTGAAGGTGATCGATTTGGAGGCGGTTGAAGGTGTGGACTGGCATATCTTATGGTCATAGAACGCCCCTGGTATTCATTGATGGATCTTTGACGGCTCTGCATTACGTTGACGTCATTTTACGACCGGTAGTTGTTCTATATGTACGACAGCACAACGTTACGTTTCAACAGGATCACCCTAGGGCGCATGTAGCAAGGCTCAGCATAGTGTTTCTTCAGCAAAACACCATTGACGTGATGCACTGGCCTCTGTAATAGAACATTTGTGGGACGTCTTTGATAGGCACGTACGTAACCACCCCCAGCTGCCAACAACGCATCAAGCCTGAGTCTCGCACTCATACAGGAGTGGAATGTTATTCACCAGGCAGAGATCAATCGTTTAATCCTGTCCATGACCAGTGTGCGTGCAGGACTGAATGCAAACGGAGGACATACTATTAACTGCTTATGTTTTGAAATTGTGAAATGACTACCTCTAAGACAAAACTGATTTGTGTTCCAAACATTCTCATTGGAAATTGAACTCTCTATGGTAGTTACATTCAGGAATGATTATATTATTGCGTCATTAAATCAATTTTCTGCAAACATGATTATTTCTGCAAATACTCGCATTTATATTTGGAGTTGCTTTTCTTTTTCGGTTCAGTATAGATTGCTGTATATAGGCAAAGGCAATGTTTTCTTTTTCAGGAAAGAGAACATCAAAACAATGTCAGATCGTGTGAAACAGATGAGAAAAGAGCTTCACCAGCGATTGAAAGCATTAGGTGTACCAGGAAACTGGGATCATATTGTAAAACAGCAAGGGATGTTTAGTTATACAGGCCTTAATGGTGAGTGTTTTTGTCCCATCAGTTTTGTCTATTATGAAATATATCATAGTATTTCGTAAAAAGTCTCTCTGCCCTTCATCAGTGTAGATTATATTTCCTAGTTGTTTTGGATCATTGATTGCATTGTTATCCCGACACTTTAGCCTAGGATATTGTAACGCCTTTGTCCGTCTGTCCGTCCGTCGGTTATGCTATCTCCTTCTAAATTATTAATTGGATTCCAACCAAATTTGGTGTATGGGTTGCTTACATGAGTAGGGTGTGCAACAGCATATTTATTTTTTCAAATATCAATATAAGTCAATTACAAAGTCAATTTTATAGGTTTTGATACCAAACTTTGCAAAAGTAATGATTAATGAAATATGTAAAACATATTGAACAGGATTTTAGCTGCAACCCCAGGGTCATGCCCCAGGGGTCGGACTTGGCGGGGTGTGTGTGTGTGTGTGGGGGGGGGGGGGGGGGACGTGGTATATCAAATCAAAGGGGATGATTAGAAGAATATAATACAAGTAAAATTTTGACCTTAGTGTCAGATATGGGCCCTGGGTGAGGGGTCAAAAGGTCAAAATTTAAGTTTTTCAGAACATAGCCATGTGGCATATCAAATCAAAGGAGGTGATTAGTAGAATATACAAGCAAAAGTTTGACCTTGGTGTCAGATTGAGGCCCTGGGGGAGGGGTCAAAAGGTCACATGTCAGTCAAATTCAATTGCAAATACATGTTGTTATTTGGTACTTACCCCCTTTAGAGAAAACGTGGGGATTTGCGATGGCCTGCCATCAACTGCATTTTAGTTGAATTTGAAACATCACGTGAAAAAGTCCATGAAATGAACACCCCCTTACATCCCACTTTGTATAGAGAAAACTGGGGTTTACGGGGGTAAACATTATTTTTCTTATTTATACCCCTAGACATAGGTTATGGGTACTCGTTAGAACCGCCTCAGTGAGGCGGTTCTAACGAGTATCCACAACCTATATTTGCAGTATAAATAAGAAAAATGTCATGGATTTTTATCCGAAAAGTAGCCATTTTGGAGATGTGAAAAATGAACTATGTCGTACAGGTTTGTTAGCTTAATGATATTTGAGGTTCACTGATGAGGCCTAATAATGTAATTGGATGAAACTAGCTTGTCTGGTCCAGAAAAAAAACTGATGCTCCATACTTTTCAGTTCTATAGTGTATTCCTTGCTCCTAAAGGATAAGCCTTTTATAGTATAGAACATTTTTTATGTTTCCACAGCTAGTGTGAATGGAATGTGTGTCGGCTGTAAAAAATCTCCTTACCCTTCATGATGTTTTTAGCTCACCTGACCGAAGGTCATGGTGAGCTTTTGTGACTGTGAGATGTCTGGCGGCGTCATGCATTGTGAGTCGTTTGTCGTATGTGCGTAAACTATTCTTGTTAACACTCTAGAGGCCACAGTTTTGATCCAATCATCATCAAACTTGGTCAGAATGATCATCATGACAATATGTCGGTCAAGTTTGAATATGGGTCATGTCGGGTCAAAAAGTAGGTCACCAGGTCAAATCAAAAGAAAACCTTGTTAACACTCTAGAGGCTACAATTTTGGTCCAATGATCCCGAAACTTGCTCAGGATGATCATCTTGATAATATCTTGGTCAAGTTCGAAAATGGGTCATGTTGGGTCAAAAAGTAGGTCAGTAGGTCAAATCATAGAAAAACCTTGTTAACACTCTAGAGGCCACAGTTTTGGTCCAATCTTCCTGAAACTTGGTCAGAATGACCATCCTGACAATATCTCGGTCAAGTTCGAATATGGGTCATTTTGGGTCAAAAAGTAGGTCAGTAGGTCAAACCACAGAAAAACCTTGTTAGCACTCTAGAGGCCACGGTTTTGGTCCAGTCATCCCCAAAGTTGCTCCGAATGATCATCCTGGCAATATTTCGGTCAAGTTTGATTATGGGTCATGTCGGCCAAAAAAATAGGTCAGTAGGTCACATCATAGAAAAACCTTGTTAACCCTCTAGAGGCCACAGTTTTGGTCCAATCATCCTCAAATTTGCTCAAAATGATCATCCTGACAATATCTTGGTCAAGTTCGAATATGTATCATGTCGGGTCAAAAAGTAGGTCAGCAGGTCAAATCATAGAAAAACCTTATTCACACTCTAGAGGCCACAGTTTTGGTCAAATCATCATCAAACTTGCTCAGAATGATCATCTCTACAATATCTAGGTCAAATTGGAATATGGGTCATGTGGGGTCAAAAGTAAGTCAAATCATAGAAAAACCTTGTTTACATTCTAGAGACTGTAATTTTAGTCTAATCATCATCAAACTTGCTCAGAATAATCATCTTGACAATATCTAGGTCAAATTCGAATACGGGTCATGTGGGGTCAAAAAGTAGGTCAGTAGGTTAATCATAGAAAAATCTTGTTAACACTCTAGAGGCCACAGTTTTAGTCCAATCATCATCAAACTTGCTCAGAATTGTCCTCTTTTTGTAATACCTTGGTCAGGAGGGGTATTTTATTTGACAGAAAATGTTGTTAGAAAACAGTGCAGACCCTGATCAGATGCCACATTCTGCGACGTCTGATCTGGGCCTATGCTGTTTGCCAGGCTACCCCTTCAGGGTTTTCTCACCTTTTAGGGGTTATTATAACTTTAAACAAATATTCTGTATGATAATACAGTATCTCAAGCAATTCAGACTTTCAGGGTGTTTGGATCATGGTCAAAGTTCTTTGGCTATTTTTAGAAAAAAACGTCATCACTCGACCTACTTTTATTTCATAATTTCCCCACCATAAGCATGCTACAGATTAGAAATGATTGAAATCAACCTTCAGGCTGCAGAAATATAAATGCTGTCAGACATGAAGGGGCGGACCTTTCATCTCAATGTCGGGTAAAAAGTCCCACAAAATTGGAAGCAACGTCTCCAAAATGACCTAAATAGTATAAACCTCAAATCAAACAAACAAATTTGGTCAAATCATACTTGAGACTGCATTTTTGGTTCAAGCTTCATGAAACTTGCCAAGAATGTTTGCCTTTATAAAATCTTGAATATGTTTGAATATGGGTCTGACATGTGGGATAAAAAACAAGGTGATGAATAGACTCCGGTGAGCGATACAGGACTATAATGGTCCTCTTGTTTAATCCTTTGATATCATTGATTTGAAAGCATTTGAGGGTCACTGAAGAGGTATAGTTGGGTTTATCATATGACGTCACGCCTGAGAAGTAAATAATGCCATGTAATAAATTTGATAGTCCACTAGTGGATTAGATATGCAAATTAGTTAGATACGCCCCGTAACGTTGCATGTATGATGTCCTTAACAACGTCGCGTTTACTAGTGGCTGAATATTGACATTTTTGCAAAACAATCGTAAATAAAATTCGTTTTAATAGGGATTATCAACTAAATGATAATCCCATTTATTTGGTGCGAACAAATTGAATGGACTGTCATTAATGTGTCATGATTGCAGCTTCAGGATGGCTTGACCTCTCATTATTTAGGTTTAAACAATGTCTGATCGCAATTTCGATCTCGTCATCCACCTTGACAGTTGGTCCAGGTTACTGGACGCTTGCACCGTGTTTGTTATTCAGCAGTCAAGCGTCTTAAGGGCCAAACTATGGTCTGGCGTCTTGCGCATGCTCAGGGAAACCTTCCTTTTCCGTTTTCAAATCCAGCAAAAGAAAGTTGTATTTTTTAAGAGGAATCTAAAACTAAAAATCCAGCAAGAGAAAGTTGTCGGGACTCGGTTGAGATATGTTTCATAATAAAAGAAGAAGAGGGTGTCCTTTAGCTATAATATAAGAATTTCCATTGGTTGACCTCGAACAACAATAATATTATCGGTACTTTCGTTTTGCAACCGGAAATGATAAAATGCGTTAGTGACGAGGTACAACTAAATAGGGAAAAAGGGACAACTAAGACAGTTCACCATTACGAAAATATTAGGAAAAGTGACACTACGGCATCATAAAAATCGCCATTTTAATTGCAAAATATACATGGGTGACAATGGTGGCCCTGCGAGTTTTTGGTACCTTATAAAGCTTGGGAAAAAATGTTATTATGGAAGATAAATAGTATGCAGCGAAGAAATTAAAGGGCTAAATATGATTTCTGTTATAAGGACGGTTGGCAGGGAACTCTTCAGTAAAAAGAAACAAAGAACGGATATCTTTCCCGCCAGTTTCTCATTTGGTGGAGGTGAAAGCTTCGGTTTTTATTGCTAAAATTTGATCATTTTTGAACAGTTTTAAAAGCAAAATCTTTGCCAGAGGTGTGGGACTGATTGAAAATATTTCTTGTGTACATTTGGTAAGGTCATACAGCAGAATACCTTTGTTTGCACCTCTGAAAACGGCGGACCTCAGTGGAAGTGACTTCACGCCGATCGTCCTTATATATTTTGTACCACAGGGACGCCCGGTATCTGTTTATTTTGAGTGCAAATCTTGGGAATTTATCTGTAGATAGATTGTAGACAAGATGGTGGCCGATATTTACAAACTGACTGGGGAATTTCCACAGGGGTCATGACCTTTGGCACTCATTGTGTAACGCTAAATTAACTTAAAATACCATATTTTAAGTAAATGCGCTTTTAGAATTTTCTTTATATTTTTGAAGGGATTATGCCTCGACTTTCGGGTATAATAGCGTCAGTTTGGGTTGTCAGAGTTAAACAGCGCAGGCATTGCGGGATAGCTTGACGGCTCGGCTGACCAGCTATGTTATTTTTAAATATGCAAATGACCATGTGTTTGTCGAATGTTAGTTTATTTATGAACACCCGACCTACTTTTGAGCCGGACATAGCCGCTTGAATCACAGGTGTGATATACCGGTATTATCGATAGTAACCTGTCAATTAAACATATATTGGGAATTCAATGACCACAAACAATATATTTTCTAAAGGTAATTTTATTGACTTTCAAAACATATTTGAAGCCACAAACCTCATCTGATTCGATATGAGTCTGCCAAAAAAAAAAAAAAAAGTTAAAGCAGACAGAGTGGCTGGACCTTTTGACTCTTGTCCGCTATGAACTCTGCACATATCACCATTAGGTCTTGTATATTATATTGTGCAAATGGTACAAGCTTAAGGCTGTGGTTGCCTTTTGGTAAATTCCGATATAAAAGGAAAATTTGGGCTATTACTCGTCTCTCCTTTAGACTCTGATCAGCTCAGATTCAAGCTTGACGGGAAGTTTTATTTTGTTTAAGCAATGCCATTTGGTTGCAGCATAGCACGCCAGACTTTCGAGACTGTCACTACTTTTTTAGAATTCTGGGTAGCTAGACATGTTTCTGAGGGACGATTCATATGTTATCTTGACAGTTTCCTGCTTGGTACTAGGGAGTCCATTTTGTGGGCAATTTATAAATGCTACATGTGGTTTATCAAAGATACACTGTCACCTTCGCATCACAGCAGATATGAAGGAATTTGAACTTTGGGTACAATTTTTCAAAAAAAAAAAAAAAAAATTATGGTATTTCCATTTCTCATGACCGGTTCTGGATGTCAAATGAGGACTTACAGCACTGCACCATTCGTGCAAGGGGTTTGAACTCGGTTTTGGTGCCTAGTTTGTAGGTAATGAGATAAGACCAGTGGTCCAGTGGATAATTTTTCCATCTTTGGAGCATCTTCTGTTATTTATTTTTGATTTATAAAAAAAAAAAAACAGTAGTGTACTGGGAACTGCACCCTGCAGTACACCACATTCTATTCAAAATTACAGACCAACCTTACCAAGTCACGGAAGGCAATGTTAATCGAGATATTTCCATGACATATTAAAAATGTAGAGTGCCGAGCACTGAACCTTGCAGTACACAACATTCTTTTCAAATCTACGGATCAACCTTACCACTCATGGAGGGTAATGTTTAATGAGATATTTCCATTTATGTATTTATTTATTTATTTTAATTTATGCATTTATTAAAATGTAGAGTACTGAGCACTGCCCCTTGCAGTACACCACATTCTAATCACACATACCCACTCACGCAGGGTAATGTTGGATGAGATAGTTCTAATCAGATAAATAAACTAGATAAATATATACTTCATCTTTAGAATTAGTTGAGACATAACTGCCCTCCAACAATATCGTGCATCCCACTTGCAATCAATGCATCTATATGTTGCCTTGGTTGTCAAACAATATATGATGTGGAAGCCTGATGGTAGTCTAGACTTCTTTTGCCTCCGGAATGGCCATTCATTAAAGCACTGTCAGCTCAGTGGCATTCTTGTGACAGCTGTAGAAAATAAATTAGGACTTCCAAAGCAACTTTATGCTGCACATTCCTTTAGAATTGGAAGGGCTATTAATTTGGCAGCTAAGGGTATTCTAGTATAGCCATAAAAGAACTTGGTTGATGGAAAACTGGGGCGGTAACATGGTACATACGTTTTTAAATTGTCTGTTACAGATATATTGCTTATCGGTGATTCCCTGGTTTCACACCTTGCTGACAGTGTATCAGCTCTCAGACCTCCAGCTAATGCAGTGATTGTTAGCTAAAATTTTTATTAGGGTAAAGCGGTGCACTGGGATCACTACGACACCGAGCTCCAATGGTTGCTGCAGTTTCATTCAACCCTTGTGATGATAATCATTCACCTCGGGGGCAACAACCTTGTTGAGTGGTCCCAAAGCAAACTTCTTAAAGACTTTTAAAAGCTAATTTGCATACATGGCTTCTATCTATCCCGAAGCCCAAACGGTATGATCAGACATCCTCCCTAATCGTCAGTCGTGGCTGGGGGCGGACAACACTCATGATGGGCTTAAAAAGCTGGATCAAAGGAGGCGTATAAACCAATCGGGTAGACAGCCTGCTTTAAATGTAGTGACCGAACAATCAAGCATGTGCTCGATTTCAATACAACAGGGCTTTTTAAGACGGATAGGGTTCATCTCACTGCTGTGGGCAATATCATATTTTTAAATACATTTGAGGAAGTAGTCAATCAATTTGTTACAGACCCTTCTTCCCAAATGTAAAATCCTAATATGTAGTTAGAATAACAGGACAAGGATAAAAAGGCTATATTCATAAAAATGTTGACTTGCTGAATTGGGGGACAAATTTATGTGGGGCATCATAAATTTGCTGTGGCGGAATTCAGCATTCGATAGGGGGGATGCTTTGCTTAGACAGCTGTTTGGTTGTAATGACACTTTACGCCTTGAGCCTAGATTCCAAATACTGGTTGCTGGGAGCAAGGCTGAAGTTTGTTTCTTTCAGGACTTCTACTTGGACTGGGTGGCATCTCCTTCATGGAAGTGGTTCGCCATAACCTGAAGATTTGTTCTTGAGCCTAGATTCCGGGTACTGGTTGCTGGGAGCAGAGCTGAGGCTTGTTTCTTTCAGAACTTCTTGAACTGGGTGGCGTCTCCTTCATGGAAATGGTTCGCCATAGCCTGAGGATGTGTTCCCCCCAGGGTCATACTAAAAAATTTCTAAATTGCAAGTAATAAGTAAGGTTCGCACGTGCAGCCGGGGCTATTTGAATATATGTAATATGGGATGGATTACATGGTATGCATTGCATAATGCAGAAGATGGTATGGAATGCGTTGTCATGGAATGCATTTTGGAGTGCACATTACGGAGTGCTCACTGTCAAGATTAGTTGGAGTGCATAAATTGGAGTGCACAAGAGTTTGGATAGAGTGGAGCATACAAATAGGATGTGCGCAATATCTGGATTGTTACATAATTTGGAGCGTACAGTCAGGATGTGCGCAATATTTAGAATGCTAAAATATTGTAAAGCATACAAACAAGATGTATCCAATATTTGGAATACTTGGAGCGTACAAATAGGATGTGCGCAATATTTGGATTGTTACAAAATTTGGAGCGTACAAACAGGATGTGCGCAATATTTGGAATGTTAAAAAATTGTGGAGCGTACAAACAGGATGTACGCAATATTTGGAATACTCTGTTACAAAATTTGGAGCGTACTATAGGAAGTGTGCAATTTTTGGAATGTTACAAAATCTTGGAGCACACATTTGGAGTGTGCGCATATTTTGGAATACTCAAAATTCAAAATTGGACTGCACAATATTTTGAGTGCAAACAAATTAATAATTTGGTGCCCGTTTTTGTGCGAGCAAGGTTATATGCTGTCACTGCGTCCCCCCTTCGACCTGAAACTACTCGGTGTCCATATACTGCCAGATATTGTAGAGACTGAAAGTTAGACAACAAAACACATTATTGAAATAATGTTTTATTAACTATGTGAAAAAGGAGATAAATAAAAGTAGTTGTATCTATATATATTTTGTTGTATGAGTGAGCATCCTTAATAAATGTCATATGGTAAATAGAAATTTGCATTCGTATTCATGTATCATAGAATTTATTAAACTCGTTGATCCCTTTTCCTGAGCTCGTTAAATAAATTCAATAATACATATGAAACAAACAAGACTGTCCTATAAAAACTTGTACATGAAATACTTTCCAGTTCTGTGGTGTATTTCTTGTTTCAAAGGATAACTCTTTTATACAACATTGTGTACTTTAGAAAAATTCAGACTGATAATCTTTCATGAACCCATTTTATTCTGGAAACCCCAAAAGGTCATTGACAAAAAGTGCAGGCCCCGAATGTTGTGTCTGATCTGAGCCTTCGTTGTTTGAAGAAAGCTCAACCATTTTCTAAATATATTCCTAAATATAACTGTACCCGATATACATAAAAACTAAATTTTGAATTCTAACACAGCACACGTATATTGGCAATGGAAAAAACTGTGATTAATTCTACAACCAATCACATCGAAAAACCTGACATTTTGTGATGTCATTCAAAGTTACTTTGACGTTAGATGGTGTAACTTCATTTTCTTGCATCACATTATGAAAACACGCCTATACAAATACATTGTAAATGTTACCTCAGTAAAAATGAAAAATTTCAGGTGAAAAATTGTGATATTTTTCTTATTTCTGCTCTAAAATATAGATTGTGGGTACTCGACAGAATCTCCCCAAGTAAACCCCAGTTTTACTATATAAAAGTGGGTTCAAGGGGTTAAATACTATATAGGTGTGTTTTCGTGATGCAGAAATGTTACAGAAGAACTTAAATGCAAGCAATACGGTCATTAGTTTTGGGGGATTTCTTCTAACAGTGGTTAAAGGTTGTGAGAATTTGAAGGAAACAATACAGTTACTGTTGATTTTTAGTGTGTTAGGATTGAAATAGATCAGCTCTAGTATTTGATTTTTTGAGCAATAAATCAGAGTTTGTCAGTCAGTTGTAAGTAGACTACATACTCTAGATTTGATCTTCTTTACAACCGAACTCCAAACTTTGATTTATTACCCAACAAATTACTGCTAGAGTTGATCTGTTTCTTAAATGATTGATTGTTCTGGGTTTAACCACACACGTCTCCCAGAAGAAGGGAGAAAAGAGAGAAGAGATAGTAGAGGAGATGAAAGTGAGGGACAGAGGAGAAAGAGCAAAATGAATGGAAGTGTAGTAACAGAAGAAATAACAACATTCTTCTTCTGCCCTTACCTGCTGCAAGGACAGCAGGCCTTGTCCAGCTGTAAGCCAGTATCAGTTGAATGCCACAATGACACAAGCTACACGTCGCCTTTCCCCCACCCAAACACCCCCATTTCTTAAATGAACTCCTGCTGTATATAAGGGCTTGTTTCCATTCAGTACAAAATGGGTTAATAATACAGTCTAACCTGTCTACAAAGACCACTCAAGGGAAAGAAGAAATATGGTCTTTGTACACAGGTGGTCTTTATTCAGAGGGTCAGTTTTGCATCAACTGCTCTACCTCTTTAGAAGGCAAGGTTAACTTCACAGCATTTATGTAGATATGTATTGGATAATCCCAGTTACTCCTGAATGATTCACTGATTTAATCCCCTAAAGGTAACATTATGTCAGGTTTTAATAATGAATCACTAAAAAAATTAATTTGGCTCATTAAAGGATGTCAACAAACAATTAATTGTCCAATTAAAACTTTGGTCAGTGCTATTCAAAGCACAAAATGGTCTTTGTTCAGGGTAAAACTATGCATTTGGGAAGGATTTTGACTGTCCTCTGGTCCTAGTGCACAGGTGGTCTCTGTTTACAGGTGCATTATATAGAGGATCTTACATGAGTGTTCATGTGTTATTGAATTTATTAAACGAGTTGAGGAAAAAGGATAAAATGCGAGGCTTTGCCGAGCATTTTATCCTTTTTCCTCAACGAGTTTAATAAATTCAATAACACATGAACACGAATGTAAGATTCTATTTATCATATGACTTTTACAACGCATTTTATTCACGATTTTTTTAACAAAATGTCAATATTCCGCCATTAATAAACGCGACGTCGTTAAGGACGTCGTATATGTAACGTTACGGGGTGTATCTAACTAATTTGCATATTTAATCCACTAGTGGATTATTGAATTTATTACATGGCGTTATTACACTCTCAGACGCGACGTCATATGATAAATAGTATAATTGGATGGGGGGAATTGGAAGTGGTCTTTGTAGACAGGTGGTCTTTGTTCACAGGTGGTCTTTGAGACAGGTTTGACTGTATTGTGAAAATTGTTTGTTTGTTTGTTTTTTAGCTATTGTGTCGGTCTTTGTCCGTCGCCCGTGCGTGTCTCCATGCGTCCGTCATCAACTTTTGCTTTAAACGACTTCTTCTCCAACACTGCTGGACAGATTTTGAAATAATTTCACAGGAATTTTCCTTGGGTGACCCTCTACCAAAATTGCTCAAATTGTTCCGCTCGGATGAACAAGATGGCCACCAGAGCTAAAAATAGAAAAACCAAACGACTTCTTCTCCTTAATCAGTGCATGGATTTTAAAATAATTTCACAGGAATGTTCGGTGGGTGACCTCTACCAAAATTGCTCAAATCGTTCTGCTCGGGTGAACAAGTTGGTGGCCAGAGCTAAAAATAGAAAAACCTTTTGAAATAATTTCACAGGAAGGTTCCTTGGGTGACCCTCTACCAAAATTGCTCAAACAATTCCGCTCAGATGGCCACCAGAGCTAAAATTTGAAAAACCCTTGAAAGACTTCTCCTCCTTAACCAGTGCATGGATTTTGAAATAATTTCACAGGAATGTTCCTTGGGTGACCCTCTACCAAAATTGCTCAAATCGTTCTGCTCTGGTGAACATGATGGTGGCCAGAGCTAAAAAATAAAAAAAAAACCTTTAAACGATTTCTACTCCTTAACCAGTGCATGGGTTTTGAAATAATTTCAGTGGAAGGTTCCTTGGGTGACCCTCTACAGGATTTTCATTAAGAGGCAGCTGGAGGCCAAAATGACTGCCTCAGTTCATTTTCTGGTCATCTCAAATCTTACTTTTGTGTATTTAAGTATTATGAAATTTAGAATTTGGCCACCTCAAGGTAGTGAGTGGCCTCTTAAGAAAAATATTATTGAAAACCCTGCCTCTACCAGAATTTCTCAAACCGTTCCGCTCGGTAGAATAAGATGGACACAAGAGCTAGAAGAACCTTTAAACAACTTCTTCTTCTTAACCAGTGCATGGATTTCAAAGTAATTTCACAAGAACGTTCCTTGGGTGACTCTCTACTAAAATTGCTCAAACCATTCTAATCGGATGAACAATTTGGCCGCTAGAGCTAAAAAAGACAAGATGGCCACCAGGGCTATATATAGAAAAAAACTTAAAAAGACTTCTGCTCCTTAACCAGTGGATGGATTTTAATATAATTTCACAGGAATGTTCCTTGAGAGACCCTCTACCAAAATTGCTCAATTTGTTCTGCTTGGATGAACAAGATGGCCACCAGAGTTTAAAATAGAAAAACCTTTCAAAGACTTCTCCTCCTTAACCAGTGGATGGATTTCGAAATAATTTTACAGGAATGTCCCTTGGGTGACCCTCTACCAAAATTGCTCAAACCATTCGGCTCTGATGAACAAGATGGCCATCAGAGCTAAAAACCGACCTCTGACTGGTGAACAGGAGGACGTGGATTCGATTCCCGCCAGGGTCGGCAACATTCTTTCGTGGAGATTGATCATGAAATCTTTTCTGAGGTCATTCTCTCCCTTCTGCTGATTCAAGAAGGGTAGTTGTCAGTTTCTGGCGAAAGAATGTGCACTGTACTGGTTAACAGCTTACGTATAAGCCTGCCCAGGAAAAGTGTGGATAGGTAAACTGACTGGCTCAAAAATGACCTAAAATAGTGTTGACTGGGCCGTTAAACTCCAAAACAAACAAAAACCAGAGCTAAAAATACAAAAACCTTTAAATGACATCTGCTCCTTAACCAGTGGATGGATTTTGAAATAATTTCACAAGAATGTTTCAAGGTGACCTCACACCAAAATTGCTCAAAGCGTTTTGCTTGGATGACCAAGATGGCCTCAGAGCTAAAAGATAGAAAAACCTTTAAACGACTTCTCCTTAACCAGTGGATGGATTTCAAAATAATTTCACAGGAATGTTTCTTAGGTGACCCTCTATTAAAATTGTTCAAACCATTGTGCTGGGATGAAAAAGGTGGCCGCCAGAGCTAATAATAGAAAAACTTTGAAATAACTTCTCCTGCTTAACCATAGGGTGGATTTCTAACTGATTTCACAGGAATGTTCCTTGGGTGACCCTCTTTCAAAATTGTTCAAACTGTTGTGCTTGGGTGAACAAGATGGCCACCTGAGCTAAAATTATAAAAACCTCCTTTGCTCAAACCCTCTACTCCACCATATATTACCTACAATTTCATTTGTACAATATGGATCAGGTGAGTGATCCAGGACCATCATGGCCCTCTTGTTTTGGTTTTGGTTTTATGGCCCTTTCAAGATCATTTCACTCATATATAGCCAATCATTAATCAGAGGTGGGCGAAAACTTAAGAGAAAAACCACCCGACCTTCCGTTGTAGATCTTGGCATCTCGCACCTGACTAACCCAGGCCAGGCTCGAACCACAGTGGTAAGAGACCTAATGATTAAGAGTCAATGCTCTTATCCACTAGGCTACAGAGGCCCGTTGAAAATTATTTGTAAAATCTCAGTTCTTAACCGGTTTTAGATGGGAAACCCTTAATAGTCAATGCTGAAGGGAAATGTGTGCATGTACACCTTGTTTTACAGGCGAGAGAACTTTTTGGGACGTAAGTTTGCTTTCCCATAGACCATTTTAAGGTTTGAAAAAAGTGTCTACCCTTAAAGGAAAGAATTTGCTCCTGAGGAGCAAATTCTTTCCTTTAAGAGTTACCCTTATTGATAAGGGACATAAACATATATTTTAAAGCATTGCCTCCCCTGGACATAGCAATTAACCGTGTATTCTGTGATTTTTTTATTAACAGAAGCCCAGTCTCTAGAAATGGTGAATAAACATCACATCTACATTATGAAGTCTGGGCGTATCAACATGTGCGGTCTCACTGATAAAAACCTCGACCAAGTTGCTGACGCCATCAAGGAAGTGGTTACCGGGTTGTGTGGTCAACAAAAAGAACAGCAGCATCAGCAGGGGAGATTATAATGATTAGATTCTGTGCCAAGGACGTTATGTTGTATAAACTCAGAAAGTCAGATAAAATAGCCTAAGAAGACGGTGTAGACCTAGATTAGATTGTTATGGGTGTACACTGTTTGTAGTTTTTTAGATTTGATATGAATTATTTTTGAGATTTTGAAGAGTATTTTATGCTTCCCCAAATCAGAGGCTTTGCTTACTCATTTCATTTAGAAAAATAAATGAAGGGAGAGGAATTCTTGGATAATTTTCCGATTTGCATGTACAGTACTCCATAAAAACGATGCTACGAGTTCTTGTATTAATCTTCTGGACAGTGTCAGAGCTACAGATAATATATGTTATTAATCAAGTAATTTCGTATTGGCCCAGTTGCAGGTCCCAGGTCTGCTGTATTGGCCCGAGGCTGACTGAGGACCTGTAACATAGCCAAAGGCCAATACAGCTGACCGAGGACCTGTCACTTAGCCAATAAGAAATTACTTTATAAATGACAGTTTTATTAATTGACACAATAAAAAAACATGATCATTGATGTTTGACCCCAGCCTAATATCACATGACTTCCCATCAGTACAGGATAGTCAATTAATGCATTTGGTACTGGAAACCCCAAATCGGGTACCCTGGCAAACAGTGCAGGCCCAGATCAGACGCCGCAGAATGCGGCATCTGATCAGGGCCTACACTGTTTTCAAAAAGTTGAGCCATTTCTGAAATCAATTTTGAAGAAAACACAACCTGACACCCCTAAATTTTGAAATGGGCTCCTGCTGTATATAGGGAGGAAGATTCCATTTGGTACAAAAAGGGTTAATAACAAGAGTTATGTGGATAATCTTTCTTGTTCCTTGTTTGAAACATATTTTGAGGTATGTTTTAGATTTGACTCTGACATTGAGGCTAGTCTAATGAGAACCCCACAATATATCTTAATGGAGAAATGAGATAAGATATTCCTCATTTTCCATGTCACACCTTCTCTCAAGCCATTAGCATTTTGATTATAATTAACCCTCATTTTGCTGTACCCAGAGATATCTTATTTTGAAAACATTATAGATCCTGATCAGCTGGCTTCTCAGAAGCCAGCTGATCAGGATCTCTACTGTTTTCTATTCTACTTCTGAATCCATGGTAAAAATTGAAATCAAGCTACAAAAATGGCTGAAAATTGGGGAGGAATGTAGCAGATTGAAACATTCAGCATGGCTAGGGTTAACCCTTATCTTGCTGAATATTCATCTAGGCCACACCCATTTCTGTATATCAACCAATCTGAAGCTCCCGCCCATAGGGGCTTGAAGAAATATATGGGCTGCATGATGCTTCCTTGCAGAGCTGAATCCGACCCGCACACTAGTACTGGTAGACCGCTTACAGGATCTAAGCCTGTCCAGGAACTGTGGTGCGAGGCGGACCGTCCATGCTAATAAACCCTATTGGTTTCATTGGGCGACAGGGCTTGAGATGTCATTTCATCTCAATGTCGGGTAAAAGTCGCGATGTCTCCAAAATGACCTTTACAGTGTTGAAGGGGACGTTAAACCTCAAATCAAACAAAAACAAACTATTAACCAATCAAATTACTTGATGTAATTTATTGCTACAAATTAATAAACTGAATGCCAAACAGTGTAGATCCTGATCAGATGGCTTCTTCAGAAGCCATCTGATCTGGATCTACACTGTTTCCAAAGATAGGGGTTGTTGCGAACAGCAAGAAAAGAGTTAACCCATTTAGTACCAGAAACCCCCGAAACGGGTACCCTGGCAAACAGTGTAAGCCATTTTCTAAATAAAATTTGAAGAAAAACATGACCTGTCACCCCTAAATTTTGAAATGGACTCCTGGTATATATAAGGAGGAAGATTCCATTTAGTACATAAAAGGTTAATATAGGACATAATGATGAATATCAGATGAGATGATGAAGGAATGAGTTTGTTTATTTCTTGTTGTGGGTACCTGTTAGAATCCCCTGGTCAAGGCGATTCTAATATATTCACAACATATGGTTCAGTTGATGAATTAGGGGATAACTGTACTGAAAATTGTCATTTGGGAGGTAAATCGGAGGATTTACAGTCGGAAATTTCGTTTTACGGCGACGCGTTAGCGGAGCCGTAAAACATAATTTGCAGTCGTAAAACTGACGATTTACCTCTCCAAATAATAATTTTCAATACAGTTATGCCCATTCTAATGCACTATTTTGGTTGTTAAGCTAAAAATTGTACTATTTTGCATAAGGCGGTAAGCGCGGTGAGCTTTGAAAACCAAATGCCAGCCAATGAAAAGCGACGTTACCTGATGACGTTGTGGTTTCCGACAGTATATGGCAGAATATACTGTCGCAAATGTTTGACGTTATCCAATGAGACGTCGCGTTACATATGCAAGTACATTAGAATAAGAAATTTATCCCAAAATTATCTTTGTGATTCTTTTGGCCGGTTGTTCAAAACTAACAATCTTGTAAGTTGTCAAATCTTTGATCATTTTGATATGGCAATTACACTTTTATTTTGCTGAAAAAAATATGGATAGGTTTTGCAACTCAAAATTTTTTCAGGAATAAAAGTACAAAAAAACTTAATTAGCTCTTTTGGCACTCTAGTTGTATTATTGCGATTGCCTAGCAGAGCGACCTGGGGTACCAATGTGATCTCGAATAACTAGCTCAATTATTTTGTAAATCATTAGTTGTGCCCTGTTTTAGGCACAAACATTTACTTAACCCTTGTCCTGCTGAACCCGGATATGTCTCATCTTTCAAACAATGAAGATCCAGATCAGATGGCTTCTGAAGAAGCCATCTGATCAGGATCTTCATTGTTTGACATTCAGATTATGAATTTGTCACAATAATTTGCATCAAGTAATCTGATGGGTTGATAATCAGTAGTGGGTGTGGCATATAGCAGGACAATGGTTAACCAAAAATGTTTTTGATAATGGATCAAGTTGTACTAGAAAATGCTGGGGATTAAAAATAAATTTGGGGATAGGAGTTACGTTTTGAAATCAATTTTGCACCCAGTGAGGTAGATATTGTACTTGCCAGAATAATTTACAATTTAACCACTTATGAGCTGATTAAGGGGGAATGGGTACACCTTCACGGGAGGCAACTCCTGCAGTGTTTTCATCTCCCATGTCAATAGGAGTCAACTCTTAAAGGAAAGAATTTGCTCCTGAGGAGCAAATTCTTTCCTTTAAGGGTAGACCCCTTTTTCGGTGTGACTGAGCTGATAGAAAAGTGAAAGGAAGTCCCGAAGGTTGTCTCCCTTTGAAAAATGGGGGAAAATGTTCTAGGTGTTCCCATTCCCCTTAATCTAATGATGCTTTGAAGAACTTGGCCCCTACCTGTAACTATCAACAAAGGTATGTTTTAATGTAGAAAAAAAGAAAATTATCCAAAAATTGTCATTCAGAATTCCTCTTCCTGTTCTTGTACTCATTGATTATATGTGCAATGTGAATTCTACTCACTTGTTAAATGGAAAAAAAAAAAAAAAAAAAAATATCATAGCAACAGATGCAAAAGGTATTCATTCGTGAGTCTGGTGTTATATTTTCCTGTGCCCAGTTGTTCAATACTAATGGCATTTTAGTTACCGTAAAAGTCCTAAATATTCGGACACCTTGAGTTCTCCTACAAATTTATTAAATTTGTTTCATACTAAGAAGTGCAGATAGGATGGCAAACGGTGTAGACCCTGATCAGACTGCTCCTTCAGGAGCAGTCTGATCTGGGTCTGCACTGTTTGCTTAGGCCTGTCTGTCCCAATACTGTAATTTGGGTCATTATGGTAACATATTACAGAATATCTATTATATATTATATCTATGATTATTTTATATGCCAAATATACTAATATTTTTGCAGCAAAAATGTGAGGTGCTTTGCAGATGAAAAGCTGCTCACATTTTTTTCAGCAAAAATACTGGAACACAGTATTTTGACCAGTACCCAGTTTGTTAAGCTAACGGTGCTCAGGACAATTGTGCCTTGTTGTTAACGAAGATGTTGCTTAAAATTATGTTAAACCTAATAATTCTGTAGAGCAAAAACATGGGTATGTTAGGTGAAAAATGCAGGAGAATTAGGTACTATACTTTGTAGAAAACTTAACCCTTATCTTGCTGAATATTCATGTAAGCCACACCTATTTCTGTCTATCAACCAATCAAATTACTTGATGTAATTTATTGCTACAGATTCATAAACTGAATGCCAAACAGTGTAGATCCTGATCAGATGGCTTCTTCAGAAGCCATCTGATCTGGATCTACACTGTTTGCAAAGATAGGGGTTGTCGTGAACAGCAAGATAAGGGTTAACATTCTCATCCCTAACAAGTTGTTAAGCTCCTCAGGAGACAATGTGCATGAAACAATTTGTATGAAATGTCAAATCCTGTTTTCCAGAAAATATTAGAAAAACACCTAAGCTCCTTACTATACTTGAACGAGTACAATTTAATACTTGATGTTGTGTCTAAGAATAGCCGGATAAGTGGCATACAGTGTAGACCCTGATGAGATGCCGCATTCTGCATTCTGCAGCGTCTCATCAGGGTCTACACTGTTTGCTAAGGCCTGTCTGTCTAAATACATACAATAATTTGTTTTGTTTGTTTGATTTGAGGTTTAAGGCCCCCATCAACACTGTATAGGTTATTTCCAATTTTGTGGGACTTTTACTCGATATTGAGATGAAATGACATCTCAAGCCCTGTCCCTCAAGGTAGTGAAACCATTTTATATCCTAACAACAATGTATAGATCATATAGAAAAAAAAATCATTATTAAAATGGTCATTTTCCATATAATCTATACATTTTTGGGCACCATCTATAAACACTTATATATACAAGAGGTTGAGGTGTTCATGAAAAGAAAGACTTTTCAGTATAAAGTACAGTAGAACTTCGATGGCTCGAACACCGATGGCTCGTTTACCATGGATGTGTCGAAACCATTCTTGAGCCCCTAGCGAAATCCTCTACATAATAAATAGTGGGGGAAAATTAAGGATATTTTAGTCTTTTATCTTGCAAATGTATGCTGTGTGTACTCATTAGAATCGCCTCGATGAGGCGATTCTAATGAGTACACACAGCATACTTTTTCATTATAGAACACCGAAAAGATGTCTAAAAGTATCTTGTTATGCCTACTGACAGTAACCTCAGTGGCTCGAACTACCCCTGTCTCGAACAGATTTTCGAGGTCCCAAAGGTGTTCGAGCCATTGAAGTTCGACTGTAGTTAAATCGAGTAGATCTACTCGATTTATCTACCATACATAACATTACCATAAAAATCCTAACAATTCAGACAATTTGAGGACTTGTTAACCCTTCTCTTGCTGAATATTCAGTTAAGCCACGCCCATTTCTGTCTATCAACCAATCAAATTACTTGATGTAATTTATTGCTACAAATTCATAAATTGAATGTCAAACAGTTTCCAAAGATAGGGTTGTCGTGAACAACAAGATAAGGGTTAAGTTTGTTTCACAATCCAGCTAGGAGTCCAAAAGAGGAGGTGGGATAGCAAACAGTGTAGACCCTGATCAGACTGGTCTGTCTGATCCAATACTTAGGATCATTATGGTATATATTTCGACATTTAGGCCTGAACAAACAGTATAAACCCAGATAAGACATCGCAGGTCTCATCAGGGTCAGCACTGTTTGTTACCCGTGTCGCTATTTGTAGACACAACGGGCCTCCGTGGCCTAGTGGTTAAGAGCGCTGACTCTTAATCATTAGGTCTCTCACCGCTGTGGTTCGAGCCTGGCTCGGGTCACATGTGAGACGCCAAGTTCTGCAACGGAAAGTTAGGTGGTTTTTCTCCGGGTACTCCGGTTTTCGCCTACCTCTGATTAACGATCAGCTCGATATGAGTGAAATAATCTTGAAAGGGCCGTAAAACCAAAACCAAAAATTTGTAGACACAAATATGGGTAGTAAATTGTACTCATTCAGATTTTTAGAACAAGTATAGTAAGGAGATGAGGTGTCCAACTATTTAAGATAGGAGTTAGTAGTTTAGGAGTTTTACGTCTCACCAACAGCTAAGGTCATACGGAGACGGGACCTCAGTTTAAAGACTCATCTGAAAGTCTGGAGAAGCCCGGAATCGATCTTGCGACCCCTGGATTACAAGGCGAGTAGCATAACCACTACACCACGGAGGCTTCTTACGATTTAAGATAAATACCGTAATGATCTTAAGTATTCTGACTGAGGCCTAAGCAAACAATGTAGTCCCAGATCAGACTGCTCCTTCACTGTCTGATCAGGGTCTACACTTTTTGCCATTCTGCCTGCACTTTTTTGTACACCTTGCTGGATCATGAAACAAATTTTTTAAGATTTTAGGAGAATAGCAGCAAGTCCTCAAGGTGCCCAGATTTTTACGGGGTGCAGTATATTAGTTTTGTTTAATGTTTCCTTTTGTAATATATTTTTGTATCCATGAAATAAATGTAGACTCCCTATCCAGTATAAAGTACAAGAAGATCTCTTACCTAGCTCGTCAAGATTATACTTGGTTTGTTAGTTAGTTGTTGTTGTTAATATATGCAGTCAAACTTGAGTGGTTCAAACACCTTTGGGTCTGTGAAAATGTGTTCAAGACAAGGGATTGGTTAATCATAGTGCCAGATCATAGGCCAGTTGTTCAAAACTACCTACACTGTTAGTTAATGAATTGTTAAATCTTTGATCATTCAATATGGCAAATATACTAATATTTTTGCTTGAAAAATGTGAGTATGCAAAAGCTACTCACATTTTTTCAGCAAAAATACCAAAATTTTACATATAGTACTTGCTAGAACAGTTAACAATTTGACCACTAACGAGCTTGTTAAGCTAATGATGCTTTGAACAACTGGACCCATGTCATTATGGGGATGACTTCTGGATAGCTTTTCTCTTTTCATTAAAATAATAAGGTATGTTGTGTGTACTCATTAGAATTGCCTCAAGTGTACACACAAAATACATTTTCAAGATAAAGCCATAAAAATTGATCAACTGTAAAGGTATATTGTGTATATACTCATTAGTATTGCCTTATCGATGAGTACACACAAAATACATTTTCAAGATGAAGTAAGGAAAATCGGTCTTCTTTAAATTAATTGTATGATGCGTTTGCTCATTAGAATTGCTGCATCGATGGGTACACACAAAACACATTTTCAAGACAAAGTAAGAAAACTCAGTCATCTTGGAATTAAAAGTATGCTGTGTGTACTCATTAGAATTGCCTCAATGATGAGTACACACAAAACACATTTTCAAGACGAAGTAAGGAAACTCAATCATCTTTGAATTAAAGGTATGCTGTGTGTACTCATTAGAATTGCCTCAATGATGAGTACACACAAAATACATTTTCAAGATAAAATAAGTAAAAACTCCCTTGATGTATTGATATCTGGAATACCGGCCCTGATAGCTCAGTTGGTAGAGTGTCCGCTCTGGGGAACGAGAGGTCTCGGGTTCGATCCCGGGCCGCGACATACCAAAGTCGTTAAAAATGGTACTAGCTGCTCCTCGCTTGGCACTCGGATTTACGGGGTAGAGCTAGGACTGGTCGATCCAGTGTCAGGATAATGTGACTGGGTGTGGTATCATGTAATGTGTCTGGGACATGATACTTCAGTGAGGCAGCACTATAAACGTGAGCATTGAGCTCCCTGTCGCAACCAGACACCGTCGTGATATATGACTGAAAAATTGTTGAAAGCGACGTAAAACCCGAATTCACACACACACACACACACGATATCTGGAATATTCCCCAGTGACTCTAGAATGAGGGTAAATTAATTAACCATTGAGGTCTGAGACATCCAAGTTTTACTGTATTGTGATATATATAAATAGATTATCCATCATAAAGTGCTTTCATATTTATGGTTTGTTATGGCCTAATACAACGGTGAAAAAAAAAGAGGGTAAAATGATCAAGCACGTTGATTGTTATAAATATACTTCATATTTACAAGTCATCACGAAAACACGCCTACATAAATTTGACCTCCTTGAACCCCACTTTTATTTAGTAAAACTGGGGTTTATAGGGGTAAATCTTATTTTTCTTATTTCTACTCTAAAAAATAGATTGTGGGTACTCGTTAGAACCGCCTCATCGCAATGAGGTGGTTCTAACGAGTACCCACAATCTATATTTTGAGCAGAAATAAGAAAAATATCACAATTTTCCATCTTAAAATTTTAGTTTTTTTAAGCTCACCGTCACGTAGTGACGAGGTGAGCTTTTGGGATCACTTTTTGTCCGTCGTCTGTCGTGCGTGCGTCCGTGCGTGCGTCCGTGCGTAAACAATTTCTTTAAACGACATCTCCTCCTAAACCACTGATCGGATTTTGACCAAACTTCACAGGAATGATCCTTAGGTGGTCCCCTTTCAAAGTTGTTCAAATGGTTCCGGTCCGTTGCACATCTAGGTCACAGGAGCCAAAAATAGATTTTTTCACCAAAAACTTAAAAAATCTTCTTCTCTGAAACCACAAGGCCCAGGTCTTTGATATTTAGTATGAAGCTTCATCTAGGGGACCCCTACCAAGATTGTTCAAATTATAGTGCTGGGGCCAAAAATGCCCCCGCCCCGGGGCCCTTTGGTTTTACATAGGCTTATATAGGGAAAATCTTTAAAAATCTTCTTCTCTGAAACCACAAGGCCCAGGACTTTGATATTTGGTATGAAGCTTCATCTAGTGGACCCCTACCAAGATTGTTCAAATTATAGTGCTGGGACAAAAAATGCCCCCGCCACGGGGCCCTTTGGTTTAACATAGGCTTATATAGGGAAAATCTTTAAAAATCTTCTTCTCTGAAACCACAAGGCCCAGCTCTTTGATATTTGGTATGAAGCTTCATCTAGTGGACCCCTACCAAGATTGTTCAAATTTTAGTGCTGGGACAAAAAATGCCCCCGCCACGGGGCCCTTTGGTTTAACATTGGCTTATATAGGGAAAATCTTTAAAAATCTTCTTCTCTGAAACCACAAGGCCCAGGTCTTTGGTATTTGGTATGAAGCTTCATCTAGTGGACCCCTACCAAGATTGTTCAAATTATAGTGCTGGGGCCAAAAAATGCCCCCACCTGGGGCCCTTTGGTTTTACATAGGCTTATATAGGGAAAATCTTTAAAAATCTTCTTCTCTGAAACCACAAGGCCCAGGACTTTGATATTTGGTATGAAGCTTCATCTAGTTGACCCCTACCAAGATTGTTCAAATTATAGTGCTGGGACAAAAAATGCCCCCGCCACGGGCCCTTTGGTTTTACATTGGCTTATTTAGGGAAAATCTTTAAAAATCTTCTTCTCTGAAACCACAAGGCCCAGGTCTTTGATATTTGGTATTAAGCTTCATCTAGTGGACCCCTACCAAGATTGTTCAAATTATAGTGCTGGGGCAAAAAAATGCCCCCGCCCCGGGGCCCTTTGGTTTTACATTGGCTTATATAGGGAAAATCTTTAAAAATCTTCTTCTCTGAAACCACAAGGCCCAGGACTTTGATATTTGGTATGAAGCTTCATCTAGTGGACCCCTACCAAGATTGTTCAAATTATTGTGCTGGGGCCAAAAATGCCCCCGCCCCGGGGCCCTTTGGTTTTACATAGTCTTATATAGGGAAAATCTTTAAAAATCTTCTTCTCTGAAACCACAAGGCCAAGGACTTTGATATTTGGTATGAAGCTTCATCTAGTGGACCCCTACCAAGATTGTTCAAATTATAGTGCTGGGACAAAAAATGCCCCCGCCACGGGGCCCTTTGGTTTTACATGGGCTTATATAGGGAAAATCTTTAAAAATCTTCTTCTCTGAAACCACAAGGCCCAGGTCTTTGATATTTGGTATTAAGCTTCATCTAGTGGACCCCTACCAAGATTGTTCAAATTATAGTGCTGGGGCAAAAAAATGCCCCCGCCACGGGGCCCTTTGGTTTTACATAGGCTTATATAGGGAAAATCTTTAAAAATCTTCTTTTCTGAAACCACAAGGCCCAGGACTTTGATATTTGGTATGAAGCTTCATCTAGTGGACCCCTACCAAGATTGTTCAAATTATAGTGCTGGGACAAAAAATGCCCCCGCCACGGGCCCTTTGGTTTTACATTGGCTTATATAGGGAAAATCTTTAAAAATCTTCTTCTCTGAAACAACAAGGCCCAGGTCTTTGATATTTGGTATGAAGCTTCATCTAGTGGACCCCTACCAAGATTGTTCAAATTATAGTGCTGGGGCCAAAAATGCCCCCGCCCCGGGGCCCTTTGGTTTTACATAGACTTATATAGGGAAAATCTTTAAAAATCTTCTTCTCTGAAACCACAAGGCCCAGGACTTTGATATTAGGTATGAAGCTTCATCTAGTGGACCCCTACCAAGATTGTTCAAATTATTGTGCTGGGGCAAAAAATGCCCCCGTCCCGGGGCCCTTTGGTTTTACATAGGCTTATTATGCGAAATCTTTAAAAATCTTCTTCTCTGAAACCGCTAGGCCCAGGTCTTTGATATTTGATGTGTAGCTTCATCTAGTGGACCTTTGCCAAGATTGTTCAAATTATAGCCTTTGTTGATGTTTGGTATGAAGCTTCACCTTTAAGACCTCCCTCAACATTATGCAGATTAAAGCCCTGGGGCCAATAATGGCCCTCTCTGGGGCCCACTTGTTACACTATGGATCAGGTGAGCAATCCAGGGCCATCATGGCCCTCTTGTTTTTTTTTCAGATGTAAAATTTACAATGTATTTCTATAGGCGTGTTTTCGTAATGAATTTTGACCAACAGACCTTTTTATTGGTTGAGCTGTACTCATCCTGCAACATCCAATTGTGGAGAAAGATCGTGAAATATTTTCTTCAGCCATTCTCATAAAGTGAATGGAAATGGAAAAGCTGTTCACACTTTTTTCATCAAGAATACCACTGTATCAGGTATTTTAGTTACTAGAACAGTTAACATTGTTTTACCACTAACGAGCTCGTTATGCTAACAATGCTTTTAAACAACTGGGGCCAGCTGTTCAAAACTAACGACATCGTTAGTTAACGTATCGTTAAAACTTTGATCATTAAATATGGCAAATATGGTAATATTTTTGCTGAAAAAATGTGAGCAGCTTTTGCGGATGCAAAAGCTGCTCACATTTTTTCAGCAAAAATGCCAAAATTTTTGATATTGCACTTGCTAGAAGAGTTAACAATATGGCCGCTAACGAGCTCGTTAAGCTAACGATGCTTTGAACAACTGGCCCCTGAACGCAGGCGACAAAAGCTACAATAAGACTTGTGGGACCAGCGAAGAGTCAGATTATTCTGCGAATTTGTACAATCTGATCTGAGCCGTCGCTCATTACCCAAACCCGCCTATACAAATACATTGCCACCTTTATCGCCGAAAAAATTAAAATTTTATGATGAAAAATTGTGATATTTTTCTTATTTCTACTCCAAATATAGATTGTGGGCACTGGTTAGAACCGCCTCATCGAGGCGGTTCTAACGAGTACCCACAATTTATATTTTAGAGCAGAAATAAGGAAAATAAGGTATACCCCCCGAAACCCCAGTTTTACTACACCTCAACCTCATTATAACACGGAACTCTGGGTCCAACCAACGGACCGTGTTTGTTAACCGAATCGTGTTATAAACCCCGACCGTATTTGTCACAGATCAACCATTGACACAATGGTGATCAATAGTTTCCCAAACAAGATGATGTGCGGTCTGGTTAATGACCGTATTTCCCGACTAATATGTGTTTAGAACTAATTAATGGCAGTAAATACCATGGCCCATCAAGTCAAACAAGTCACTTTAACTGAAACCAGCTGATAAACCATGTTTTATATCCAGAAATCGTCCGATCTGACAGCGAGTATGATGCCATTTTGATAGCTGGTTCCCGGCTAACTTTGTTGTAAATGAGCATCAGAAACCGTACCGAACTACAGTACCATTAATACATTTTAATGGTGAAATAACCGGGTTAGGGTTCGGAACCGGACAATGATCAACGCGAACATGAAATTTGAATTACTTCCCTTGAAATGTCTTACCCTTAATATTTTGGCCATTTTAAACGATTTGGTCTTTGAATGAATATTTTACCGCGAAAATCGATCTTGAATATGTTTTATCATTTGCTTTTAAGCTGGAATAAATTTGACTTTCTTTTACATGCGGCTCTAGAAAATGAGTTTAATTGCAGTTGACCGATCACATCGTCTGCATTCTGCTGAGCAGTGATCCTTAACAGAGCGTGATAAATATTTTTTTCCCATTGCGTATCTGAATTCTTTAATCTCTTTATCTCACTAAGCCAACACTTTTGATTGTGCCGATGGCAGTTCATGTTTATCATGCGTGTCAAGCTAAACAAGTTTATATACTGTATATTCTTCTCTGCTGGAGGCCTGCAATAAATATCAAAAAGTACGGTTATAAACTGTGTTAGCTACCCAGTTAACTACCGTATTACCGCAGTCAAAGGTGAGAGGAAAATAAAGTTGTTGTGCTTAAAACCCGATACAATCCTTGGATAATATTAATAGATGTTGGTTGGGGAAAATTTGGGGTCCAAACCAAAACCATGTTATATCAGAATTCGTGCTGTAACGAATCGTGCTATAATGAGGTCCGGGTGTATATAAAAGTGGAATTCAAGGGGGTCAAAATTATATAGGCATGTTTTTGGGATGCTGATGACAGGTACCGTAAAAATTCGGACACCTTTACGACTTGCTGTAATTCTCCTAAATTTTTAACAAATTGGTTTCATGATCCAGCAAGATGTCGCAAAAGTGCAGATGGAATCGCAGTGTAGACCCTGATCAGACTGCTCCTTCAGAAGCATGAAGGAGCAGGCTGATCTGGGCCTACACTATTTTGCTTTGGCCTATCTGTACCAATACTTAGGATTATTAAGGTATCTTCTATAGGTTGCATGATGTCCAGAGGGAGATAATTCTGTTGTCATAGTGGGTAGATGTGCAGACTGATCTGTGTCTTTGCTGATTACACGTTACTGTAGGTTTTGTAGTGAGCAGACTATAATAAAATCAAGAAAAAAATGAAAATGTCTGTCGGTCATGTCTGCTGTTTTAAGGGTTAAATCCACTAGTGGATTAAATATGGAAATTAGTTGGATACGTTCCGTAACGTTACATGTAGGACGTTCTTAACGACGTAGCATTTACTAATGGTGGAATATTGATGTTTTTGTAAACAATCGTGACTAAAATGAGTCTTAAATATCATATGATAAATAGAAGCTTGCATTTGTGCTCATGTATTATTGAATTTATTAAACTCGTTGAGGAAAAGGGATAAAATGCTCAGCAAAGCCTTGCATTTTATCCCTTTTCTGCGACACGTTTAATAAATTCAATAATACATGAACACCCATGTAAGATATTCTATGTAATAGTATTTTGCATTGTAATTCTGTTGATTATTTTATATGTTTTAGTTTTATGTCTTACCAATAGCTAGCTATATCATATAATGAAGGAACATGGTTGGCCTCTGAGGTTTAATCAGATGTGCATCTTTGTGGTGGTCAGGAGGTCTAACAGGTGATCAGGATGTCACAGATCCCACACCTGCTGTGTCGGCATCATTCTTTTGTTGAGATTGTTTATGATTTTTTTTCTACAATCGTTCTTTCCCTCCACCTGAGTCACTAGGTGAAAGAATGTGTACTGATTTCTTTGTTTAATTTGAGATTTAAAGTCCCAGTTAACACTGTAAAGGTCATTTTGGAGACGTTGCTTCCAAATGTGCTCTGTACTCGTTATGTAAAACCTTATCCAGAAAAAATTTGGGGGTACTGGTAGGTTAATTGACTCGCTACATATGACCTAACCAGTTTTGACTTGGCTGTTAAACTTCAAATTTTAACACTTTTGACCCAGTAGATCAGTACAGATACCTATGCAAACAGTGTAGATCCACATGAGATGACTCATAATGAACCTAGACTGTTTGTAAATCTGTTAATGACTTGTATTAAAACCCCTTTTGATGACAATTGACATGTCCAAATGCAACACTTTTGAAGTATTCCAAATGTAACACTTTTCAAGTAATCCAAATGCAACACTTTTCAAGTATTTGATTATTATTTTTCAGAGAAAATAAGGCTGGACATGTGAATAGCCTGCCAGAAAATAAGCTGGACATCTTTTTTTCTCTGAAAAATAAGGAAAACAGATTGTCTGCTCTGCAATTTTCTTTGGCACATGAAGGTTTAACTTGACAAACTTGCCAGTCATCGTTATACTAGTATAATATATGCATTATTTTGTAGCTTGTATGATTGCTTTATATAATTTATACTTTACATGAATTATTCAATCCAATAGCATTTTATATACTGTGATATAAAATGGTAGTGACTGTTTGAATGGCATGTTTGAATGGCGTGAGAAATCACCCTTACGGTAGTTCCCTATAATTTTTGTGATGGTTGAGAGCTGGGGCCAGTTGTTCAAAACTAATGACGTCTTAGTTAATGTATTTTTAAAATTTTGATCATTTATTATGGCAAGTATGCTAGTATTTTTGCTGAAAAAAATGTGAGCAGCTTTGGCAAATGCAAAAGCTGCTCACATTTTTTCAGCAAAAATACCAGTTTCCTGAAAAAAATGTGAGCAGTTTGCTGAAAAATACAAAAAGCTGTCCACATTTTAAATGTGAGCAGTTTGCTGAAAAAATGTGAGCAGCTTTTGCAAATGCAAAAGCTGCTCACATTTTTTTTTCAGCAAAAATACCAGTTAAGCTAATGAGGCTTTAAACAAATGGCCCCTCGTAAATTTTCGCTTTTTCTGTTTTGCTTTAACTTTTTTTTGTCTTTTGAATTCGCTGCCTGATAGTATTTTTGATATATATTGTATTCCTGAATATAAGATATGCAGAAATATGCAATCTTTGTTATTGTTTTTTTATGTTGCTTTCCATGAAAGTCATAATGTAGAGATTTGTTTGGGCAGCATATTGAGAAATCATGATTTGTGAAATGGATGGCTGGCAAAAGAGCAGATCAAACCATTTTAGGTGTTGACAGACTGCTCAAGTTTTTGACCCAGTGCTTGAGTCGCTGACCTGGTGTTGGGTAGACCTAATGCTTTGAGTCATTGACCCAATGTTTGAGTCGTTGACCCAATACTTGAGTCGTTGGCCCAGTGTTAGGTTGTCCTAATGCGTTGAGTCATTGACCCAATGTTTGAGTCATTGACCCAATGCTTGAGTCGTTGGCCCAGTGTAAGGTTGACCTAATGCATTGAGTCATTGACCTAATGCTTTGAGTCATTGACCCAATGCTTGAGTCGATGGCCCAGTGTAAGGTTGACCTAATGTTTTGAGTCATTGACCCAATGTTTGAGTCATTGACCCAATGCTTGAGTCGATGGCCCAGTGTTAGGTTGACCTAATGTTTTGAGTCATTGACCCAATGTTTGAGTCATTGACCCAATGCTTGAGTCGTTGGCCCAGTGTTAGGTTGACCTAATGCTTTGAGTCATTGACTCAATGTTTGAGTTGTTGGCCCAGTGTTAGGTTGACCTAATGCTTTGAATCATTGACCCAATGTTTGAGTCATTGGCCCAGTGTTAGGTTGACCTAATGCTTTGAGTCATTGACCCAATGTTTGAGTTGTTGGCCCAGTGTTAGGTTGATCTAATGCTTTGAGTCAATGACCGAATGCTTGAGTCATTGGCCCAGTGTTAGGTTGACCTAATGATTTGAGTCATTGACCCAATGTTTGAGTTGTTGGCCCAGTGTTAGGTTGACCTAATGCTTTGAGTCATTGACCCAATGTTTGAGTTGTTGGCCCAGTGTTAGGTTGACCTAATGCTTTGAGTCATTGACCGAATGCTTGAGTCATTGGCCCAGTGTTAGGTTGACCTAATGCTTTGAGTCATTGACCCAATGTTTGAGTTGTTGGTCCAGTGTTAGGTTGACCTAATGCTTTGAGTCATTGACCCAATGTTTGAGTTGTTGGCCCAGTGTTAGGTTGACCTAATGCTTTGAGTCATTGACCCAATGTTTGAGTTGTTGGTCCAGTGTTAGGTTGACCTAATGCTTTGAATCATTGACCCAATGTTTGAGTTGTTGGCCCATTGTTAGGTTGACCTAATGCTTTGAGTCATTGACCCAATGTTTGAGTTGTTGGTCCAGTGTTAGGTTGACCTAATGCTTTGAGTCATTGACCCAATGTTTGAGTTGTTGGCCCAGTGTTAGGTTGACCTAATGCTTTGAGTCATTGACCCAATGTTTGAGTTGTTGGCCCAGTGTTTGGTTGACCTAATGCTTTGAATCATTGACCCAATGTTTGAGTTGTTGGCCCAGTGTTAGGTTGACCTAATGCTTTGAGTCATTGACCCAATGTTTGAGTTGTTGGTCCAGTGTTAGGTTGACCTAATGCTTTGAATCATTGACCCAATGTTTGAGTTGTTGGCCCAGTGTTAGGTTGACCTAATGCTTTGAGTCATTGACCCAATGCTCGAGTCATTGATCCAGTGCTCGCGATGCTGATCCAATGCTTGAGTTGTTGACCCAGTTTTTGGTAGACCTAATGCTTTGAGTCGTTGACCCAATGCTTGAGTCATGGATGCAATGCTTGAGTCATTGACCCAATGCTTGAGTTGTTAACCCAATGCTCAAGTTGTTTACCCAAGCTTCAGCTGTGGACCCAGTGCTTGAGTCTGATCCAGTGCTTGCATCATTGATCCAATGCTTGATTCACACTTGCAGGGTAAAACATATTCTGACTATGTGGATACACAGGCTGATTGGGTTCTTTTAAGCTCACCGTCACGTAGTGAAGAGGTGAGCTTTTGGGATCACTTTTTGTCTGTCGTGCTTGCGTCCGTACGTGCGTGCGTAAACAATTTCTTCAAACAACATCTCCTCCTAAACCACTGATCGGATTTTGACCAAACTTCACAGGAATGATCCTTAGGTGGTCCCCTTTCAAAGTTGTTCAAATGGTTCCGGTCCGTTGCACATATAGATAACAGGAGCCAAAAATAGATTTTTTTTACCGAAAACTTAAAAAAACGTCTTCTCTGAACCCGAAGGCCCAGGTCTTTGATATTTGGTATGAAGCTTCATCTAGTGGACCCCTACCAAGATTGTTCAAATTATAGTGCTGGGGTCAAAAATGCCTCCGCCCCGGGGCCCTTTGGTTTTACATGGGCTTATATAGGGAAAATCTTTAAAAATCTTCTTCTCTGAAACCGCAAGGCCCAGGTCTTTGATATTTGGAATGAAGCTTCATCTAGTGGACCCCTACCAAGATTGTTCAAATTATAGTGCTGGGGCCAAAAATGCCTCCGCCCCGGGGCCCTTTGGTTTTACATGGACTTATATAGGGAAAATCTTTAAAAATCTTCTTCTCTGAAACTCCAAGGCCCAAGATTATTCAAATTATAGTGCTGGGTCAAAAATGCCCCCGCCCTGGGGCCCTTTGATTTTACATAGGCTTATATAGGGAAAATCTTTAAAAATCGTCTTCTCAGAAACTGCAAGGCCCAGGTCTTTGATATTTGGTATGAAGCTTCATCAAGTGGACCCCTACCAAGATTGTTCAAATTATAGTGCTGGGGCCAAAAATGCCCTCGCCCTGGGGCCCTTTGGTTTTACATAGAATTCTTTCCTGTTTACTCTTCAAGAGGACATTCTTTCCTATTTGCTCTTCAAGAGGAAATTCTTTCTTGTCAAGAAAAAATTCTTTCCTGTTTACTCCTCAAGAGGAAATTCTTTCCTGTTTACTCCTCATGAGGAAATTCTTTCCTGTTTACTCCTCACGAGGAAATTCTTTCCTGTTTACTCTTCACGAGGAAATTCTTTCCTGTTTACTCTTCATGAGGAAATTCTTTCCTGTTTACTCTTCACGAGGAAATTCTTTCCTGTTTACTCTTCACGAGGAAATTCTTTCCTGTTTACTCTTTAAGAGGAAATTCTTTCCTCTTTTACTCTTTAGGAGAAAACTCTTTCCTGTTTTCTCCTCAAAAGAAAATTTATTCCTGTTTGCTCCTTAAGAGGAAATTCTTCAATAGGATATTCATTCCTGTTTGCTCCTCAAGGGGCAATTCTTTCCTGTTTACATTTCAAGAGGACATTCTTTCTTTTTGCTCTTCAAGACAAAATTCTTACCTGTAAGTGCTTCAAAAGGAAATTCTTTCTGTTTACTCTTCAAGAAAAAACTTTATCCTGTTTGGTCTTCAGGAGGAAATTCTTCTCTGCTTATGCTTCAAGAGGAATCCCTTTCCTGTTTACTCTTCAATTAGAAACTCTTTCCTGTTTACTCTTCAAGAAGAAACGCCTGTTTAACTTATCAGGATCAAAATCATTCCTGTTTTTTTTTCATATTAATAAGGACTTTGCCACTCAAGAAAGTATGTCCATTTTGCTTATTGCTTTTTAATGAATCTGATAATGCAGGTTCTGCAAGTTGCTTTCAGTGATCAGGTTATTTCGTTGAAATTCATTTGTATGATTAGCCCATGGGATGAAAGTGCTTACTGGAGCTTACTGCATATGAGTGGCAAGAAGTGGCAATATCTCTTCAGACTACTACGGTAAAAATCCTAAAATTTCGGACATCTTGTGGACTTGATGTAATTCTTCTAAAATTTTAACATTCGTTTCACACTCCTGCAAGGAGTCCAAAAGGTGCAAATGAAAGGCAAACAGTGAAGACCTTGATCAGACTGCTCCTACAGGAGCAGTTTGATAAGTCTTATCTGTCCCAATACTTAGGATCATTATGGTAATTTTACTCTGTGAAGACTAACCCTTGACTTGATGAATGAGAACACTGTATTTTTTCCGAAGTATTTTGACACCTCAACTCCTTACCATACTTGTTGTAAAAGTTGAACAAGTTCAATTTACAAATTGATAAACCGTGTAAAACCTGATGAGATGCCACATTTTGCAGCGTCGCATCTGGGTCTACACTGTTTGCTTAGGCCTTTTTATCATAATGCCTATCGTAAATACAGTATGCTCTACCTTTGCAAACAGTGAAGATCCAGATAAAGATGCCATCACTTTTTGCCATTCAGTTGCTGACTTTTATTTGAATAGATAACATGAAGTAATTTGATTGGTTGATAGTAAATATGTGTGTGGCAAGATAAATTTATCCGGCAGGACAAGAGTTGATTAGCCAACATATCAGAATAAAGCCTTCCTATGTGCATGATGAAGCTTTTGATTGACAGGCGTCCTTATTGTACACACCAAATCCCTATCATGCTGTTCATGACAACCCCTATCTTTGGAAACAGTGTAGATCCAGATCAGATGGCTTCTGATCAGGATCTACACTGTTTTACATGAAGTTTATGGATTTGTAAGAATAAATTACATGAAGTAATCTGATGAGTTCAAAGTAGTAGTAAAACAAAGATCAGGAATCAATACAATTAACTTACTCCACCCATCAAAGACACCAAAGGGAAAGAAACACAAACATGAAGCGACCAGACCATAATGGAAACCTAAACAAAGGATGGCCATAAGGACAGTTACTTTCCCACAAAATGGCCAAATGGCCATCCAAAATAAAAAGACACAAGTGATACACACCGTGAGTAGTAGCAAACAACAACTTAAATAAACTGCCACAGATGAACCGCCTTCGAACGGTCAGTGGAAAGAATTCCACTGGGGGCTTTAATCGATTTTACATGGCCATAATCCTCGCCCTTACCTCTGTCGCGGTATACACTAATTTTGTTTAGTCCGCATGAAGGCTTCCTAACTCATCAGTGTAACATCTCCGAGAACATACAAATAAAAAAACTACAGAGTTGAAACAAGGTTGAGGACTCGACAGCATACAACAACAGAATTGCTGGAGCAAAAGAAAACCAACAGTTAGACTCCGAGGGGCAAAGTCAGAAATGGGTGTGGCTAAACTGAATATTCAGCAAGATAAGGGTTAATGATTGTGCAGGCTGATCAGAGTCTTCACTAGGTGCATTGCACACACACAGACAAGTGTTCACTTGAAATGGCTCATATCACTCTAGTACACAACATCCTCTTTATAACACTGATTGTTATAACATGGTTTTCGATATAACATGGTTTAAAGATGAAGCCCAGGGGCCAGTTGTTCAAAACTAATGATGTCATTAGTTAACAAATAGTTAAAAATCTGATCATTAAATATGGCAAATATGCTAAAATTTTTGCTGAAAAAATGTGAGCAGCTTTTGCATGAGCAAAAGCTGCTCACATTTTATCAGCAAAAATAACAAAATTTTAGATATTAAACTTGCTAGAGCAGTTAACAATATGACCACCTAACAAGGCTTTGAACAACTGGGCCCTGAATGTATTATATTGCATAGAAAAATGACCATGACCATAACTGGTGATTTTTCTACACAATCTAAACATTATTTGTCGCACCTGCTTTATGCATTGCACAATATAGGAGTCTGATTTTCTGTCACGTCATGAAAACACACCTACAGTAGAACTTCGATGGCTCGAACACCGATGGCTCGTTTACCATGGCTGAGTCGAACCCGTTCTTGAGGCCCTAGGGAAGTTCTCTACATAAGAAATGGTGCGAGATAATTAAGGAGATTTTCGTCTTTTATCTTGCAAATGTATGCTGTGTGTACTCATTAGAATCGCCTCGATGAGGCGATTCTAATGAGTACACACAGCATACATTTTCTTTACAAAACACCGAAAATATGTCCAAAAGTATCTCGTTATGCCCCCCCTGGAAGTAATCTCAGTGGCTCGAACATCCCATGTCTCGAACAAATTTTCATGGTCCCAAAGGGGTTCGAGCCATCGAAGTTCGACTGTATATAATTTTGACCCCCTCAGACACCACTTTTATACAGTAAAACTGGGCTTTACAGGGGTATACATTACTTTTCTTATTTCTGCTCAGAAACACACAGATTGTGGGTATTCCTTAGAACCCCCTCGCAACTAGTACCCACAATCTATGTTTAGAGCTGAAATATGAAAACTGACGGAAGTTATTGGAAAATTTTCATTTTTGGTGGCAAAATTCTCAATATAATTGTATATGTGTGTTTTCAAAATGTTTGTTTGTCATTCCATCAACCCAAATGTTCAAGTTCATTCACAGGCACGACATAGATTTTGGCAGAATTCTTATTGGTTGGATATGACACATTTGTTTTTCTAACAGCTTACGCCTTGAACCTCATGAATAGTATTATATAGAGGGTGTGGTGTGTGGATGTGTGACCATTTGTTCGGTCAAGATGCATATTTCGTTGTCAAGGCCAAAATCAGGGAACAAGTTTATAAAACATTTTACCTGCTCAACTGAGCATGAAATTTGTAATGCTCATAAATATCAAAGTACTAACAAATGAGACAGTTTTCCTGTTTCCAACAGCTTTGACTGTTTTTTTTTTGTCCTGCTCATATATTTTAAAATGCCAACAATTGTTGGCATTTTAAAATTTATAAGCAGGACAAATTTTATGAAGTTGAGCATGAAAAATGTTTTATAACCTTGTGTCCAGATCTTTGAACATTGAAATACTTTAGGCTCCATGAGTCTTTACTGTTTAGGTTAAGTTTTTCACATGGGCTGGGTGATTTACATATGTGGATTGACATAAAAGAATAAAACCACCCCCTGTTTGTTAAAAAAAAATGTTGTTATGTCTAGATTATTTACTTCCTGACAAGGCATCATGTTAACAAGTCTGTGTAATGAACACCCCTCTAAACCCCACTTTATATTATATAGAGAAAATTGGGGTTTACATTGCTGTACATTATTTTTCTTATTTCTGTTCCAAGACATAGGCTGTGGGTACTCTTTAGAACCGCCTCAATGAGGCTGCTGTTCTAAGGAGCACCCACAACATAGTACTCATTAGAACCATCTCAATGAGGCTGTTCTAACTGGCACCCGCAACCTATATTTGGCGTGTAAATAAGAAAAATATCAAAATTTTCCATCAGAAAAGTATACCATTTTGGAGATATGGCCTTGGCTGTGCGTCTAACTGGTGATCAGTTCCAGGTTGGCAACATTCTTTCATGATGATTGATAATGAAATATTCTAATTAAAGAAGGGCAGTTTTCTATGCATGGGTGAAAGTTTTCAGGATTGCTGATTTTAGAATTTTGAGACTTTCTGTCCCTGTATAAAGTATAGGCAAAATTGCCTTTTCAGGATATGGAAACCTTCATTTCAGGATTTTTGAAATTTTCAACTTTCACCCATGTTCTACCATCATTTCCTCCCTTTTGCTGATTCAAGAAGGGCAGTTGTCAGTTTCTGGCAAAAAGAATTCACCACATATATAAGCCTGCCCAGGCAAAGTGTGATCAGGTAAGCTGATATGACCTTAATAGTATTGACTGGGCCGTTAATCTGTAAAACAAACAAACTTAACACCTGAAACTTGTGGCCCAGTTCTCCAAAACTAACAACATCTTTAGTTGACATATGGATAAAAAACTTTGATCATTGAATATGGCATATATTACAGGCTTTGCAAAGTATTAATAATGGGTGGGACCTGTAAATATATAGAGGATCTTACATGAGTGTTCATGTATTATTGAATTCATTAAACAAGTTGAGGAAAAGGGATAAAATGCGAGGCTTTACCGAGCATTTTATCCCTTTTCCTCAACGAGTTTAATAAATTAAATAATACATGGGCACGAATGCAAGATTCTATTTATCATATGACATTTAAAACGCATTTTATTCACGATTGTTTTAAAAAATGTCAATATTCAGCCATTAGTAAATGTGACGTCGTTAAGGTCGTCGTTCATGTAAAGTTACGGAATGTATCTAGCTAATTTGCATATTTAATCCACAAGTGGATTATTGAAAATAATAAACCGCCCCCGCCCATCGGGGCTTGGAGAAATAGATTGGGCTGCACGATGCTTCCACGCAGAGCTGATACCGACCACACATTAGTCGGCCCGTCCATGCTTATAAACCCTATTGGTTTCATTGGGCGACAGGGCTTGAGATGTCATTTCATCTCAATGTCTCGTAAAAGTCCCACAAAATTGGAAGCAATGTCTCCAAAATGACCTTTACAGTGTTGACGGGGATTTTAAACCTCAAATCAAACAAACAATAAGCTGATATGACCTTAATAGTATTGACTGGGCCATTAAACTGTAAAACAAACTTAACACCTGAAACTTGTGGCCCAGTTCAATACTAATCATCTTTAGTTGACATATGGATAAAAAACTTTTCATTGAATATGGCATATATGATGGGCTTTGCAAAGTATTAATAATGGGTGGGACCTGTAAATATAAGGCTTGTCTGGTCAAAACTAACTAGTGGAGTCCCTCAAAGTATTCTCCCTTTACCTATACACACTTTTCCACTCAGAAAATGCACTTTTGAAATCCTTTTGGGGTATACTGTTTACACACTGTAACAAAGCACCACCCAAGGCATGAGGACTTTCAAAAGGACGTCCTAGCAGACATGTTTTAATATATGAGTTGAGCCAGAAAACACAGGGAGAAAGGTCTGGACTGTATGGAGGATGTGGTGAAGTTTTAATGTTCAATTCCTTCAAATATTCAATCACCATGGCTGATCTGTGTGCAAGGGCAATACCATGTAGAATATGATGACCACGCACCCCTGAACATGGGCACTTTGCAGCATAATGTCCACCACATCAGAAAGAATTTTTATGCCCCGCCATTCAAAAAATGGCAGGGTATTATGTTATACCCTCAGAAGCTTTGAGTGTCCGTCCGTCCGTCTGTCCATCCGTCCATGGACGTATGCGTCCGTAACCAATTTCTTCAAACGACATCTCCTAAACCATTGATCGGATTTTGACCAAACTTCACAGGAATGATCGTTAGGTGGTCCCCTTTCAAAGTTATTCAAATGGTTCCGGTTTGTTGAACATCTAGGTCACAGGAGCCAAAAGTAGATTTTTAGCTCACCTGAGCACGAAGTGCTCATGGTAAGCTATTCTGATCGGTCAATGTCCGACATCCGTCGTGCATCGTGTGTCGTGTGGTTTCAACAATTTGCTTTAAATGCTAACTCCTTCTTAACCCTTGGGCCAATTTCAATAAAACTTCATAGGAATATTGCTTAGGTGACTCTCTACAAAAATAGCTAAAATCGTTCCACTGCGCTGAACACGATGGCCGCCAGAGCTAAAAATAGAAAAATCTTTAAACTAACTTCTCCTGTACCTTTAGGCCAATTTCATTCAAACGTTCCAAGACCGTTCCAAGGCGGCTCTTCTGTGGCGATTTATTTATGTTGTTGTTTGTTACTTACTGTGTGTATCACTTGTGTCTTTTGGTTTTGGATGGCCATTTTGTGGGAAAGTAACTGTCCTTATGGCCTTCCTTTGTTTAGGTTTCCATTATGGTCTGGTCGCTTAATGTTTGTATTTCTTTCCCTTTGGTGTCTTTTATGGGTGGAGTAAGTTAATTGTATCAATTCCTGATCTTTGTTTTCTACTTTATAGGAAAGTTGCCTAGTTGACCCTCTTCCAAAATAGCTAAAACAGTTCCCCTCCGGTGAAAAAATGGCCGCCAGAGCTAAAAATAGAAAATTCTTTAAACGACAACTTCTGTACCCTTGGGCCAAATTATTTCAAACTTCATAGGAATGTTGCTTAGGTGACCCTCTACTAAAAAAGCTTAAACGGTATTGCTCTGATGAGCAAAATGGCAACCATAGCTAAAAATAGAAAAAAAAAACATAATAAATTTGCTTCGAACGCAAACCCTTTGGCCAATTTGATTCAAACTTCACAAGAATGTTGCCCAAGTGACTCCCCACCAAAATAGCTAAAATCGTTCTGTTCTGACAAACAAGATGGCCACCAGAGCTAAAAATAGATTAAAATCTTTAAACGACAACCCCTCCTGTACCCTGGGGTTTATTTTATTCAAACTTCATAGGAATGTTTCTTAGAAGACCATCTACCAAAAGAGCTGAAAAGGTTCTGCTCTGATGAGCAAAGTGGCCGCCATAGCTAAAAATAGAAAAACATCGTAAATTTGCTTCAAACACGAACTTCTCCTTAACCCTTGGGCCAATTTCATTCAAACTTCACAGGAATGTAATGTAGGTGACTCCCTATAAAAATAACCAAAATCATTCCGCTCTGACTCACAAGATGGCCGCCAGAGCTAAAAATAGAAAAATTCTTCAAAAGACTACTCCTTCATTACCCTTGGGCCAATTGCATTCAAACTTCATAGGAATGTTGCTTAGATGACCCACTACCAAAATAGCTAAAACGTTTTCGCTCTTATGAGCGAGATGGCCACCATAGCTAAAAATAGAAAAAAAAACATTGTAAATTTGCGCCAAAACGCGAACTCCTCAACCCTTGGGCCAATTTGATTCAATCTTCACAGGAATGTTAGTTAGGTGACTCCCTACCAAATAGCTAAAATCATTCATTCGGCAACCAAGATGGCCGCCACGGCTAAAAATAGAAAAAAAACCTTTAAATGACAACTCTTTCTGTACCCTTGGGCCAATTTCATTCAAACTTCATAGGAATGTTGCATAGGTGACCCTCTACCAAAATAGCTGAAACTGTTCTGCTCTGATGAGCAAAATGGCCACCATAGCTAAAAATAGAAAAAAAAAAACATTGTAAATTTGCTTGTAATGCCAACTCCTCCTTACCCCATTGGGCCAATTTGATTCAAACTATGTAGGCGACTCCCTACCAAAAAGCTAAAATCATTCTGCTCTGACTAACAAGATGGCCGACAGAGCTAAAAATAGAATCTTCAATCGACAACTCCTCCTGTACCCTTGGGCCAATTTCTTTCAAACTTCAGTTTGCATAGATGACACTCTACCAAAATAGCTTAAACGATTTCGAGCTGATGAGCAAAATGGCCACCATAGCTAACAATAGAATAACATTGTACATTTGCGTTGTTACCAGCCAGGCGTAGCAGAAAGAAAAAGCAAACAAGCCTTTTGGAAAAATTTAACAAAGTTTATTTACACTTTAACTTTAACCTGTAGACGTAAGAAAATTAAAAGTACTTAGCTCTGTTATGAAATATCCTGGATGAATCTATTTTCCTTGATCCCACAGAATTCACAGTCCAAAATGAAAAGTAATATCCTTTAACAATCCAACACAGAATTTAGAAATAACCTTCCTTATAAGCCCAAACTTCAAACTCCAAAGTCTGACCCAATGAGAAAAATCAAGCTCTTTTATAGACCCTAAGATTTCTCAAGAATTTTCCACAGGGCTGTGGAATAAGGTGATGTAATTTTCTAAAAATAATGCAAACCTGAACTTTCTGGAAGGTTCTGAAGTACTTTTCCTTGTAAACATGTTGTTTACAAAAATGAAATTAATCAGTGACGCAGTTTTCGAGAATCTTCTGTAAGAAGATTATCAAGGGATTTATAGCACTATTAGGTCACCCAGTGGGGTGAAAGTGGGAATCAGAAAAATAAATTCTTATGCATAACAGCGTCAAACATGAACTCCTCCTAAACGCTTGGGCCAATTTGATTCAAACTTCACAGGAATGTTTCTTAGGTGACTCCCTACCAAAATAGCTAATATATTTTCACTCTGTCAAACAAGGTGGCCACTAGAGCTAAAAATAGAAAAAAAAATCTTTGAACAAAATCTCCTCCTGTACCCTTGGGCCAATTTCATTCAAGCTTCATAGGAATGTTGCTTAGATGACCCTCTACCATATTAGCTTAAATGATCCCACTCTGATGAACAAATTGGACACCAGAGCTAAAAATAGAAAAACGTCATTAATTTGCTTCAAACTTCTCCTAAACTCTTAGGCCAGTTTGATTTAAAGTTCACAGGAATGTTGCCCAGGTGACTCCCTACTAAAATAGTTAAAATCATTCTGCTCTGATAAACAAGATGGCCACCAAGGCTAAAAATCTTCAAACGACAACTCCTCCTGTACCCTGTGGCCAATTACATTCCAGCTTCATAGGAATGTTGCGTAGATGACTCTCTACCAAAATAGCTAAAATGGTCTCGCTCTGATGAACAATATAGCCGCCAGAGCTAAAAATAGAAAAGCATTGTAAATTTTCTTCAAATGCGAAGTCTTCCTAAACCCTTGGGTCAATTTGATTAAAACTTCAAAGGAATGTTGCCTAGGTGACACCCTATCCAAATAGCTAAGATCAGTCCACTCTGATGAACAAGATGGCCACCAGAGCTAAAAATAGAATGTACTAGAGACAATGACATTCAGGTGAGCGAATCAGGGCCATCTGGGCCCTCTTTTGTAACTCAAAACTTAAAAAATCGTCTTTTCTGAAACCACAAGATATTCGGTATGAAGCTTCATCTAGTGGACCTCCACAATGATTGTTCATATTATAGCCCTAGGGCAAAAACTGGCCCGGCCCCGGGGCCCACTGGTTTTACATAGACTTATATAGGGAATCCCTTTTAAAATATTCTCGACCGAAACCAGAAGGCCCAGATCTTTGATGTCATCTAGGGGACCTCTACGAATATTATAGCCATGTGGTCAAAAATAGCCCCGCCCCGGCGCCAACTGGCTTTACCTTGACTTATATAGGGAATACCTTTAAAAATCTTCTTGTCTGAAACCAGAAGCCCGAGTCTTTGATATTTAATTTGGTAGACCTCTACTATGATGGGTCAAATTATAGCTCTATGTTATCTACCATTTTATTCGTACATGTATCAGGTATCAGGTGAGCGATCCAGGGCCATTATGGCCCTCTTGTTATGTTATGTTTTTTTTTTTTGTTGTTGTTTTTTGCATACATTGACTGTTGTAAAGAAACCAACAAACATGAAAGCAAACGGCAATGATTGTGATTGGCTTTTTCAGGGTAAACAAGTCCAATGCGTAACCCCAGAAAGACTCATGTAAATGTATTCAGCAAACACCTGCTTAATACAGAATGGACGGAAGGACAGCTCTGTATAATTCTTAGTACCGGCGGCTCCAGCAACGAAACATTCTCTCAAGATACTGAGCAGAAACCACTGATAGTGGGCATCACAAACATTACTGGGAGTGTGTTATCACGTTAACAAGTCGGTGTAACTACACACCCTAATTAACATGTTAACATTATCTCGCACGGGTTCATCACGATTACACATCAATATAATTTTGATCCCGAAGGCAATGATCAGGAATCGATACAATTAACACATAGCTCCCATCAGAGACACCCTTGAAGGGAAAGACACACAAACATGAAACAACTAGACCCTAATGGAAACATCACTAGTGGAAAGCCAAAAGGACAGTTACTTTCCCACAAAATGGCCAATTGGCTATGCAAAGCAAAATAATATAAGCGATACAAACACTCAAAGACAAGCCATAACAAAAGTAAACTACGACAGAAGAACCGCCCTGGACCGGTCAGTGAAACGAATTCCACTGGGGGGCTTTAATCGATTTTACGTGGTTACAACCCGCGCCCTTACTTCCGTCGCGATTTAGACAAATAATTTGTTCAGTCCGCATTAAAACCCACTTTTATAAAGTAAAACTGGGTTTTAAAGTTGTGTATATTATTTTTTTATTTCTGCTCCAAAACAAAGATTGTGGGTACTCGTTAGAACCGCCTTACCAAGGCGGTTCTTAAGTGTACCCACAATCTATGTTTTGAGCAGAAATATGAAAAATATCAGATTTTTTATCGCAACATTTTAAAGTTTCAATATATTTGAATAGGCGTGTGCTGATAGGATTTTTGTTGGCCTCGGTCTAATTTCTCCGGGCACTGCGGAACTTGGATTCTTCAGAAAAAAGAAAGCATCTCAGTGCACTTGTTTCGTAACCAATATATGGATTTTTATAACAAGACTTTCATGAGCGAATTCTGGTATTATTCAGCATCTTAGCAAATACGTTCATTCAAGAAATGACTTTTAGGACTTTGCCTAAGAATGTTTGGCACAAAAAGGTATCTAGCAGTGTTCTGATGTCTGGGAGACATCTGTTATCTCGGTAAACTACAAACTACAGTACCCCCGCCCCAATTTTAGAACCAGCGTTAACACCGCGTGAAGGTAGGGGGTGGGGGGGGCATGATGAGAAGGATTAAATCCGGGACGAACCTCGGGGATACGTGCCGATCAGTGGGGTCGCGGGGGTAATCGCGATATTTCCGCGGCGTTACAACAGGTGCAAAATTGATTGTCCGCCTGGTCTCACAGATAAACAAGATTATTGTGGTGAATCCGTGGTGTGTACGCAGCGTCACTGCAATGGCTTGCAGCGAGAGGTAGCGGAAGTGAGCCGGACCAAAACAACTAGTCCGTGTGGTTGCGCGGATTAAAAAAATGCGGCGGTTGTTCTGTATTCTGTTTTTGAAGAAATAGGTAGAAACAATTCATAATTAAGTCTTAAACGTCAGTGCTAATTGACCGGTGTAGCCATGTCACTTAGCCTTGATGTATCTAGGCCGGAGTCACTCATTGCTAAATCTGTCATTTCCGGCAAAGTACAACTTATTGTCAGTGTATGTTCTTTAGGTTTCTCTGTCACATGACTTGATGTCACTTCCGGTTGGTGGAACGTAACTCTTGACGCTGTCTGCTTTGCATTCATATCTTGTGATACCTGCTGAGTTTGTGTCATTCTTTCTTTTCCTTCCGAATGACTTCTTTTCAGCAAGGGGTTTCCATTTAGAGAATCTGAATTACTCGTTGACTTTGTTTTTGTCGCTGCAAGTGCAAGGTCTGAAGAAATACCGGTAACCAGTGCCAACTGCAGTTCCACGCGACACATATAGCACCGGCACGACTCTAATTCTTTTGTACTGAAGGTATGTTGTTGGCTGGGCGTGCGTAGATAAAAGTGTCTGTTGTGAAGTTTTGACCGTCTGTGCATCTTTATATAATCGTTCGGGCTGTCAGGTCTCTCGGGTTTAGACGAAGAATCAGGCGATGGCGGCCGTGATGGAGCGCCTGTCAGACTGAGGCCTTTGATTGGACTCCCCCTACCGGAAGAAGGGCGCGACCTGTTTGGACTTGACCTACCTGGACTCGATTCTTTATCAGAGTAGTATCTGAGAATACGTTCCAGTCGGTTATTATAATTTGCTCTTTCACTTGCAATCACACGAGGATCTGTCAAGCTCTGTTTGTAGATTTTATCACTAGGAACCTTATGTCCATACTTAGGATGCTTCAGATAGTCTCGCCTTAGCTCGGCCAAGAAACAGTTTCCACGATCACCTCGCAGGCTTTGTGTTTTCAAAAGATTTGTTAAATCGTGGCGTGACTTTTTAAAGTAATTGACTTTACCATTATCAACATACATAATAGCGTCGTTAGTTTCCTGCACCATATATTTCTTGGAAATACCATCAGAATCATTTAATAAATCCACACCCCGTATCGATTTGCTGTCGTCAAAATGAAATACGTCCGCTTTTGTTGATTCTGTTTTATAACGCGTCCTTCCACGCAAATGCTCTATTCGGCTATTGTCTTGAATATATCTTTCTATGTCTCTTTTTCGCTTTTGTTCTTCTAGGAATTCCGGACTCGTAATCGGAAAAGATGGAGCTGTCTGCGCCCTTGTGTTCTGTGCCATCAGCGATATTTTGCCAACTGGTCCATGTATAGCTGGTTGTGGGGGAGCTTCAGCGAGCCATCTGCGCGCAGAACTTACTCTTCTCTGTGTCTGGAAATGACTTACATAATCAGACTTTCTCCGAGGAAATGATGCTGCCTGTGAAGATCTCTGTCTAAATTTCGCCGGTTTATTCTCTTTGTCGGCATGATTCTGGTGACTGTCATTTTCCTGCGCCGACAAGGCGGTGAAATTGGACGCATACTCTCTAGCAGACGCTGACTGGGCCCGCGGTGATGGGTAAAGTCTGGGTGATCCGGTATTATCCGAGCTACTGTTGACTACGACAGTTTCAGGGAACTCTTCAAAACATCGTGAAGTCAACTGATAGCGTGGCGGCATACGCTGCCAGAGTGTCCACGTGTGGCCTAGTGGCATATCTGGAAGAGATGAAACAGAGTAGAATCTCAGAAATTTAACCCATTTTGTGCCACCTTCCGTCCATTGTGTCAGGTTTAGTTGTTTTTAAATGGTTGAAGTTTTAGCAAACAGTGATGGTGCTGCTCAGACGCCGCGTTCTGTTGCGTCTGATCTGGGCCTGCACTGTTTGTCAGTGCCCTATTTAGGGGTTTCACATGAAAATGGTTTAAGTTCCGATTAAACAAAATACCCAGGAATTCAGTCATTTGGAATTTCAAATCAGCTCTCCTATTGGAAAGCCTCAACAATTCATACAAAGATATCCAGTCCCTTGAATTTTGAATTGTTGAGAGTTTTACCTCTTGTGGAGTTTTGTTCAAGTTGCTTATCAGTGTCTGAACTATTAAGCCATTTTGTACTGAACCAGCCTATTTCGAAACATTAAGAAAACACGCCTATACAAATACATTGTAAATTTTGCCACCGAAAAAAAGGAAAATTTTAAGATGAACAATCATCATAATTTTCTTATTTCCGCTCAAAATATAGATTGTGGGTACTCGTTTGAACCGCCTCATCGAGGCAGTTCTAACGAATACCAACAATCTTTATTTTAGAGCAGAAATAAGAAAAATAGGGTTTACCCCTGTAAACCCCAGTTTTACTATATAATAGTGGGGTTCACGGGGGTCAAAATTATATGGGCGTGTTTTCGTGATGTTTAAGGGTGTAAGGTACAGCTATTTTCAGACCTGTATTTAGATAATGGTTAATCTTTCTACAATAAGTGAAGGCCCGGATAAGACGCCACGTTCTCTTGAGTCTGATCCGGGCCTGCACTGTTTGTCAGTGCCCTACTTTAGCGTGTTCCGTATAAAATGGGTTATGGTTCATCATTCAAGAATTATTGTACGATGAAACCTATAGAGGATCTTACATGTGTGTTCATGTATTATTGAATTTATTGCACGAGATGAGGAAAAAGGATAAGGTGCGAGGCTATGCCGAGCATTTTATCCTTTTTCCCGAACGAGTTTGATAAATTTAATAATACATAAACGCAAATGCAAGATTCTATTTATCATATGACTTTTAAAACGCATTTTATAAATAGTAGTGGCGGAGACGTAAAACCTCAATTTAAACAAACAAAGAATTAACGATAAAAATGTCAACATTCCGCCATAAGTAAACGCGACGTCGCACGTGTAAAGATACGGGGCGTATCTAACTAATTTGCATATTTATTCCACTAGTGGATTACCGAATTTATTACATGGCGTTATTACATTCTCAGACGCGACGTAATGTGATAAATAAGTACACCTTATAGACACACAGTTTTCCCTTCTAGCTTCGGAACATTCTATAATCTTTCCAAAAGCGATCAGTCAAAGAAGAACTAGAGGCCCATTTGGCCAGATATGGCTCACCTGGACTGGACTGGTCATGATATGTTATATTTTGCCATGACGACCATCTTGGCTATCAGATCAAATTGCCTTTAGCATTTCTAAATCTGCATGTTGCCTCGATCTGATTAAGGGGAATGGGAACACCTTCAGGGATGGCAACTCCTGCAAAGTTATTTTTGTCTCCCATGTCAATAGTTGTCAACTCTTAAAGGAAAGAATTTGCTCCTGAGGAGCAAATTCTTTCCTTTAAGAGTAGACCCCTTTTTCAATGGGACAGAGCTTGCAGAAAAAGCGTACAGGAAGTCCCGAAAGTTGTCTCCCTTTGAAAATGGTGGGAAAATCTTCCAGGTGTTCCCATTCCCCTTAAGTTTCTGAGCAACTAAATTCAATTAAGGATTCAGGAGGAGATGATACTGGTGCAGCGTGGATGGTGTAGATGTTATTTGAAGAATTTCAAGGCGGCCACCACATTAAGATAACACACCCGTGCGACATAGTGCATTTTTTTACATCTTCAAAATGGCTTCTTTTCTGATGAAATTCCGTGAAATTCGTCTTGCAGTGCCACTATGGAGCAAGTCAGTGGGACCATGGAGACGTAAAACACCAGAATTTTACTACTACTTCTACTACTACTACTACTACTACTACTACTACTACTACTACTACTACTACTACTACTACTATGAAATTCCGTGATATTTATCATTTATACTGCAAACATAGGTTGTGGGTGCTCGTTAGAACCGCCTCATTGAGGCGGTTCTAACGAGTACCCACAACCTATGTCTTTGAGCAGAAATAATAAAAATAATGAATACTCCCGTAAATTCCAGTTTTCTCTATATAAAGTGGGGTTTAGTTGGGTGTTCATTTCACGGACGTGTTCGATTTCGGAATGCATTGATTATAGCAATTCTGAAACTCCATGTCACCCCAGTGCCTCTAACCAAGTTTAAACTCAGTCCGATTGACCGTTTGGGAGATGTGGTCTGAGATATTCAAAATAGCCACTGTAGCGATCATCTTAGATACCAGAACAAAACAACTTAGCAGTTCTGAATCTGTATGTTGCACCAATGCCTTCCACAAAGTTTCAGCTTTATCAGTCTGTTCGGGAGCAGATCGTCTGGTTAGTGCAATAACGATGTAACTGCCATTGTGCCATAATTGCAGTTACATCGTTATTGCACTAAGCAGACGAGATCTAGATTCGTTTGAAGAGTCGGAACAGAATGATTTTGCCATGCAAGGCTGAATCTTCAAATCGCCCCATTTGCATTGCCTCCCACCAAGTTTTGTCTCAGACTCACCATTCAGAAGCAGATGTTGCTTCAATATTTTCAAGATGGCCGGCATGGCCGCCACCTTAGATATTGGAACGGTATGATTCAACAATTCTGAATTTCCACGGACCGCGGACAATAGGCGATGGCATAAGTTGATCCGCTTTATATAGAGAAAACTTGGGTTTACAAGTTATTTCTTTTGTTTCTTCTTCAAAACATAGCTTGTGGGTACCTGTTAACACGCCTCAGTTACGTTTCGAGCACTGACAATCTAGTATTGTTTGGAGAATAAACATTACGATAACACATCCGTACGAAATAATGCATTCTTTCATATCTCCAAAATGGTGAAATTTCTGATGAAAATCTGTCATATTTTTCTTATAAATGCTCATAACATAGGTTGTGTGTGCTCGTTAGAACCGCCTCATTGAGGCGGTTCTAACGAGTACCCACAACCTATGTATTGGAGCAGAAATAAGAAAAATAATGAAGACCCCCGTAAACCCCAGTTTTCTCTATATAAAGTGGGGTTTAGGGGGGTCTTCATTTCACGGACTTGTTCACGTGATGGCCATGGCCGCCACCGTAGATATTGGAAAGGTATGATTTCAACAATTCTGAATTTCCACGGACGGACCGCGGACAATAGGCGATGGCATAAGCGGACCCGCTTTATATAGAGAAAACTTGGGTTTACAAGTTATTTCTTTTGTTTCTTCTTCAAAACATAGCTTGTGGGTACCTGTTAACATGGCCTCAGGTACGTGGTTTCGAGCACTGAAAATCTAGTATTGTTTGGAGAATAAATATGAAAAATATTACAAAAAAATCCTCACAAGAAAAAAGATCAAAGCACTGACAATACTGATGGGTCGATGGGCTCTCATTGTAGGTTGAAAAAGAAGCCTCCGTGGTGTAGTGGTTACGCTACTCGCCTTGTAAACCAGGGGTCGCAGTATCGATCCCGGGCTTCTCCAGACTTTCGGATGAGTCTTTAAACCGAGGTCCCGTCTCCTATGATCTTAGCTGTTGGTGGGACGTAAACTCAAACACTCACTCACTCACTCACTCTTGTAGGTTGAAAAAAAATGTCCTGAACTGAGACTAAAACTGTTTCGTTTAACCTTTTAAGCAAACTGTAGACCCTGATCTGACGACGAGCTCTTTTTTTCTACTTTTTTTAGGCTCTGTTGGCCGAATTAGCATTTTGTTCATCGGAGCGGAACGATTCCAGTTATTTGATGCATCCGACTCCCTTTCTGTTGGGGTCGATTGTTTCTCAATCGATTGTCAATCGACCCAAAGTTACTAAGTACTAGTAGCTCTTCGGTGCGTATGTCCACGTGACTATCGCTGATTTATATGAAATCCAGGTAACGGTTATTTATAGAAAATAACCGATGTGAGGTCGGAGGGTTATCAGTGGAATCTGGACTGGAATCATGCATTGACTTTAGCAAACGGTGTAGACCCAGATAAAACACCATAGAATGCGACGCTTGGTCGGGGTCTTCATTGTTTGCTTACAATACTGGGGCCAGTTGTTCAAAACTAACGACGTCGTTAGTTAACGTATCGTTAAAACTTTGATCATTAAATATGGCAAATATGCTGAATTTTTTGCTGAAAAAAATGTGAGCAGCTTTTGCGGGCGCAAAAGCTGCTCACATTTTTCAGCAAATATACCAAAATTTACGATATTGTACTTGCTAGAAGAGTTAACAATATGACCACTAACGAGCCCGTTAAGCTAACGATGCTTTGAACAACTGGTCCCAGGAATTTAAGGGTTAAACGATACAGTCTAAGTCCTCGTTCAGGACCATTTTGCAAATCTATACGGAGTGACATTCGACCACCATTGATGTCAGAGCTTTGATCAATATAGGAATTGGATTCAACATAAGTCATAAATTTACCTGGCCCCGAGGATATAGGCCCTCATACGTTTTTTCATGCTCAACTCACTTGATTTTCCTGCTCAGAAATTTTAATGTGCCAACTAATATTGACATTTTAAAATTTATGAGGAGGATAAATGACATTTTCTGTGCTGATCTGAGCAGGAAAACTGCCTGACTTGTTTGTATTTGAATATTTATGAGCATAAGAAATTTCATGCTTAGCTGAGTTGAGCATGAAATTGTTTTATAACCCCGGGGCCTGGTCAAGTGAAAAGGGAACTGTCCTCATATTAATGTGAACATTGGTTTCTCAAACGCCACTTCCGCTTGACAAAATGCACTTTTTTATATCTCCTAATGGGCATTTTCTAATGAAAATGTGTAACAGTTCTCGAATATCTGTTTCAAACTGAACTGTGGGTGCTCGTTACAACCGCCTCACTGCTCTTGATTCAAGTGTTATGCATCTTAATTGAAGCTGGCTGGTGTTTGCAAATCTTGCTAGTGCACCACTAACCCAGCAAGCATATGACGTAATTGTGACGTCACATAAACGTCGGTCCAACGTCATGACGTTTATGTAACGTCACATCGACGTCATTGCAACGTCAAGCGATTTTGGTACTTATCGCCTATGCGAGCAGCGAAGGTTCAGGCGAGCCTGCGCATCCGCGCAGTCTCGCCAGAACCTTCGCTGCTCGCTCATACAAGCAGTGAATCAAGAGGAACCTTCAGACAGAAAGCCATATCCCTGGCCCTTCTGAATGGCTGCGCATGCGCAGTTAAAATTTGTCATGACGGAATGATCGAAGACACAAATTCGCTTGGTGGGGCTCATATCACGTTGCGTTGCACCGACGTTGATTTGACGTTGCCCTAGCGACAAACCTAACGATGCTTTGAACAGCTAAACACAGGACGCGAAGATGCGTTTTGATCAATCTCAAGTTACAGTACATCTTCTGCTGAAGACAACAAAAAACATTGATTTTTTGTCAATTTCGAGGAATAAAATGCATCGTCGGATGGCGAATCAATGCAACTTGGTTGATATAAAAGGTGATTGCGTGACATGTCAGAAAAAGTCACCGGATACTTTAGAATGTCTGCCGTTGTTGGTATAACGACATTATTTGTTCCCCAACATCATTACGTAAACATGCCTGTACAAATACATTGCAATCTTTATCACCGAAAAAATGAAAAAAATTTATGATGAAATATTGAGATATTTTTCTTATTTCTGTTCAAAATATAGACTGTCGGTACTCGTTAGAACCGCCTCATCGAGGCGGTTCTAACGAGTACCCACACTCTATATTTTAGAGCAGAAATAAGAAAAATAATATTTTTACCCCTGCAAACCCCAGTTTTACTATATAAAAGTGGGGTTCAAGGGGGTCAAAATTATATAGGTGTGTTTTCGTGATGATTTTGCCACTACGAAGAATTTGTAAAGAAATCCGGGAAAAAGAAAAGAAACAGTCCAACAGGTAAGAAATGGCCTTTTCCTCCTAATTACTCCGAGAAACAACGGTTGTGGACATTTGTTAGGAGGCGATTCTCACAAATATCAACAGCCTTTGTTTCACGGGAACTAAAATGGAATCAATTAATACGTCTCAATTTGAGCTAAGGATACGTTCCACTGAAATTATCGGCACCCGCTCATTGGGGCTTGAAGAAATAAATGGGCTGCATGATGCTTCCACGCAGAGCTGAAACGGACCGCACACAGGTACTGGCAAACTGCTTAGAGGATCTAAGCCTGCCCAGGGAAAGCGGTGGGTGTCGAACCGTCCATGCTTATTACCCTATTGGTTTGATTGGGCGACAGGGCTTGAGATGTCATTTCATCTCAATGTCGGATAAAAGTCCCACGAAATCGGAAGCAGCGTCTCCAAAATGACCTATACAGTGTTGACGGGGACGATAAATCTGAAATCAAACAAACAGTCCAAATGAAATTGTGGTTACAACGAGATGTGTCGTTATATCGAATGTCGGTATAAAGAGAGATGAGTGCATTATTGAAGGGTTTAGTGCAAACAGTGGGTCATAGGTCCGGATAAAAAGGTGTAACGTGGATAAATGGGGGACCATTCGGCTTATTTCTTTTTCGAAATTTATGTCCTTGGTACACGTTACAATCACGCATTGGGATGATCAATCTATTACTTAATGCAACAAAAAAAAAAAAAAAAAGAAAGAAAGAAAGAAAAATATCCTCAAAGTATCTTCTATACTCCTCCCAGGCGTATCCCTTCCCAAATAGATGGTGGAGGATGCGGTAGGACGGTGACCTTCTCTGACACAAGATGCGCCTTATGAAGTTGAATATTGTCAAAGAAGAGGATAAGCTTGACATATTTTTGGTTCCTCCGAACAACCAAAGCTGTTTCTGTTCGACACGAAAAAAAAAAAAAAAAAAAAAAATAAATAAATAAATAAATAAATAAATAAATAAATAAATAAATAAAATAAAAACAAATAAATAAATACAATAAATGAATAAAGTATACCTGAATATTCCATTTTCTATTCCTTGTCGTTTATGAGCCAAGTATCGGTTGTATACTGGTACACAAAAGTTACGGCTTGGCACCGGTAATATTGTTATACAGCCATTACATTTGGTACCATGGCGAGAGAATAGAAGCTTCCGTGGTGTAGTGGTTTTGCTACTCTTCTCATTAATCAGGGGCCGTGGATTCGATCCCTGGCTTCTCCAGACTTTCGGATGAGCCTTCAAACCGAGGTCCCGTCTCTGTATGACCTTAGCTGTTGGTGTTGGTTGGACGTAAAACTCAACACAAACAAACACATCATGGCGCGATTACCTTTGAGACCATGGACATTTGTTCGAGATATGTACAGTTCGAGCCACTGGGGGATAAACACAGACACGTCAGGCGGCATTAAAGTTTATCTCCGATCTTTTATAAATTAAAGATATGTTGTGTGTACTCGTCATAATCGCCTCGATGAGGCGATTCTAATGAGCGCACAAACCATGTATTTCCAAGATAAAATAAGGAAACAAATATCCCAAATATAGTAATATCTAGAGTTCTGAGATAATGCTCGTTTGGACACAAGAACAGGTTCGAAACAACCGTGGTAAACGAGACATCGGAGTTCGAGAATTAATTACATCACGAAAACACACCTATATTATTTTGACCCCATTGAACCCCACTTTTATACAGTAAAACTGGGGTTTGCAGTGGTAAACCTTATTTTTCTTATTTCTGCTCAAAACATAGATTGTGGATACTCGTTAGAACCGCCTCATCGAGGCGGTTCTAACGAGTACCCACAATCTATATTTTAGAGCAGAAATAAGAAAACAATTACAATTTTTTCATCCTAAAATTTACATTTTTTTTCGGCGATAAAGTTTACAATGTATTTGTATAGGCGTGTTTTCGTAATGAGAAGTTTCCCTGTACTTCACGTTTAGAGTGGCTGCTTCTTTTGTTACCTCTACCGTATATGCAAATGATGCGACGGCATCGCACCCATCCAGCAGAGCCTGTCGGGCCAACGTCGGGCCGACAGCGATACGACGGGTTAACGCCAACGTCGGGCCGACAGCGATACGACGGGTTAACGCCAACGTCGGGCCGACAGCGATACGACGGGTTAACGCCAACGTCGGGCCGACAGCGATACGACGGGTTAACGCCAACGTCGGGCCGACAGCGATACGACGTGTTAACGCCAACGTCGGGCCGACAGCGATACGACGTATTAACGCCAACGTCGGGCCGACAGCGATACGACGTGTTAACGCCAACGTCGGGCCGACAGCGATACGACGTGTTAACGCCAACGTCGGGCCGACAGCGATACGACGTGTTAACGCCAACGTCGGGCCGACAGCGATACGACGTGTTAACGTCGTATCGCTGTCGGTCCGACGTGGGCCCGCTATTTTGTGCTAGCTGGGCCGCAGGCACTACTTTGCCACATGTATACTGCATTAAATTAGCAGTTTCCTTGCGAAAAGCCATTCTGGATAACAACGGTTCAACGTTGTTTTGTCATTGAATGAATTTTGATCCAATGGTTTTTGCAAAAGAAATCGTTCAGATCGGTTGTTTCTTTTTTTTTTTCGCAAATATTAATATGACGTATCTACTTTGACCACCAATAAAGTCATAATTCTTGTAGACCTCATTAAAACGAATCTCAAATATACAGATGATAAGAATTATATTTACATTTAATACAATGGCGCTTTGTGAAAGTGTCGAAATCATGATATGAGCCCCGCCAAGCGAATTTGTGTCCACGAGCATTCCGTCATGACAAATTTTAACTGCGCATGCTCAGCTATTCAGAGGGTCCAGGGATATGGCTTTCTGTCTGAAGGTTCCTCTTGATTCACTGCTTGTATGAGCGAGCAGCGAAGGTTCTGGCGAGACTGCGCGGATGCGCAGGCTCGCCTGAACCTTCGCTGCTCGCATAGGCGATAAGTACCAAAATCGCTTGACGGGGCCCAATTATGGTTGCCATTTAAATATCAAGAGTCTTTAAGTGCTATGTAAATCAACAAAAAAGAATGCCAGCGCATTTGATTAACGATAGAAGCACCCAGCAAAATAGAAACAGACGATATTCTTTTTTTATATAGAAAATCGGGCACTGATAGGCAGCTAGCCACATGAATAAATAAATAAACAAACTAACAGATAATAAAATAAAATAAATAAATAAATAAATGGGAATAGAAAAGAAAATACAGAAAATAAATAAATAAAATGAATAAATAAAAGGGAAACGAAAAGAAAGAAAGAAAAATATCTAGAATTCAATATGTTTGGATTGTGCGCTAACAAGTATCATCATATGAGCCCTGCCAAGCGAATTTGTGTCTTCGAGCATTCCGTCATGACAAATTTTAACTGCGCATGCCTAGCCATTCAGAGGGGCCAGGGATATGGCTTTCTGTCTGAAGGTTCCTCTTGATTCACTGCTTGTATGAGCGAGCAGCGAAGGTTCTGGCGAGACTGCGCGGATGCGCAGGCTCGCATGAACCTTCGCTGCTCGCATAGGCGATAAGTACCAAAATCGCTTGACGGGGCCCATATGATTTCGATCATATTACCAGCGATAGTAGCAATCGAATACGCTGAATGAGACAACTTCATTTGTTTTTTCTATAAACCGAGTGTACCCGAAAAGGAAAGGAGCAAATTCTTTCCAGTTCGGTTCGACTCCTGGCCCTGATGTTGTATCCATTCACCTCAAATAAACCGGCGTACAAAAATATATACGGTGCGACCACCGCGGCCAGCGAAAGCGCCTTGTCTTAGCTTGTTGACAACGGGAAACATACGTACTAAACCACGGGAAAACACGTACTAAACACGGGATTAGAAACTGATTTGAAAATGACTGAACTCTTTGCAAACTCTTGCCGCGTTCTGTGGCTTCTGAGCTGGTTATGCACTGTTTTTGGAGTTTTCCGTATACAATGGTTTAAAGATCACACAGGGCAACAAATGTAAATGAGACAGCCATGTGAAAAATGGAATTTATAGCACCAGCGACCAGAAAAGACTTAGGCGAGTCTAAACTAAGCGCAGTCTCGCCAGAGCTTTTTCCGAAAAGGTGACCTAGAGGTAGCGTCACGTCTAGCCCTATTGGTGGCTGCACATGCGCATTTAAGGAGAATGGGACCACCTAGCACATTTTCCGCCATTCTTCAAATGGACACAACTTTCGAGATTTCTTGTTCGCTTTTCTATAAGCCCTGTCCCACTGAAAAAGGGGGTCTTCTCTTACAGGAAATAATTTGCTCCTTAGGAGCAAATTCTTTCCTTTAAGAGCCGACCCCCATTGACATGGGAGACAAAAATACTTTTGCGGGAGTTGCCTCCCTTGAAGGTCTATCCATTCCCCTTAAAGGACATAAACCGGAGAAGGCCAACATCTCATGTTGTCGATTAGCGCGTTGGTATTAGTGGGAGTTTTTGTTTGTTTGTTTGATTTGAGGTTTAACGTCCCCGTCAATAATGTATAGGTCATTTTTGGAGACGTTGCTTCCAGTTTTGTGGGACTTTTAACCGACATTGAGATGAAATGACATCTCAAGCCCTGCCGCCCAATGAAACCAATAGGGTTTATAAGCATGGACCGCTTTGTTTGGGCTTTGTCGGTTTCAGGTCTGCGTGGAAGCATCATGCAGCCCATCTATTTCTTCAAGCCCCGATGGGCCGGGTCGTATCAGTATCAGTGGAAGTATATAAATATTGTTTATTATTGTGTAGATTGTCAATCGACCCAAACTTTCTTAGCACAGTAGCTTAACGTTGCTATTGTCCAGGTGACTTTCACCGATTTGTGCGAAATCGAGGTAACGGTTATTTTTAGCCGCGAATATCTTGTCGCTGTGGCGTCAGAGTCCTGTGGAAAAGAAACTTGTTGTAAAACGTTGACTCGGCTCTTGTGCTGGGACACTGGTAAAGACTTAGACCCAGATCAGACGCTACAGAGCGCGGTGTTCTATTAGGGTATACAGTGTTTGCATAAATTGCAGGACATTTAGGATTAAACGAAAAATTGGAAGCAACGTCTCCAAAATGACCTATATAGTGTCGACGGGGACTTTAAACACCAAATCAAACGAACTAACTATTTTCCTAACTCCGAGACAACCTACCCACCAGTACTGTCAGTGCTTTGATATCTATAGGCCAGCCATCGGGGGTGGACTGCACGCTGCTTCCGCGCAGAACTGAAATCGACCGCACATGTGTACTGGTAAGCCGCTTAGACGGTTTAGCTTGTTCAGGCAAAGTGGTGCGTGTCGGACCGTCCTATTGGCTTCATTGGGCGGCAGGGATTGAGATGTCATTTCATCTCATTGTCGGCTAAAAGTCCAACAAAATTAGAAGCAACGTCTCCAAAATGACCTAAATAGTGTTGACGGGGACGTTAAACATCAAACAAAGGTAAGCAAATATTACTATCATTCATACCCCCTTTTCACATGAATGGGCATGTCCAAATCCAAAGATCATTACGATATCACACCCGTGCGACATAGCGTTTTTTCACATCTCCGAAATAGCTACTTTTCTGATGAAAATCCGTGATATTTTTGCTATTTTCACTCCAAAAACAGGTTGTGGGTGCTCTTAGAACCGCCTCATCTGCTCCAAGACATAGGTTGTGGATACTCGTTAACTAGTATGTCTTGGAGAAGAAATAAGAAAATGAATACCCCCGTAAACCCCAGGTTTCTCTATATAAAGTGGGATTTAAGGGGATGTACATTTCAAGGACTTGTTCACGTGATGCAAATTGGTTCAGCGACTTTTCAACTACATGTGTAAGTGTCATTCAAGTAGGCCTGGCCCGCATATTCCAACATTACTTCAGACTTATTGAACTGTTGGAAGCGCACGTATGGAAGACTCAACTCTGTGACACAAAATACGGTAATGAGTCGGGAAGAATTACTCGACAGTGGGAATCGAACTCAGAAGGCTAGCTTTTGTTTTAGAAAATCTTATTGTGTACGTAAAAAGTCTTATCGGTCACCCCACAAAAACAAGGATCTTGTTCGATTTTATTTGAATGTTTAAAATGAGAATCATGTTGACGAATACGCCATGGTAATTTTCATTAAAATGAGCCGGGTCAAATAAGAATGTCACTGGTTGCAGATTCTGGACTCTGCCGCACAATTAGCTACTTTGTAAGTCTGATGAAAAATGTAAATTGTTTCGGTTAAAATACAATTTGTTTGCATAATCTAAATTGTCCAAATTACCAGTATTTCGGGGTTTAAGCCGGCTGAATACATCTGAATTGTTTTTTGATAATGGAGACACTTTTCGTTAGTTCCTATTTGATTTCCTGTCCCTCCAAAAAGGACAGGAATTTGCGCATCTGGAAAATTGCCCATCTGGAGCAAATTCTTTCCTTCTATGGGAACGGATACACCTTCAGAGGAGGCAACTCCTGCTAAAGTAATTTTGTCTCCCATGCCAATAGGGGTCAACTCTTAAAGGAAAGAATCTGAGAGCAAATTCTTTCCTTTAAGAGTATAGACCCCTTTTATCAGTGGGATTGGGCTTATAAAAAAGTAAACAGGAAGTCCGGAAAGTTGTCTTGTCTTGAAAAATTGCCGGAAAAATCTGCCAGCTGTATCCATTCTCCTTAAGAGGAATAGGAATATCTTCAGGGGAGGCAACTCCTGCAAAAGTATTTTTGTCACCCATGTCAATAGGGGTCAACACTTAAAGGAAAGAATTTGCTCCTGAGGAGCAAATTCTTTCCTTTAAGAGTAGACCCCCTTTTCAGTGTGACAGGGCTTACAGAAAAGCGAACAGGAAGTCACAATTGTTTTCTCCCTTTGAAAAAGGGCGGAAAAATCTGACAGGTGTTCCCATTCCCCTTTAGAATAGGCTCATATTGAAAAGAGATGATGATGATGATTTCGTGTTTAACGACGCGTCAACCCTTTATATTGAAAAGAGACAAAATATGTTTGAACGATTTGTATCCCCTTGCATTACATTTATTCCCTTAAATGCTTAAACAACAGTTTTAGTGTCGTAATTACTAATGAATTTGAACCGGGTGCAACAAAACGTACAATAAAAGAGGACCATGATGGTCCTATCTCACCCACCTGAGCAAAGAGATATTGAAGTGTCAGTGAAGTAGATTGCTTTAAAATGTTTGTAAAAAAATATGCTCAAATGTGCCATGCTAATCTTATATCGTTTATTAATGAAGTATAAAGAACAACAATATATTTAGTTTAGGGGTGGTGATCTTAATTGGAGAGGATGGGGTATATCCCTAGGGGAACACAGCCAGTGTCAATAAATGCGTCTTATCGTAAGAAACAATAATATATAGGATTTTGGGTGTGTGTGTGTGTGGGGGGGGGGGGGGGGGGGGCATCTGAATGGTTTCTAAGATATTGAGTCTTATGTGAATTGAAAGGTGGGGCATAGCTCTAGGGTATCCCCGGTTTATCATGATGAACAGCAATATATGAGGTTTAATGGCTGGGTGCTTATCTGAAATGGAAGAGTTTGGGCATACCCCAACCTCTGGAGACCAATGGTTGGTGTCATTGAATGTGCCTGATAATAAGGATTTCCGGTTTAGGGGTGGGTCTAATCGATTTCTGAGATATTGGGCTTTATGGTGGGCAATACCTCCTGGTGACCCACGGTTGGTGTTATGTAATGCCTCTTATCATAATGAACAACAATATAATATATATGTTTTAGCAGCGGGGATATTTGTTTGTTTGTTTGATTTGAGGTTTAACGTCCCCGTCAACACTGTATAGGTCATTTTGGAGACGTTGCTTCCAATTTTGAGAGACTTTTACCCGACATTGAGATGAAATGGCATCTCAAACACTGCCGTCCAATAAAACCAACAGGGTTTATAAGCATGGGCGGTCCGACTCGCGACGCTTTGCCCGGGCAAGCTTAGATCCTCTAAGCGGTTTACCAGTACTCGTTTGCGGTCGGCTTCAGCTCTGCGTGGAAGGATCATGCAACCCATCTATTTCTTCAAGCCCAGACGTGCGGGTGGGGGGTGGGGGGGGGGGGGGGCGGGGATATGAATGGTTTTAAGTCTATTATGAGCTAGAGGGGTGGAGAGGGTGATACCATGCCTCTAGTTCAGTTCACCGAATGCATCTTATCATAATGAACAACAATACATATGTGACCCGTCACGCGAAAAGGGACCTTCTGGGAAGTTACGTCATTTAGCGTAAATGACGTTCGAAAATAATGTTCACGTTAACGTCATTTGCTGATAATTTGATTACGCTGTCTTAATTGGACTCACAATGCTCCTTAAATATGGTGAAATGGCGTTTGTTTTTTAAGTCTGATTTTTCTTTCTTCCAATTCGAGTTTCGTCCCTTGCTTGAGCAGTAAACGCCACAGTTTTCTGAACCATTAAGCAGACGATGGATGGACTGAATTTAACAGCGTTTTCAGGTTACGTCTGATCCGGACAACGATTTTTTTTTCATCTGGGTAAGGTCAACCAACCAGGCCTAGTAGGTATATTCAACTAGGGCGATAAGGTGCCCATCGGGGCTTGGAGAAATAGATTGGGCTGTGTGGTGCTTCCCCGCAGAGCTGAAGCTGACTGGTAAACCGCTTAGAAAGACCAGGCAAAGTGATGTGAGTCAGACCGCCCAATGCATATAAGCATTTTGTTTTACATTGGGAAAGAGGGCTTGAGATGTCATTTCAGTGTCGAGAAAAAGTCCGATAAAACTAGAAGCCACGTCTCCAAAGTAACATAGTGTTGACATGGCGTTAAACCTCATTTCAAACAAACCAAACAGGGCGATAAGGTCAACCAGTTCACAGACAGTGGATGTCGGTGACGTCTAACTCCTACGTCATAAGTTAATCAATATACAGGATTTATAAATAGCACAGTATAAGCCACTGAAACCAGCAGCACAAAATTTGGTTTGACTTAAGCCATTGTTTAAGATATCAGTTTGAGATAACGAGAGACTATTGTATTTTAAAACTCCCCTAATAATGTCGTCTGTTTGAACTTTGCTCCAAACAATTACCTAAACAAGTTTAATAACATCTTGATGAGGCTAGGCTTACCGGCGAATGAGATCGAGTAGATCTAATTAATTCTGACAACTCATCCGAATCTCCACTGTGACAATTGACGCCCCCCCCCCCCCGAAAAAAAAAAAAAAAAAAAAAAAAAAAAAAGATCAATGTTGTTGTCCAGTGCCATTGTTAGAGAATAATGGAGAGTTTAAATTCAGAAACCGAGCAGTCGTTTACAATTGCCATACCGTGCGACATCTATCTATCTATATATATCTTAACTGCATCACCTCCTCGCGGGGATTACCTGCAGGTCATACGGCTACAGGACCTCTGTTTTATGTGTCACAGGGGTGGAAAAAGAACATGACTCGACCGGGACTCGAACCCAGGGCCTCTCGCATACCGTGCGAACACTCTACCGACTGAGCTATCGAGCCACACGGTCGACCCGTTACATTCTCCCCTGCCTAATAAGATTCGTCCCGAATCTCTCCCTTATGAGATTGAGATTCGTCCCGAAACTCTGAGTCCTATCCAGTCCGACTGCAAAACTTATTTTTCATACTCTTTCACGCCCTCAGACGCGGTGCTGGACCACACTGGTCACCAAATGTCACAGTGTTGGAAAAAGAACATGTCTCGACGGGACTCGAACCCAGTGCCTCTCGCATACCGTGCGAACACGCTATCGACTGAGCTACCAAGCCTCACGGTCGACCTGTTACATACGACTCACCGCCCCCCCCCCCCCCCCCCCCAAAAAAAATAAATCTGGAGATGAGGTCCAAATCGGTCTAATGAAATAAAAAAAAAACATAGCTATATTTAATAGTTCTATTTGTCATTTTATTTTCTTAACAAATACCACAGCTTACGTTGCAGCTGAAAAACGGAAGATTTTAGGGAAGTATTTCACGAAAATTTAAAATTTGACGGCATCAGAACCTGTCGGTGTGGTTACGTTAGCAGATGAGCGGTTAGTAGCCTTTGATGTAAAAGCCTCCGGTTCGATTCCTGACAGCCATTACGAAAACACGCCTACACAAATACAGTGTTACTTTAATCGCAGAAAAAATGAAAATTTTTAGATGAAAAATTGTGATATTTTTCTTATTTCTGCTCAAAATCTAGATTGTGTTACTCGTTAGAACCGCCTCGCCGAGGCGGTTCTAACGATTACCCACTATTTATATTTAGAGCAGAAATAAGAAAAATAAGGTTTACCCCTGTAAACCCCAGTTTTTCTATATAAAAGTGGGGTTGGAGGGGGTAAAAATTATATGTTTTCGTGATGGGTAATAAAATTACGGTGTCCGAACATGCTCCACTGACATCATTTGCAGGGATGAATGCACCAAAGTGCACTGTCCTTCCGATCGGGACGATAACTGGGGGCCCCATATGCAGGGAAAATCATCTTCTGTGCAGGTTAATAAAGCATGTTAAAAATCCCTACCGAAATAACATGAATACCGTGTACTCATGCGCAATTGATATAGTACCCAACGCTTACGTTAAAGAGGCAGGCGAGCGTTCGGCAGGCGTCCGCGTTGTTGAAAAGTCAGTACGGTCCTATAATGCTTTGTATCTTTATACAAATGTTTGAGACATGAAAGCGAGTTCTCATTACCATAACACATCCGTGTGACAAAGTACATTCTTTCAAATCTCAAAAAGGTGATGGAAATATGTAAGGTCAAGGGTGCTGTTAGAACCGCCTCATAGAGGCGTTTTCTAACGAGTATCCAGAACCTATGTATTAGAGTAGAACTAAGGAAAATGAAAAATACTACATACCTCTGCAACCCCATCCCAACCCCACCCTGTTTTTCATTATGTATTTACTTATATACATATTTTTGTTTTGTATTGTTTTACAACCATTTCAATATTTTTTCACTTATGTCAAGCCTATCATTAATCAGAAGTGGGCGAAAACCAGAGTACCGAGAAAAAAAAGGACCTTCCTTTGCCGAACATGTCGTCTCACTTTTGACCCGCGCTTTAGGTCACTTTGCGGCGCTTTCAAGATCATGTCAGTCATTTCGAGCAGATCTCTAATGATAGGTGGGCGAAAAGCGGAGTACCCTGAGAAAAACCACCCGACCTTCCGTTGCAGACCTTGGCGTCTCACATGAATTTTATTTATTTACTGCACAGCTATACCCTATAAGGGTTAAAGGCAAGCAAATACATACATGGCATACTATAAACACGACAACATGAAACAATTTGATGATAATATGGAAAAAAAAAAACAAAAAAAAACAGGAAACGGCATTGGAACACAAGAGTCATGCTAAGAAATATTACATTCACTAACAAACAGTCCGACAGATTTCAAAACCGCATCATCTGTACATGTCATAAAAGTAATAAAACACTCTGTTTTGGACAACAATGAATGATTATTTGTTAAAACTGTGCTCTGAAGCCATTTATTCCGCAAGGTTTGGTACTTAGCGCATTCGCACAAAAAATGAATTTCATCTTCAACTACCTGACAATTGTTACACAATCTGTCCTCTACTTTTTGACCTGAATATCTGCCCCGCTCAATTTGGAGTTTGTGTGCACTTATTCTAAAAGAAGCTAAAGCTTTTCGCTGTTTTCTGTCGGGTAAAACATCTAAATAATTTTCAAAAGCAAAATGTTTCTTTATTAATTTATATGACCTCAGCTTATCCATGCCAACCTCTGAATTCAATCTTTTATTCCAAAATGAAACAAACCGTTCTTTTAACTTAAATTTAATGCTTGTAAGTAAAGCAGATACATTAAATGTACAATGGTTATCCCATACGTGTGAAAATCCTAAATCATTGAGTATAGTTTTGATAAAAGATAGCCATAAGCTTTTCAGTTGAGTGTTATTACACTGCTCCCAGTATGCATTGGATATAAGTGAATCACTATTTGATTGTATTGTATGTAACCAAAAATTTATACAACTGGCAATAATAGAAATTATAAAAGGAAACTGACCCAATTCACTTATCACTGCAAAGTTTGATGCCTTTGAATGAACTCCTAAAACATATTTGGAGAATCGTGTAAATACTTTATCAAATTCATTATGGCCTTTGAATGACATTTCAAACATATCATCTAAAGATTTGTTATTGTAACATGTTTTATATCCTGCCCATATTTCACTATTATATATAGCTATTGGTTTAACAAGCGAGTCAAAAATACGCAGAACTGCAGATGGCTTGATAGTATTGTCAAATATACTTTGCTTAATGGAAAATAAAGCCCTGCTGGCTTTCAAACTCAAGTCCTTTTCTGCTGTCAAAAATTTACCATTAGCAGAGATGTTAACTCCAAGATATTTATACTGATTTACACACTCCAAGTTTGCCTGTCCAATACTGAATTGGTATAGATCGTTTGTCAAACGTCCACTTTTTGAAAATACCATAACCTTAGATTTTTCCGCATTTACAGAAAGACCCCAATCATTACAAAATTCATTTATTTTGGTTATATTTTGCTGTAATTCAGTTTCAGATGCTGACAATAGTAACAAATCGTCTGCATAAAGTAAATGGCTTATCTTAGAATTGTGCAAATTTGGAACACTATTTTCAAACAAATCACTGCCAATATCATTTATAAATATGTTAAACAGTAAGGGACTCAGAATACTACCTTGATGTACACCCTGTGTTATTTCAATTTGGTCAGACATCATGTGCTTAGATTTAACCCTTGAATGGGCATTATGATACATAGATTTTATCACATTGTATATTTTGCCGCAAATTCCAGCTTTTTGTAATTTAAGAAACAGTCCATCATGCCATACTGTATCAAATGCTTTTTTCAGGTAAATAAAACACGCAAATAATTTACTACCATTTTTCGAATTCAAAACATACTTATCAATTATGGTTCTTAAAACAAATAAATGGTCTGATGTGCGATAGTTTTTGCGGAAACCAGCCTGTTCTTGTTTTAAGAACGCTTTGTTCTCTAAATGAGAAGAAATTCTATTATTAATTACATGGCAAAATAATTTACCAAGGCAACTACTCAGAGTAATACCTCTGTAATTATTGGGGTCAAAATGACTTCCATTTTTGTGAACTGGTATTATTATTCCATTTTTCCATGCCTCCGGAAAATTACCATTATTTAAAATTGTGTTAAATGCTTGTGTTATTGGTTTGGAGAGAAATGGAAGAGCTGATTTTATCATTTCATTTTTTAGCATATCATCGGTACTTGCTTTATTATTTTTAAGCTTCTTAGCGGCCGTTGACACTTCTTTTTCAGTAATGTTATAATCTATATTGCTATTTTGGTTTAACGCCTCATAGGTATTAACCTCGTTTTTCACATAATTTTGCCTACCACTATCAATGGTGTTTGTCTGAGTATTTAATAAATTGTTAAAATGATTAAACCAGGCTTGGTGGTTTATTTTCTCTGCTTTGTCAATGGGACATGATTCTCGTTTCACTTCATCAATAATTTTCCAAGCAGTTTGTGGGTCTTTGTCCATTGCATCGTTAAGCATGTTGGTCAAGTTTTCTTTAAACTTTCGCCTTTTGAACTTGGTTAATCTCTTATATTCTTTAAACCTTTTGTAAAAGTTATTACGTAAATAATCATTATTAGTATGCCTATTAAATGCATTCTTCGCTGATTTCAAATCCCGTAACAAACACTGACAGTCTTTATCATACCATTTTTTATTCAGTTTGTGGGTTTTTTTCTTTTTTAGTTTGAAAGTTTTACGAGTAAGTGTCATGTCTCCAGCAGAAACAATTACATCAGTTATAGTCTCAATTAAATTATCCACATCGTTATCGCCATTATCAGCAATCATGTTTAGTTTGAAAATTTTTTCTTGAATTGATGGGGAGGAAAATACTTCTTGAAATTTGATTTTTGAGCTCTCAGACCATATAAATCTGTCAGGCGCTAAGCGCTCCATTTTATCATCTTTATATACTGATTCATCATGGCCAAAACTTGAACCAAGCCTGAATTTAGCAGTCAACATACAGTGGTCTGAGTAGATACTTAAATCGTGGACTTTCATGCTTTGAATAAAATTTGATAAAGATCTGCTGGCTACAAAATAGTCTACTGTGCTGCTACCACGTGGAGTGTGACAAGTTAACTGACCTGTTAGATCTCCCAATGTTCGACCATTCAAAATATAAAGCTGGTTATCAACACATCTGCCAATTAGCCACCTGCCACTCTGGTTAATAACCGATTTATCTTGAGAAACTCTCGGCAAAATTATATCGAATGTATCATCATATGGGGTAGGTACATATGGGTCTTCTTCCTTTTGTATTAAATCAACACATTCTCCAACCCTAGCATTCAGGTCACCACAAATAAGTACTTTCCCTTTACATGCAAAATATTCTACCTGTTTCTCTAATTTTGCCATAATGTCTTTACTATTGACTTTCCCAAATGAAGAATTTAATGGTGGTAAGTATGCAAAAGCCAAAAATATATCATTTTTTAGTGATAAATATTCTTTCTGTATACGCACCCAGATTATATCACTGTCAGAGACGGGGTCAAATTTATAAACATGTCGCATAGAGGACTTTATAAGAACTGCGATGCCACCTGATGGCTTACGAGCATTTTTATGTTTTGGCCTATCCCTTCGGAAAACATGATATCCAGGAAGACTTATATCAACTGACTTATCAGCATGTGTTTCTAAGAGACCAATGCAGTCAGATGAATTTAGATAATCAATAATTTCAGGATCCTCAAGTTTATTACATTTAATTCCATGACTCTTATGTTCAATACCATTTATGTTCCAAGCTGTGATCGAAAAGATCTGATTAAGTTGTCTTTTCATTTTCATCATGAGTTTCAGATTGAAGATCAGAGTGATTAAAAAGGTTAATCTGATGAAAGTATCAATGGAATTTCATCCATGTTAAATGTTCATATCAAATATTGTAATATTTATTTATTAAATATATTTGGTTTATATGTATGCAGAAGTGATAATATATTTTAATTTCGCACAAAGTATCACAACTGCATTATTGTTCCATAACATTTCTTATTTTCTCCTGTATTCATAGTAATTATTCACATTATGTCTCTTTGAGGAATAGTCATACTCATCATAGAATCTGTCATCATTTTTATCACTATAGCTTAAATGTCTATCGTATCTGTTATAATCTCCGCTACCATCATAGTGCGAATCGTAGTTACTCCTAGCGTCTCTTCTTTGCCAGTGTGATCTCGTGCCATACCCACCAGATCTTGGTCTCGCCCACGACACGTTGTCATCCCGAACTGAATATTTATCATAACGTCTCCAGTTATTGTGTCGTTCACCGTACCCATGTCGTCTGTCCCTACTGTTGTCATCCGTATTCATATGCTGTCTGTTATTTGAGTATCCATACTTCCTTCCTGAATATAGCTCCTCTCGTTCAGCTGGCTGATCGGCATCTCCTGAAACTCCATTTGCTTCTCTATGGTTTAATACACTGTCTACTGTCCTTTTCAAGTTGTTTTCAAATTTAACCGCACCACTGTATGAAAGGTGAAGCAAATCTTGTCTGTAAAGATCCTTGATAGGCACCCCTTGCTCCGCTAGGTTACTATGGTCTATGAATATAAGGTCTTTGTGAACTTCTCGTAGCTTCTTTTCAGATCCAGCATTAAATATTGTGCTGTCTATAGCCAACTCTCTATCCCCTACCGGTGTCAGTTTAGAAATTGCAATTTTAGCATCCGGTGCTTTCTCTTTAAGTGTAGTTATTTCTTCAACCAGCAAATTAGTGCAGGACTCTATGTTTTCTTTGTCTCTGAGATTATTCAAACCTGTATGGATAAGAATGAGCTGAGCATCTTTAACTCTTTCAGAGTGTTCAGCAATGTCTTGAATCTTTGGTGCTTTCATTCTTCTGACATATGTGTTAGTGGATTTTCCTAAAAGAGCTACCTTTACTTGACCCGCGATAGAATCACCAATCAGGCAGACTTTTTTCTTCCTGCTAACAGCTCTCTCCCCTCGCATACTTGGTTCCTCTGTCATATTAATTTTACTGCCTTCCAGTGTTTCAGCAGAAGTTGTTATTTTTGAAGGTGTGTTTTTATCTTCCGTGGTATTAGTAGCAGCCTGTACGTACGTTATAGCAACATCTTCCTCCTTATGAACAGAGCTACGTTCATCAAGCTTTTGCTCTGAAGAGACAATATCGTTGACTGTATTATGTTTCTTTTGTTTGCTGCTTACCGCAATAAACTGTCCACCCTCTGCTATGCTGCTGACGCTTTTCTCCATTTCGGTCAACCCTTCTCTTGTTCTTTTACTCTCCTCTTTGACTTCTGTAACCGCTTGGAATAGTTGTCTTCCCATTGTTTTTATATCAGCATTTGCTTTCTTATTTGTTGTAGAAGATTTTTCAATAGTTTTCTTCAGTTCAGAACATGACATCTCCACTGTATTTAATGATGATTTTAATACCTCAAGTTGGGTCTTGGCATGTTTTTGAAAATTCAGGATCCCAGTCTGTATTTCATGACTAAATCTGTTTGATTCTGTTGATTTCTTTTCTGCCATGTTACTTGGACTGATAAACTTCCTGACAGACTCAGTGACTTCTGAAGATAATTCTTTAGAAAATGAGGATAGTGAATCTGTGAAGCTCTTTTGCTGCGAGGTTATATCTTCCAGCTTCTGTGAAACATCTTGTTTAAAGTTAAGATTTTCTTCATTTGATCGGCTAACTTCAAAAAGGATTGTCTCAAGTACTGTTTCCATGTTTTTCATTACACGCATAAACTGTTCACTATCAACTGTCACTGTTGGTTTATCCTGGTTAACCGCCTTCTTGTTACTTTCCTGAACCGTTCTATTGGCAATGCACGAACCATTGATGCTCCCTGGAACAGGTGTGTTTGTACGGTCTATTACTACCTTTGCCTTCGGCGTGGAAAATAGTGGTTCTTTGGAGTCTTCGGCTTTAGATGCATGCTTCTGTGTCTGGTCAGGTTTCTTCGTTATGACGATAACTTTGGGTTGCAGCCCAGAACCTGTTTGCGTTTCCGTTAGTGTGTCCTCATCTCTCTGTTGATCATTCACCTGGGTAGTCGCTCCAATTACTGCCAGCTTATCTGCTTCCTCATTGCCAGAGATACCCTTGTGTCCAGGAACGTGATTCCATATCAGCGACATATTACACTCATTTATCAACTTTAACAGTTGCATCCACTCTGTCTGGTTTTTGACTGGCTCCCCATTCGCTGTTTTCCAACCATTTCTACACCAAGTATCCGACCACTGAGTTACCCCTGAAACCACATATCTGCTGTCGGAATTGATTTCTAACCTCTGTATCATATTTTCTTTAGCGATCTCAATGGTTTTGATAGCAGCTCGCAATTCTGCTTTGTTGTTTGTGGGTCCATCTTCCGGTGGAATCGTGTAGCTTCCATTCCATGGATGATCAACACCCCAATATACACCATATCCTGCTCTAGCATAGTTAGTTCCATTTTTCACACAGCTACCATCAATAAACACTGTCGCAGACACTTTCCCGGCCTCCTTAAACACGACTTCCACTAATGCCTCAGTATCCTCATTTGAATCTTTTTCACTCGTGCTGACCCGTACCATATTAAATTTATGTTCAAACTCAGTTCTTGTGTATGTGATGTGACCATCAAACACAGAGAACTCGGAAAAGCCAGCCGAAATCATTGCATCAGCGGCATCACTGAATGTCACAAAGCCTTTGTGTCTCGCATTGGCAAAACCTACTACCGCCTCACCTGCCTGTGGCCAACTGGTGTAAACACCATTCTCTCTCCCGTTTGTTACGGCATAAAAATTAAATTTCTGTCGTCCAGATGGCATTATGTGTGTTGCAGATCATAAATATATCTTATTTTCTATTCCGAATAAAGTATTCTCATCTAAAAAGTAATTAAAGTTTCTGTAAATACCTGAATACAACTTAAGGTCCCCTTTGAATAGCCGCCTTTTGTAACTGTCAAATAAAATGTCACTGAAATCTCGGAAACGCCAGTATTCTATACGCTGTCCAGCCAGCCTCGACCCCACTGCGGTAAGAGGCCTTAATTTTGACATACAGCTAAGTAAGTGATACCACGATCACAAAAGCTTGCGTTTTATGCTCAGTCTATGCTGATGCGCAGGCTGATCTGCGCATTTGTTCACACATGCAAATATCAGGTTTTCTTGTGCATCTAATGTGTAAAATGGTGTTTTTGAGCTTCCTGTCGCTATCGTTAATATGTTGTTTTTTGTTAAACGTCCACGTCAACACTATAGGTCATTTGGAGACGTTGCGTCCAGTGTTGTGGGACTTTTACCGGACATTGAGATGTAATGACATTTCAAGCCATGCCGCATAATGAAACCAATTGATTTATAAGCATGGACGATCCGACTCGCACCGCTTTGCCTGGGTAGGCTTAGATCCTTTAAGCGGTTTGACAGTACTCGTGTGCGGTCGGTTTCAGCTCTGCGTTGAAGCATCTTGCAGCCCAACTAGATGGTCGGGGCGAATCGTTAATTTGTCAGATTTCTCAAAGAAATGCTTAATAATTAAACATTATTAAGGAAATAAATGTTTGAGTGTTTTGATATGCCTTTCAGGCGTTTCCTGCAATATTACCCTCGTCTTTACTTCAACAGTTTGTTGACGTAACCCTTGACGTCGGATTGGTATTCTGTAACGTTATAACGTTTAGGGTGCCAATGTTTAAAATACTGTAAATCTGAAACCTTTAGGAGTATTTTATTCATGTTGGTGTCAAATTGTTTCCCAAATACCAATATATCTGAAATCAGTTATAACTCATTTTCGCCAAAAATTCCCAGAAGGTCCCTTTTCGCGTGACGGGTCACATATGATTTAAGGGTGGATATCTGACAGTTTCTTAGATATTTAATGTTCTGAAAGCCTTGAATGAGCTGGAAGAGATGGTACATAACCCCATAGGATCCATAGGGCCACTATTTGACCAATCTTGATAGATGAAACTAGAAACCAAATATCAAAGGCCTGGGTCTTATTGTTTCTGACAAGAAGATTGTTCCCTATAAGTAGAACAAGTGACCCCTGGGGCAAACTATTTTTGTCCCCGGGGCTATAATTTGAACGATCTTGGTAGATGTCCATCAGATGAACCTGTGTGCTAAATATCAAATCTCCGTGCCTTCTGGTTTCGTACAAGAATATTTTAAAGGTTTTCCCTATAAGTCTATGTAAAACAAATTGAGGTTCGGGCGGGGCCATTGTTTGCCCAGGGCTATTTTTCAAAACTCTTATTAGAGGTTCACTAGATGAGACTGCGTGCCAAATATCAATGGTCTGGGTCTTCTCTTTCAGACAAAGAGGTTTTTATTTTTCCTATATAAGGGCGGCACCATTTTTTGGTCCCAGGGCAGTATATTTGAACTATCTTTGTAGGAGTCAGCAAGAAATAGCTGATGTGCCAAATATCGAATGAATGGAGACTCTGGTTTTAGACAAGAAGGTTTTTTTTTATAGATTTCCCTCCATGAGACTATGTAAAATGGGCCATTTTGGCCACATGTCAGAGCTATAATTGGAAAATCTTGGTAGAGGTGTATCAGATGAAGCTGCGTGCCAAATATCAAATGAGCCCCGCCAAGCGAATTTGTGTCTTCGAGCATTCCGTCATGACAAATTTTAACTGCGCATGCCCAGCCATTCAGACGGGCCAGGGATATGGCTTTCTGTTTGAAGGTTCCTCTTGATTCACTGCTTGTATGAGCGAGCAGCGAAGGTTCTGGCGAGACTGCGCGGATGCGCAGGCTCGCCTGAACCTTCGCTGCTCGCATAGGCGATAAGTACCAAAATCGCTTGACGGGGCCCAAACGCTTTGGCCTTCTAGTTTCAGACAAGAAGAATTTTAAATGTTTTCCCTATATAAGTCTATGTAAAACAAGTTGGCTCCAGGGCGGGGCCTTTTTTTTGGTTCCCGGGCTATAAGTTAGTTTAAAAATATATTAGTTGCAAAATTTTGAACGAAAGCACGAGTACTTATATAGTTCTTCTCCCAGGGACTTTGGTAGAGGTCCACTAGTCGAAGTTACATACCAAATATCAAAGACCTATTACATATTTTTTTTTTGCTGATTTTCCTCCTTTTGAAACCATGGCAACTAGAGTTCTGCATGGAATGGAATGCTTTGACCATCTTTGAAAGAGGACCACCAAAAGATAATTTCTGCAAAGTATGATCAGAATCGTTTAACCCTTAAATTTCATGTAGTGTAAAGAAACGATGTAGGCGTCTGATCTTGGTCTACAGTCTTCAACGTCTCCCAAACCCAACGCATGATTCCGGTCCAAATTCTATAGAAAACCGTGCCCAACACTGACCTCACATCGATAAGAATTTGGAGGCTATTTTCTAACGTTACATGGGTTTCCTATAAATCAGTGATAGTCACGTGGAAATCAGCACTGAAGCGCTCCTGTGCTTAGTAACTGTTGTGCCACAATCGACCCAAAAAAGCGAGGTCTCTAACCAGAACAGATGACTGTTGAGCTGATCTGAACATCTAGTACGTAATACAGTAGAACTTCGATGGCTCGAACACCGATGGCTCGTTTACCATGGATGTGTCGAACCCATTCTTGAGCTCCTAGCGAAATCCTCTACATAAAAAATAGTGGAGGATAATTAAGGAGATTTTAGTCTTTTATCTTGCAAATGTATGATGTGTGTACTCATTAGAATCGCCTCGATGAGGCGATTCTAATGAGTACACACATGATACATTTTCATTATAGAACACCGAAAAGATGCCTAAAAGTATCTCGTCATGCCTCCTGGCAGTAACCTCAGTGGCTCGAACTACCCCTGTCTCGAACAGATTTTCGAGGTCCCAAAGGTGTTCGAGCCATTGAAGTTCCACTGTATAGCCTTGTCCTGGCTCATTTTACTGATACCTTCATAGTGGTCATAGTAGGCAGCCTCGGCAGCTCAGGTGTGCGTCTGACCGATGATCAGGAGGTCGCGGGTTCGATACATGCTGGGTCGGCAAATTTTCTTACGCGGCGACTGATCGTAAAAATGATTGTAAAAATGGTCTGCCTTCCACTGGCTCAAGAAGGGCAGTAGTCAGTTTCTGGCGAAAAGAATGTGCAATGTGTAGTTGACAGTTTATGTATACTTACTGGTCCGTTATGTTCCAAACAAACAAACAAACAAACAAACAAACAAACAAAACAAACCTTTATAGCATAGTGGGATAGCCGTGGTCTTTGGTAGTCTTGGAATAAACGTTCGTGGACAGACAGACAAACGTTTGGAGTCATTTTCATGCATTCTGTGTGAATAATCAACCTTAGACATGTTAGGGTAGCACTTTATTTAAATGTATCTGATGCTTTGTTAGCAGTATCCTTAACTCTAAAACCGGCGTGTAAAATTTAGAGCAGACAGAAATGTTATTTATGGAAAATAAGGCTTGACATTGCATGTGAATCGTCTTATTTTCTCTAAAAATAAAGAAAAATATATGAAAATGATATCGCAGATATCGTAATTTGCAGTTTAAGGGTTAAAGATATATCACTTTGAATTTGTTTGGTAAATGTTTTGTTTGTAAAAATTCAATATCCGAAAGTGACAACAACATGGCAATCCTGTCCCTGTATAGAATAGTAAACATATATTTGCATCCATTTATCACTTGGTCTTAAATATCACAAAACCCCAAATCCGTCTACATCGCAGAATGCGGGAAAAAATCCAGTAAATCCAGTCGTGAAAAAATATGTCTTATGCCGTATCTGGGCATAGTGAGAGTCGTCCTAACGTATCAGTATTACAGTCGAACTTCGATGGCTCGAACCCCTTTGGGACCATGAAAATTTATTCGAGACAGCGGTAGTTCGAGCCACTGAATGTCACTGTCAAGTGGCATAACGAGATACTTTTGAACATCTTTCGATGTTAGATAATGAAAATGTTTGCTGAGTGTACTTATTAGAATCGCCTCATCGAGGCGATTCTAATGAGTACACACAGCACACATTTGCAAGATGAAAGACTAACATCTCCTTAATCACCCCGCACCATTTCTTATCTTGAGGATGTCCCTAGGGGCTCAAGTGCGAGTTCGACCCAGCCATGGGAAACGAGCCATCGGTGTTCGAGCCATCGAAGTTCTACTGTATGTTATTTTTATGCCGTTGAATCTTGCAACTTCCGTGATTATTTTGGACATGGCATAAAGTAGGTCTACCCGACAAATATGGCTCAGATGAGACAGGACACTGAGAAACATACTGATATGTTAGACCGTGAAATGCAGTAAAATTCTTTATTAAGACCACCTTTTGGGCTGTTCAAAAGTGGTCTCAAAAACCACTTTTGAATTGTCTCAAAAAGGATCTCTTCCTTGAAGGAACTGCGTACAAGGATAAAGGAAACTTTTGTATATGTTTCAAAAGAAGAAACAAAATCAGTCTATTATTATCTACGCCCATGGGCATAAACCTTATAGTCATAGGGTGTAACACGGAAGTACAGCCATTAGTTACCCACAATGCAGTCTGTCGTTTATGCGATAACAAGTATCAGCTTTCACAAGAAGAAAAAAGCGCTCCATAACACGTATACGCTTTCACACAAGAAAGAGGCCCACGGGCCGAGTTCTGCCACAGAATGGCTATCACATTTGTGCAAGCCCTTATTTGCTGTAATATTCGTACAGGTTCATATAAAATATACATTTACAAACTACCACTGTCTATCCAACAAGCTCCCCAGGAGCCCTTGGCTCTGGTGAGCTAAAACCAAAAAAGTTGTCTCGCCTTTAGCAAAATTTTGAGTTATTCTTCAATTAGTCATCTATTTAACTTCTCCAACGGTTTTCAAGCATTTCATACAAGCATATTGAAGTTGCATATGTGCCCTTTTAAAGATGAAAAAGTACTTTTTGACAAAATTACAGCATTCGCAACTTTGACATTACAGACATCATACTTCAGTCGGCAGGATCCTAGGTAAGACATTACCAAAGACAATTAATTGTATAAAACACTGGGAAGCAACTCTAGACATTCATATTTAATGTGCGCTAAGAGTAGACCTAGCTTTCTGTAAAAGCTGTACTTGATTTAGCTAGTTCGGCAAAACCATCCACACAGTTTGACCACTCTTAACTTGACAATCTCTGTCTAGAAAATCAGTGTCGCTGCGAAAACTCAGATTTTGTGCATGGTATTAAGGGTCTCGACTCGAATGTTGTGTCGTAAAATGAATTTTCTCAAGCATGGTTTAAAAATTTAATATAATCGAATACAACAGAATAGCCAGAATATGATTGAAGCGACTAATCCATCCTAATCCAATAGTTTAGTCAGATTTTAAATTTAAATCTTATAAATAAGTTACATAGTATTAACCCTTTTGGACCAGAAACCCCTAAACGGGTACCCTGGCAAACAGTGCAGGCCCAGATCAGACGCCACGGAATGCGGCGTCTGATCAGGGCCTTCACTGTTTGCAGAAGGTTCAGCCATTTTCCAAATAAATTTTGAAGAAAACACAACCTGACACCCCTGAATTTTAAAATGGACTCCTGCTATATACATGTATAAGGAGGAAGGTTCCATCGGTACAAAAAGGGTTAATTCAGTTTGAAGACAAAATTCGCACTACATAAAACTTTACTGCATTCTTTATACGTGATAACATAAATGAAGAGAAGAGTTTATAGTGCACAATTATGCGCTGGCACTGTATTAACCCCTATGATGCTGTTCACGACAACCCCCTATACCTTTCCAAACAATGTAGATCCAGATCAGATGGCTTCGAAGAAGAAGCCGTCTGATCAGGAGCTACACTGTTTGTCATGCAGTTTGTAAACTGAACAAATAAATTAAATCAAATAATTTGATTGGTTGATAATTAATAAATGGTGTAGCTAAATTAATTTATTCTGAAGGATAAGGTTTAAACATATATTCTGGGAGTTGACATCTTTCTTGTATGTTTCATGCTTCTATCATTTAGAGTTCTAACCTTGATTGTTCATTTTGGTTTATTATTATTATGCCTCTTTATGTGTTCCTATGTGGGCCCAAAAGTCGTAATACAGTCGAACTGCAATGGCTCGAACACCTTTGGGACCATGAAAATCTGTTCGAGACAGGGGAGTTCGAGCTACTGAGGGCTAATACCAGGGGGCATAACGACATACATTATGACATCTTTTTCTGGGTTCTATAATGAAAAATGTATGCTGTGTGTACTCATTAGAATCGCCTCATCGAGGCGATTCTAATGAGTACACACAACATACATTTGCAAGATAAAAGACGAAAATATCCTAATTTTTACCCTCCCTATTTCTTATGTACATAAATTCCCTAGGGACTCAAAAACGGGTTCGACTCAGCCATGGTAAACGAGCCATCGGTGTTCGAGCCATCGAAGTTCTACTGTATTGACTTTGATTAAGGCCAGTCGGACGCGCGTTCGACTAGTGATCAGTAGGTTGCGGGTGCGAGACCCGCCGGGTCAGCAACATTCTTTCCATGTGACTGATGATGAAATCCTGTCTGCGGTCAATCTGTCCCTTTTTACTGCATGGTTTAAGAAGAGCAGTTATCAGTTGAGCCCCGCCAAGCGAATTTGTGTCTTCGAGCATTCCGTCATGACAAACTTTAACTCCGCATGCCCAGCCATTCAGAGGGGCCAGGGATATGGCTTTCTGTCTGAAGGTTCCTCTTGATTCATTGCTTGTATGAGCGAGCAGCGAAGGTTCTGGCGAGACTGCGCGGATGCGCAGGCTCGCCTTAACCTTCGCTGCTCGCATAGGCGATAAGTACCAAAATCGCTTGACGGGGCCCAGTTTATGGCGAAACTACGCCCTCTACTGGGTAACCGCTGCCAAGAAATGTGTGCCTGACCGGCTCGACATGACCTTAATATTGCTGACTCGGACGTTAAGCGCCAAGCAAACCAAAAACTTTGGATTTCAGTCATTTAACAAGAGATACAGTAAATTTCTTGTATAAAGACTACCTTTGGTTCAAAAGTGGTCTTTAGGACCTATTTGAACAGTCTCAAGGACGGTCTCTTTCTAGGGGTCCTATAAACTAGATCTCTTAGCAAAATGGGATCTTTTCTTAAGAGGAATAGGAACACCTTCAGGGGAGGTAACTTCTCCAAGGGTTTTGTTTTGTTTGTTTGATTTGAGGTTTAACGTCCCCGTCATCACTGTAAAGGTCATTTTGGAGACGTTGCTTCCAATTTTGTGGGACTTTTAACCGACACTGAGATAAAATGACACCTCAACCCCTGTCGCCCAATGAAATCAGTAGGGTTTATAAGCATGGACGGTCCGACTCGCACCGCTTTGCCTCGGAAGACTTAGATCCTCTAAGTGGTTTACCAGTACTCTTATGTGGTCGGTTTCAGCTCTGCTTGGAAGCATCGTGCAGTTCATCTATTTCTGCAAGCCCCGATGGGCGGGGGCAACCTCCAAAGTCTTCCATGTCAATATGGGTCAGAGTAGACCCCTTTTTCAGTGGCAACGAGTTTATAGAAAAGCGAACAGGAAGTCCTGAAAGTTGTCTCCCTTTGAAAAATGGCAGAAAAATATGCCAGGGGTTCCCATTCCCCTTAAAAGAAATGTGTTCAATATGGAAACAATGTCTACGCCATATAACTGAAAATAGTGATGTGTTTCAAAAGATTTCTGGGCCATGCTAGCTAGTTTCGGCCAGTCGGGCTTCATATATCAGTGACTCTCAAACAATTTCTCAATTCTACAATAGAATCTATGATCCAAAATGACTAGCTAATATAATCTACACTATAATGAAGAACAGATAGACTTTTTACGGCCGCCACTCCATCCCTTAACACTAGTCAAGATTCGATTTTTATTTACCTCGTGCACTTCTTGACCATGGAGAAAACGGTAAAGGTGCATTACTTACAATTTTCGTTCTGAATGCAGGATGAATCAAGAGCAAACAACGGACAACGTAGCTCGCACGTCCGTGCCATGTCAACGTTTAAGGAGAATGGACACACCTTCAGGGTAGCAACTCTTTTAATGGGAATGGGAACACTTGTCAGATTTTTCCGCCCTTTTTCAAAGGGAGAAAACAATTGTGACTTCCTGTTCGCTTTTCTGTAAGCCCTGTCACACTGAAAAGGGGGTCTACTCTTAAAGGAAAGAATTTGCTCCTCAGGAGCAAATTCTTTCTTTTAAGAGTTGACCCCTATTGACATGGGAGACAAAAATACTTTTGTTGCAGGAGTTGCCTCCCCTGAAGGTATTCCTATTCCCCTTAAAACATATTGCAACGAATGCAACTTTTAAAATATTTCTACCTTAATTATTAAAAAGGCTCCATTCTTAAAAGAATGAATTTGCTCAAGGGGAGTGGATCCGATCTTTGGAGGCGATCATTTGACAGGAACGCGTACAGGAAGTTACAAAACCCGCTCGCCTCTCGTTCGGAGTTTGTCGGTCAAAATTATCTTGCATGTGCAGACTATCTGAGTTTATGTCGGTTTCATGTCGAATTTATGGAAGTCCTAGAGTTACGATAACACATTCACTGGAGATAATGTTTTCATTGCTCTAGAAACATTATTCAGATGAAAATATGTGATATTCCCAACATGGATGAACTGTTTTGATCGTAAACCCATAAAATGCCAATCGAGACAATTGTCGTCTGCTTTGTCGTCATGATTACTTTAAAAGTCATTTTTGCAAACAGTGTGGACCCAAATCAGAATGCTCCTCTACCGGACCCCTTTTTCAATGAAACAGGGCTTACAGAAAAGCGCATAGGATGTCCCGAAAGTTGTCTCCCTTTTAAAAATGGCGGAGAAATCTGCCAGGTGTTAACTCTTATCATGCTGTTCACGGCAACCTCTATATTTGGAAACAGTGAAGATCCAGATCAGATGGCTTCTGAAGAAGCCATCTGATCAGGATCTACACTGTTTGACATTAAGTTTATGGATTTGTAAGAATAAATTACATGAAGTAATCTGATTGGTTTAAATTCAGAAATGGGTGTGGCTAAACTGAATATTCAGCAAGAGAAGGGTTAACTTCGAATCAATGTTGAAACACAGTTCTTAACCTTGTTTCAATTTTGATTCAACATTGAATACCTGCTTAGGGGGCTCTTAAAACTAACTGCATGGCTTTCTCAGCTTTATTTTGTAGGAAAGCTAAGGATCATAAAATAGAGAAATAGCTTTTCTTACCGTGTTTTATCGTGTTAGTGGGTCGACTGCGAAATATAAATTTATGACGGCGAAGCGCGAGCGAATTAAGATTTTTTTTTTATACTACCCGATAACAATACGTGTTAATCAGAAAACAACAACAACAAAAATAAAAAAAAAAACGGAAAGGGAATAATCATATCTGTTATAAGAAATGTCATTATAGTGACGTTTTCTAAAGGACTTTGTTTGACACGTCAGGTGAATGTTTAAAAAAATTAACGTACGTTATCGGAAATTTCACACGATGCGGTTTCCTATGAGAAAACGTTTTTACCGTTGCAAACAGTGTAGATCCAGTTCAAAACTGTTTGCCATTTAGTTTTTTTTTTATTTGAATGAATACATTTTTATCATATGACGTCGCGTCTGAGAGTGTAATAACGTCATGTATTATTTTCGATAATCCACTTGTGGATTAAATATGCAAAATAGCTAGATACGTCCCGTAACGTTACATGCACGACGTCCTTAAAGACGTCGCGTTTACTAACGGCGGAATGTTGACATTTTTGTAAACAATCGTGAATAAAATACGCTTTTAATGTCATATGATAAATTGAATCTTGCATTCGTGCTCATGTATTATTGAATTTATTAAACTCGTTGAGAAAAAGGGATAAAATGCTCGGCACAGCCTCGCATTTTATCCCTTTTCCTCAACTCGTTTAATAAATTCAATAATACATGAGCACTCATGTAAGATCCTCTATATATCAGGCTGATTGTCAGAAATAGGTGGGGGGCAAAATTAATTTATTCAACAGTACAAGGGTTAACGTCATGTTAGAATATGTAATATTGTAATTTTTGAATTTGTACTATTTGAAGAGCTTTGGTGAAACTTACAAACGGTCTAACTTAAGGGGAATGGGATGACGTTCCCTTTTTCAGTGGGACGGGGCTTATAGAAAAGCGAACAGGAAGTCCCGAAAATTGTCTCTCTTTGAAAAATGGCGGAAAAATATGTCAGGTGTTCCCATTCCCCTTAAATTGCTCAAACCCCGACGGGACCAAAAATATTTTGTTCGAGACAGGTGTAGTTTCAGCAACTGAGGGTTAGTCAACACGGTAAATAAGGAGGCACAGTAGGGATCACCAAGGGATATCTTATTAATCTTCTGTGCCCAGTTGTTCAAAGCATCATTAACGGGCTCGTTAGTGGTCTGGGTCCAGTCGTTGAAAGCATCGTTAACGAGCTCGTTAGTTGTCTGGGTCCAGTTGTTCAAGGTATCGTTAACGAGCTCATTAGTGGTCTGGGTCCAGTTGTTCAAAGTATCGTTAACGAGCTCGTTAGTGGTCTGGGTCCAGTTGTTCAAAGTATCGTTAACGAACTCGTTAGTGGTCTGGGTCCAGTTGTTCAAAACATAGTTAACGAGCTCGTTAGTGTTCTGGGTCCAGTTGTTCAAAACATAGTTAACGAGCTCGTTGGTGGTCTGGGTCCAGTTGTTCAAAACATCGTTAACGAGCGCGTTAGTGGTCTGGGTCCAGATGTTCAAAACATAGTTAACCAGCTCGTTAGAGGTCTGTGCCCAGTCATTCAAAACATCGTTAACCAGCTCGTTAGTGGTCTGTGCCCAGTCATTCAAAACATAGTAAACCATCTCGTTAGTGGTCTGGGTCCAGTTGTTCAAAACATAATTAACCAGCTCGTTACAGGTCTGTGCCCAGTCATTCAAAACATCGTAAACCAGCTCGTTAGTGGTCTGGGTTAAGTTGTTCAAAGCATCGTTAACCATCTCGTTAGTGGTCTGGGTCCAGTTGTTCAAAACATCGTTAACCATCTCGTTAGTGGTCTGGGTTAAGTTGTTCAAAACATCGTTAACCATCTCGTTAGTGGTCTGGGTCCAGTTGTTCAAAACATCGTTAACCATCTCGTTAGTGGTCTGGGTTAAGTTGTTCAAAACATCGTTAACCATCTCGTTAGTGGTCTGGGTCCAGTTGTTCAAAACATCGCTAACCAGCTCGTTAGTGGTCTGAGTCCAGTTGTTCAAAACATCGTTAACCATCTCGTTAATGGTCTGGGTTAAGTTGTTCAAAACATCGTTAACCAGCTCGTTAGTGGTATGGGTTAAGTTGTTCAAAACATCGTTAACCAGCTCGTTAGTGGTCTGGGTCCAGTTGTTCAAAACATCGTTAACGAGCTCCAGTTGTTCAAAGCATCGTTAGCTTAACGTTATCGTTAGTGGTCTGCGTCCAGTTGTTCAAAGGATCGTTAACTTAACGATATCGTTAGTGGTCAAAGTGTTATCTGTCCTAGCATATACAATTTCTAAAATTCTGGTATATTGCTGAAAAAAATGTGAGTAGCTTATGCATATGTAAAAGCTACTCACATTTTTTTTCATCAAAAATATTAGTATATTTGTCATATTAAATGATCAAAGTTTTATCGATTTGTTAAATAACGACGTCGTTAATTTTGAACAATTGGCCTCAGATTGTTGACTGTTCTAGTAAGTACTGTGGTATTGTTTGCCATATTAAATAATCAAAGTTTTAACGATACGTTAACTGGCGTTGTTAGTTTTGAACTGGCCCCTGATAAACGAGCCATTGTTTGAAGCCATCACGAAAACACGCCTATATAAATTTGTCTCCCTTGAACTCCACTTTAATATAGTAATACTGGTGTTTACATGGTAAAACTTATTTTTCTTATTTCTGCTCTAAAATATAGATTGTTGGTACTCGTTAGAACCGCCTCGATGAGGCGGTTCTAACGAGTACCCACAATCTATATTTTGAGCATAAATAAGAAAAATATCACCATTTTTCAGATTAAGGTTACAATGGGTTTGTTTTGGCGTGTTTTCGTAATGGTTTGAAATGTAGATGGCAAAACATTTAGTAACAAGCATTCACCTTCATTACGAAAAACAAAATAAAAAAAGAAAAACCAAAAAAAAAAAAAAAAAACCGCCTATTCAAATACATTACGAAAAAAAAAACATGCCTATCTATTCAAATACATTACGAACAAAAAAGCACAAAAAGCCTCCTTTTCAAAAACATTACGAAAGAAAAATTAAAACAAACAAGAAACGACTATTAAAATACATTACGAAACAAAGCGCTTATTCAAATACATTGCAATTTTGTTCGAGACAATGGTAGTTCGAGCAAATAAGGGTAAGTCAAAACGCTTGTTAAAAGGGCATAGGTGGGATTATCAAGGGCTGTCTTTATAATTTATTTCTGCTAAACGAGTGATTGATGTTTGAGTTATTAAAGTTTCATTATTAATGATAAATTGCTCAGTAACAATAACTATGCGCCTTATTTGGGAGACAACTGATACCTGTAGGGGACATAATAGTCATTTGGGGAGGTAATTCGGCGGTTTTACGGTCGGAAATTTCGTTTTACGGCGACGCGTCAGCGGAGTCGTAAAATGGAATTTCCGACCGTAAAACCAACGATTTACAATGCAGCTGTCCCCATTCTAATGGATTTGTTTGGTTTGAGGTTTAACGTCCCCGTCAACACTGTAAAGTCATTTTGGAGACGTTGCTTCCAATTTTGTGGGACTTTTACCCGACATTGAGATGAAATGACATCTCAAGCCCTGTCGCCCAATGAAACCAATAGGGTTTATAAGCATGGACGGTCTGACTCGAGCGCACCACTTTGCCTGGGCAGGCTTAGTTCCTCTAAGCGGTTTACCAGTACTCGTGTGCGAGTCGGATTCAGCTCTGCGTGGAAGCATCATGCAGCCCATATATTTCTTCAAGCCCCGATGGGCGGGGGCCGCCCATTCTAATGGAACTTATTCGGCTGTTTTCTTAAAACGTATAGTGACAGTCACTGTGAGCTGCGAGCCAAAAGAAAGCGACGTTTCATGAAGACGCCGGGCGGGATCACAGAACTGTCGCAATTGTTTGACGTTATCCAACCAGACGTCGCGTCACATAAGCAAGTGCATTACAATTTGAGTTACCTGTAATCGCAAATTTGAGCAGTCGAGCTTCATTGGCTCTGTTACCTTGGGGACCATGAAATGTTGATTTTTTGTTTGTTTGAATTGGAGTTTAACGGCCCAGTCATCACTACTTAGGTCATTTTTCTTGGACAGGCTTATACGGCGTATACGTAAACGGTTAACCAGTACAGTGCATATTCTTTCGCCAGAAACTGACAACTGCCCTTCTTGAAAAAGCGGAAGGGAGAGAAAGCCTGTAGAATAGATTTCATGGTCAATCTCCACGAAAGAATGTTGCTAACCAGAGCAGGTGCTGAAAACGCGTCCTCCTGATCACCAGTCAGACGCGCGTCCGACTCAGCTACCGAGGCCGGCAGTTGATAGTAAGAAGGGATAATATGGGTATTTCGATTTTCTTTTTTTTAAAGCAAGTCGCGTGTACTCATTTCATCGAGGCGATTCTAATGAGTACAAGCAACATACATTTCCAAAATGAAATAAGAATAGTGCCACTACAATTCCATATATATTTGTACCAAATGGAATCTTCCACCTCATATATAGCAGGAGTCTTTTTCAAAATTTAGGGCTGTCAGGTTGTGTTTTCTTCAAAATTAATTTGTGAAATTGCTGTACATTTTGCAAACAGTGTAAGCCCTGATCAGACTCCGCGTTCTGCGGCGTCTGATCTGGGTCTGCATTGTTTGCCAGGTACCAGTTTTGAGGTCTCAAGTACAAAAAGGGTAAACATCTGTACTCATGGGAATTTTCCAAGGGACCGAAGTTCTTCAGCCATGGTAAAAGAGCCATCGGTGTTCGAGTCATCGAAGTTTCACTGTTTCACTGGACTTGGTCACATTCAACAGCTTTTAAAGAAGATTCAGACGTAGATTCAGACGTAAATCCCAGCAGACATATATTTAGTATGCGTGCGTACGTATGTGTGCGCGTGCGTCTGTGTGTAAGAGTGAGAGAGAGAGAGAGAGAGAGAGAGAGAGAAGAAGAGAGAGAGAATACCTTTAAGTTCTACTGTCTATATAACTCCATTGTAGAACGACGTCGTCAATTTTATCCAGAAGCCATTCGCCCTCCAATGCATGAAACTTAAAGTTTACATTGTTTACACATTATTCAACAGTTTTGATATTTTTATCATTTGTATCTTGATATATTTGATTTCAGGTATTCATGGATATTTGCACTTTGATGTGTCTTTCAGACTTCTGAATGAAAAACACAATACTAAAACAAACTGAAGTCGATAGCAATTTCGATGGATTGGCAATTAAATACAGCAGTTACATGTAAAATATCCAGAAACCGGCCTGAGAATAGAACTAACGTCTCGAATTACTATTTACGATCAAATCTGTAATAGTGGTGATCTCTTGTAAGCAAACTACCTGCTTTAAGCAGCCTGCATATTCTCGAAAGGCAAATGCAATAAAATGCAACTGTTTTAATCAAGCACTCGACTAATGTACAATATTTTTCCGTGAAAGACTACCTTGCGGCTGATGGACCCTTGCGCAGGCTTGCGTGAAGCTGTGGTCCGCACTAAAGGCGATATATTTTTTTTATCTTTTTTTTTTTTTTGCAGCGATTTTCGGCGATAACGTCTTTATTTTAGATTTTTTATCAACACATTCAGCGAGAAAGCTGTTGAGCTGAAGCTCCGCCAACTTCTCGTGAAGGATTCAGCCTCCGGAATTGTGTACCGTTTGCTCTAACCAGATAGACTTTTTACAATTTTTGAATTTTTCGATAAAAACTAAGTCCAATTCTGTCACTCAAACTATCGAAATAACAACAAATAAGCCGCCTATTTAAAACGATATCTATTTTTGGATAAATCTCGTGCAGCCAATGAAGCGACTAATGGAAGGGACGTTGAACAAAGCATTAGAGTGTAGACAGTCAAAAGCATGAAATCCGTTGTTTTAGTCAGCAAACCTTTAGTTCAGACAATACAGATCTATACCTTTGATCTATAATTGTTAAAATATTAAAAAGTACAATGCGACTTTGTTTAAATCTCGAATGCGCACATTGTGAGCATGCAGGATGTTTGAATGACCCACATTAATATCATTCAGTCAACCACGCCATCTAGGTGGGGCTTGTGGAAACAGAAAATTTCGCACAGTTGAAATAGTCGAAATCTCCGGATTACAGCTCTGCTCAGATATCTAATGGGCATGAAACCTTTTTTGAGAAGCTGGCGGAGCTTCAGCTCAACAGCTTTCTCGCTGAATGTGTTGAACAAAAATCTCAAATAAAGAAGTTATCGCCGAAAAAAGCGGCAAAAAAAGATAAAAAAAATCGACTTAACTAAGGACATGAACAAGTAGCAAACAACTAAACCAAACTATAAGTCGAACTTTAATAGCTCGAATACTTTGGTTCATTAAACATGCTCGAGATAGGGGTAGTTCGAACTGCTGAAGTAAATCACAGTACCAGGTCAGAAGGCAGTACTTTTTATATCTTCTACAAAAATAAAGGTACAGTCGAACTTCGATGGCTCGAACCCCTTTGGGACCATGAACATTTGTTCGAAACAGCGATAGTTCGAGCCATAGAGGGTTACTATTAGTGCCAAACCAGGGGGTATAATGGAGATAATTGTTGGATAGCTAGCTATTCGGTGTTCGATATTATAGATGTATGTTGTGTGTACTCATTAGAATCGCCTCATCGAGGCGATTCTAAAGAGTACACACAGCATACATTTGCAAGGTAAAAGAAGAAAATCTCCCTGCATTTTCCCTATATCGTATTTGGAGGAATTTCCTGCGGACTCAAGAAAGGGGTCGACTCATCCATTGTTAACGAACCATCAGGGTTCGAGTCATTGAAGTTCTACTGTATGTTGTGTGTACTCATTAGAATAGCTCCAATGCGTACAGCATAACTATTGAAGACAAAACCAGAAAAACCTCCTTAAATTATCAACAATATATACATGTAGATATTTGGATAAGTGATCCATCCAAGGAATATGCATTCCAAATTACAACAGAAACCATCCAATTGACCATTTTGAATCCTAGGAGCATGGTCGGCTGAATTTATGTAGGTCACCATATAACATTGCTGCTTTCTAAATATCAAGCTCTGGGCCTTATGGTTTCAGAGAAGAAGATTTTTGAAGTTTGTTCCATTATATATCTGTAGGAGCTAATGGGCCCGAGGTGGGGACCCCAGAGGCATGGTTGGCAGGATTTATGTAGGCGACCATTTAACATTGCAACACACTGTAAATCTAAGCTATTGGCCTTATAGTTTCTGAGAAGATTTTTGAAGTTTTTTCCCATCATAAGTCTATGAGAGCTAATGAGCCTCGGGCATGGCCAATTTGGTTGGCAAGATTTATGTAGGAGACCACTTAACGTTGCTATTCATTAAATATCTAAGCTCCGGGCCTTATGGTTTGAGAAAAGAAGATTTTTTTAAAAGTTTTTCCCATTATGAGTCAATCATACAATGGAAGCTAATTAGCCCAGGGCCATGGCCAATTTGGACCCGAGAGCCATGGTTGGCAGGATTTATGTGAGTGACCATTTGAAGTTGTTGCATACTAAATACCTAAAGCTCTGGGTCTTATGGTTTCAGACAATATTTTTTAAAGTTTTTTCCCATTATAAATCCATGGGAACTAATGAGCCTCTGGGTGTGGCCAATTTTTTACCCCAGGGTCATGGTTGGCAGGATTTATGTGTGACCACTTGACGTTGCTGCCTTATTAATCTCTGGGCCAGAGAAAATCTTTTAAGTTTTCCCCAATATAAGTCGATGGGAGCTAATGAGCCTCAGGGTGTGGCCAATTTGGACCCCAGGGGCATGGTTGGCAGGATTTATGTAGTTGAACACTTCAAGTTGCTTCATACTAAGCTCCTGGCCTTATGGTTTCAGAGAAATTTATTTTTTCAAGTTTTTTTTCCATTATAAGTCAATGGCAGCTAAAAAGCACCGGGGCGTTGCCAATTTGGACCCCGGAGGCATAGTTTGCTGGATTTATATAGGTGCCACATAACTTTGCTACATACTAAATATCTTAGCTTTAGGCCTTATGGTTTCAGAGTAAAAGATTGTTGAAGTTTTTCCTTTTATTAAGTCTATGGAAGTTAATAAACCAATTTTGCTTGAGTTGAGGTTTAACGTCCCTGTCAATACTGTAAAGGTCATTTTGGAGACGCTGCTTCCAATTTTGTGGAACATTTACCCGACATTGAGATGAAATGACATCTCAAGCCCTGTCACCCAATGAAACCAATAGGGTTTATAAGCATGGACGGTATGACTAGCACCGCTTTGCCAGGGCAGGCATAGATCCTCTAAGCGGTTTACTACTACTCGCGTGTGGTTGGATTTCAGGTTTGCGTGGAAGCATCATGCAGCCCATCTATTTCTTCAAGCCCCGATGGGCGACGGCTGTGCTAATGAGCCAAGGGTGGTGGCAATGGTGACAATGTTTTTTATCTGATCAAAATTTCTTCAAGGAATCTGACCCAGGTCCACCCAATGAGCATTCGTGCAATATTGGAATGTTTTGGAGAAGATTTAAAAAAAATCCCTTTACAAGTCTATGGAAGCTAATGAGCCAAGGGGTGTGGCCATGGCGGCCTTGTTTTTTGTCTGATCAAAATTTCTTCAAAGAATCTGACAGAGGTCCACCCAAAGAACATTCACGAAAAATAAAAATTAAATCCATTGATCAGTTTTGGAGAAGATTTTTAAACGTTTTTATTTTTGGTTTTGTTACCATAGCAACCAGAGTTCTGCTTGTAACAAAATTCTTTGAAGGAATTTAGAGGAGGACTATGTGAGGAACATTCCTGTGAAATTTGGTTACAATCGGCCAAGTAGTTTAGGAGATGTTCAAAGAAAAAAGTTAATGCACGGATGCAAAGACGGATGGACGCAAGGACGGACACAGGGCCATAACATAAGCCCCTCTGGCCTTTGGCCAGTGCAGCCTATAGCCATTTTCAGCAATCAAGGGGACTTAACTCTATGACCTATTTTCGAACTGATCCGAGTTTTTATCCCCAGCCACCTTACATATAAGTTTCAGAAAGTTTGGCGATCAAAACTGAAGGGGCTACGGTGATGACAAGGTCAAAAATAAGCATTTTCAGCAAAGAAAGGGACATAACTCCATAAGTAATCGACCGACATCGCTAGTTTTCGAACTCATTCAAGTTTTTAGCCCTGACTTACTTGTATGTAAGTTTCAGGAAGAGCCGACCAAAACAAGCAGCTATGGTGATGACAAAGTCAAAAATAGGCATTTTCAGCAATCAAGGGGACGTAACTCTACGATTAATGGGCTGACTTGGCCGGTTTATATCCCATGCTACCTAACATATAAGTTTCAGAAAGATCTGATCAAAACTGAAGGCGCTACGGCAGGGACAAGCATTTTCTATTGTAAGTCTATGGGACCTTTTGGAAACCAAAGGTTTTCTTCGATTTAGATAAAAAGCTTATGTCATCAGTCCCCCACCAGAAGCATGCTACAGATGAGAAATGACTGAGATCCGCCTGCATGTTGCAGAGATATAACTGGTCAAAGGTGGTGACGGACGACAGACAGACGATGGAAAACCCACTATACTATAAGCTCCCCAGGAGCCTTCGGCCCAGGTTAGCTTAAAACCAGACACCTTGAGGACTTGCTATAATTCTCCTAAAATTACAACAATTTGTTTCATGATCCTGTAAGGACCCCAAAAGTGCAGACAGAATGGCAAATATTGTAGACCCTGATCCCACTGCTCCTTCAGGAGCCTGATCTGGGTCTGCACAGTTTGCTTAGGCCTATCTGTCCCAATACTTAGGATCATTATGGTATATTTGTGTAGTTTTTGGTCAACAGGCAGCCATGTAGAGCTGCGCAGAACAAAGACTGATCAGACTGGATACATGCATAGGCTGATCTGAGTCTAAGCAGAGCATGTATGCTTGAACATCATGGCTCAAAATGTGCAATGATTGGTACAACCCAATCTTTTTTGAGTAAATTTTCAGATAGAAATGTGAACAATATGTTACCAAGGGTTTTAATGAACAACAAACTATCAGACTGTTTAAACATTTCTTGGCACAGTGTAGATATAACTAAACAACATCAATAACTCATAAAAAAGAATGGTAGGGTTTGGCACACCTGGAAGTAAATTATATACATAAAATGCACACTAAAATATTATTGTTAATGCATACATCTTTAATGAAATTTACTGCTCTATATAACTGGAGATGTTGAAACACCTTTGATCAATGAAACTTTCTTCAAAATAGGGGCATTTTGAGACATTGAGTATTAATAATACCACCAGGGCCCAGTTGTTCACAGCATCGTTAGCTTAACAAGCTCATTAAGGGTCAAATTGTTAACCGTTCTAGCCGGTACAATATCTGTAATTCTGGTACTTTTGCTGAAAAAAAAATGTGAGCTTTTGCATTTACAAAATCTGCTCACGCTGTTTCAGCAAAAATATTAGCATTATTTGCCATATTAAATGATCAAAGTTTTAATGATTTGTTAACTATTGTCATTGTTAGTTTTGAACAACTGGTCCCTGGAGGCTAATGTGGTGACATAAGGCTATCTTGACGATCTTTTATTAAATACAAGTGTCTTGTGTGTACTCATTAATTCTAATAAGTATGCACAACATACTTATTCAAGATTAAATTGGAACAAAGACTTCACCAAAGGCTATGTAAGGCATGTATGGATTTGAACATTGAGGGTTGGCACAAATTTTGATAGATTTTCAAAAAGACAAATGGACAAATGAAAGAAGGGATGGAAAACCAAGCTGCTACTAATTATCACACCATGGTTAAACCAGATGCCACAAAAATCCTCCCTAAATTATACTTCATTTATAGATATCTGGACCATGTGAGGAATTCTGAAGGGACTAAATTAGCCCTGGTTAACAAGACATCCATCACGCTAACATGCCCGTGTTATGAATATCCCTGTAAACCCCACTCAACAGAAAAACTTGTGTTTACAGGGGAACCCATTATTTTCCTAATTTCTGCTCAAACACAGATTGGAGATACTCATTAGAACCACCTCAATGAGGCGGTTCTAACAGGCAACATTAATCAAAGTTTGGACTAAAAATAAGAAAAATACCACAAACTTTCATCTTAAAAATGCTAGTTTTGAACATATGAGAGATGCAATTTTAGTACACAGGTGTGTTATACTAACAAGCGATCATGTCAATGGAGTTTTGTATTCCTTCTCTTCAATGAAAGAAGTTTCTCTTGGCCCGAGGTTAAAAAACCTTTTTCATGTCCAACTTAACTCAGCATGAAAGTATAATGTTAATAACCATCAAAATACCACCATTTAAGGATTTTTTTCTGTTCATATCCATAAAGGATGATGTTTGTCCTGCTGATAAATATTAAAATGCCAACAATTGTTGGCATTTTAATATTTATCAGCAGGACAAATTTTATGGCTCTGTGAATGGACAGGCTGATCTGAGTTGTGCTGGATGCTACTGTTATAAACCACATCATCTCAAAGTCTGGCACTAATAATAGGATTAACCCATTGTATACTAATTGACTCTTTGATTGCTATACATGTATGTCGGACAAGTCCGTTTGTCATATAAGGGGTTACAGGCCTATTTTTCTCATTTTTATTCTATTTTTGATGGAAAATTCTGTTCACAAATAGTGCAGGCCTGATCAGACAGCACATTCTACGGAGTCTGATCTGGGCCTCCACTGTTTGCCAAGGTACCCATTTAGGGGTTTCCCACATACAATAGATTAACTAATCAATGATAAATTGCAGCAAAATGATTGCAGATACTGATGCATTTGATTTCTGTGCCTTTTGTATTATTTTTGTATCAAAAATGGCATTCTTTCTGTCTTGTGCATTTGGAAGTGTAAAGTAAATGATCCAAAACATAACAGGCTTATATTAAATTAAACTGTTTTGAGCCTTACAATAAGTATAAAATATGGTAAGAGTCATGATCAGACAGCCAGAGTGTTTGAGTTTTACGTCCCACCAACAGCTAAGGTCAAACAAAGACGGGACCTCTGTTTAAAGACTCATCCGAAAGTCTGGAGAAGCCCGGGATTGATCCTGCAACCCCTGGTTTATAAGGCGAGTAGTGTATTCACACCACGGAGGCTTCTAGATAGCCAGACAGAAATTTAAAATAATAATCGAATCTTCAGTGATTACTAATTGATTATTGATCAAATGACAAAAGTGATTATTACTATTAATGATGATTATTTCAGCTCTGCATCACGTGCACAAGTCCGTGAAATGAACACCCCCTTACACCCCACTTTGTATAGAGAAAACTGGGGTTAAGGGGGTAAACACTATTTTTCTTTTTTTTTACTCCAAGACATAGGTTGTGGGTACTCGTTAGAACCGCCTCAATGAGGCGGTTCTAACGAGCACCCACAGCCTATGTTTGAAGCATGAATAAGAAAAATAGCATTGATTTTCATCCGAAAAGTAGCCATTTTGGATATGCGAAAAAATGCACTATGTCGCATGGGCGTGTTAGCGTAATGGGTTAATTTCTAGGCAGCCCAAATTATCATTATGATAACACTACGGTGACATGATGCATTCTTTCTTATCCCAAAAATGGCTACTTTTCTGATGACAATTTGTGATATCTTTCTAAATTACATTACGATAACACATCCGTGTGATATAGTGCATTTTTCAAACCTCAAAAAGGTATTTTTTCTGATGAAAATTTGTGATATTTTCCTTATTTCTGCTCCAAACATGGGTTTTGGGTGCTAGTTAGAACCGCCTCATTGAGGCGGTTCTAACGAGTACCCACAACCTATGTCTTGGAGCAGAAATAAGGAAAATAATGTTTACCCCCGTAAACCCCAGTTTTCTCTATATAACCTGGGGTTTAGGGGGGTCTTTATTTCATGGACTTGTTCACGTGATGAACTCATAAGTTGTGGGTGCTCGTCACAACCATTTCTAACGAGTACCCATAAACATTGTCTTGGAGCAGAAATAAGCAAAATAATACATACCCCTGTAAACCCTAGTTTTCTCTATATAACTTGGGGTTTAGAGCGGTGTTCGTTTCATGGACTTGTTCACGTGCTGTCTCTACATCTCAAAACTTATTGTAAACAGGCTGGAAATGTCATCCAACAGGACCACAGACATCAGGGAAAGATTTTGCAAATAGCTCCGGATGAGTGTGGCATCATGTTAACAAGTCCATGTATTGAATACCCCTCTATACCCCACTTTATATAGATACAGGTGGTTTATGCAAGCACCCTCAACCTATGATTGAAGTTCTGCTCCAAGACAAGGTTGTTGAAACTCACTAGAACTGCCCTCAACCTATGTTTGGAGTAAAAATAAGAAAATTATCAGAAAAATATCACATTGCATCCGAAAAATGTCCATTTTTGAGACAGGAAAAAATGCACTATACCTCATGAATGTTTTATCATAATGGACAATTAAAAATATTGCAGCCACTGGATATACCTCACAACCTCTTCATAACATTAGTGTTAGGGTACAAAGCATTAACCATGTGAGATAAACAACTATGTTATATCTAAAACAAAAATGTAGATTACATAGAAAAATGACCATTTATGGTCATTTTTCTATGTAATCTGTACATTTTTTTGAATCCATCCATGTTATGTTCTAAACATATATCTAAAACAAAAATGTAGGTTACATAGAAAAATGACCATTTATGGTACATTTTTGGAATCCATCCATGTTATGTTCTAAACATATATCTAAAACAAAAATGTAGGTTACATAGAAAAATGACCATTTATGGTCATTTTTCTATGTAATCTATACATTTTTGGAATCCATCCATGTTATGTTCTAATCATAGTTATAATGAATGAACAGCGTTTTTTTTTTTTTTTATTTTGTTTTTGGCTCTTTCAAGGTACTTCAAGTTAATCAGAGGTGGGGGTGGGGGTGGGGGGGGGGGGGGGGAACCAGAGTACCTGGAGAGAAACCACCTGCCCATCTATTGCAGAACATGGCATCTCATTTGTGACCTAAGCAAGGCTAAAACAAACAGCGGTGAGACCTAATGTTCAATAGTCAGTATTCTCAACAGCGGTGAGACCTAATGTTCAATAGTCAGTATTCTAAACTATGTAACCATTAGGCCAGGGAGGCCCATCAAATGAACTTGGTTATTGATATGTAGTGTTTTATATGTACAAGCATTTATTATATGAAGAAAAAAGCACCATTTGAAATAAAATGACTAGAAACAATACATGCTTTAAAGTATAAAATATGAGTAACTGACGATCTAAACAAATGAGTATAAAATGTAAATAGCACCACAAATTACATTGTATTAATAAATACTCAAAATGCATATTACACCACAACCTCTTTATAACACTGTTGTTGGAGTACAAAGAAAAAAAAACACGTTTTTTAACCAACGCTGATATATCCAAAACCAATGTGTAGATTATATAGGAAAATGACAATTTATGGTCATTTTTGTCACCATTTATGTTTGTACAGATTATATTTATAGACATTTTTCCATATAATCTATACTTGACATTTTAGGATCCATCTCTAAACAGTGCTATAGCCAAACCTGTATTTTAATAAACATTGTTATAGAGAGATTAAGTGTAGTATCAACAAGTTATTGCATAGATAAAACAAGAGGGTCATTAGGCCCAAAACTGCTCATCAAAGTCAAAGCCTCAATGGCTCTAGACAACAAAAAGGTATTAAAGGGAATCATCTTGGTGATCACTCACACAGTCTAATCAGGCTCAGATCAGTTAATGATTTTTGTGTATTTTTTGTTAACCATCTATGAGTTACATCACGTGAACGTGTCCATGAAATGAAGACACCCTAAACTCCAATTTATATAGAGGAAACTGAGGTTTACGGGGGTATACATTAATTATATTATTTCTGCACCAAGACATGGGTTGTGGGTACTCGTTAGAACTGCCTCGATAAGGCGGTTCTAATGAGCAACCACAACCTATGTTTTGAGCATTTATAAGAAAAATATCATGGATTTTCATCAGAAAAGTAGACATTTTGGAGATATGAAAAAAGCACCATGTTGCACGGGTGAGTTATCATAATGAAGGATTATTGTGACTGATTGCTTTCTTTTCATGGTGCCTTACCTGGCATTTTTCTGCAGAAAATTGTGACATGTTTCTTATTTTTGTCTTAAATATAGATTGTGGGAGCATATTAGAACAGCATCAATCAAGAAATTCAAAGAACACCACACATATGTATCTGGGCAAAATTAAGAAAAAAAAAAATGAAGTGGGGTATACAAGGCTGTTTTTTGTTTTCTTTGGCTTGCTATTATATGGCACAAAATAAGAACTTAATTAACTTGATAAAACAGTTGAACCAAAATGCCCAGCTGACCAAGAAGCTCAGGTACAGCTATACATTGTGCAAACTTTGATGTTATTTATAGTTATATACAGGGTTGTGAAAGTTAACTCTTAACCCTTTACCACTCAGATACGTGTTTTTACGTGTCTGCACCCCTCACCATTTTAAGGCCCAGAAGCACCTAAAATCTCCCCCCTCACATCCCGAAAAATTTTGGGTGTATGGCCCAACCGGCCGCTAAAATTTATATCTGAGGGTGTCTGGGATCAAAAATGCCTGAAAATTGATGCTGATAAAACATGCTGCAAACAGTGAAAATGGCCAGTGCCGAACACCTTAATTGTTGCCTTGACAACTGTGTGAAGATTAAAATGTGGTCAAAAATTCATGTGAAAACACACTTTTTGCCAACTTTGAGATGCCCCCTCCTTACCATGACAACAATGATCAAGTCATGAAAGGTTGCATTTGAAAGGCTACTGCCCCAACAACATTCATACCGAGTTTGGTGTAAAACAGACCATCCACTAGAGCTGTCAGTGAAACTGACTAGGGCCCCGGCAGCGCTATCAGAGGAGTAGGAAAATGTTGATGTTAAAAAAGACGTTTTTTTTTTCCTTTCACCTCTAAGTATGACCTTGACCTTTGAGGTACGGACCTGGGTCTTGCGCGTGACACACTGTCACATTATGGTTAATATTTCTGCTAAGTAATATTTAAATCCATCCAGGTATAAGAAAGTTATAGATTGGACACAATAAAAAAGACGCTTTTTTGACCTTTTATCTCTAAGTATGACCTTGACCTTTGAGGTACGGCTGTGGGTCTTGCGTGTGACACTTCGTCACATTATGGTTAACATTTCTGCCAAGTAATATTTAAATCCATCCAGGAATAATAACAAAGTTATTAATTGGACACAGGAAAGACCCTTTTTGACCTTTAACCTCTAAGTATGACCTTGACCTTTGAGGTACGGACCTGAGTCTTGCGCGCAACACTCCATCACATTATGGTTAACATTTCTGCCAAGTAATATTTAAATCCATCCAGGAATAAGAAAGTTATGGAGGATAAAAAAATTTGTGGACGGACAGACGGACAGACAGACAGACAGACAGACAGACGGACGGACAGAATGATGCCAAGTAATATTTAAATCCATCCAGGAATAATAAAAAGTTATGGAGGATAAAAAAATTTGTGGACGGACAGACGGACGGACAGACAGACAGACAGACGGACGGACAGAGTGATTACTATAGGGCACCCACACTTTCAGTGCGGGGCCCTAATTATGAAACAATGGCTAGTTGAAGTTGCTGTCAGGTGCAACACTGTGAAAATCAGCGAAATTCACAAAATCCCTGAGTGGTAAAGGGTTAAAGTAGTCTACATTTGTGGCTCAATCTTATTTTGGGGCCATGAAAATTTGTAAGAGAACGGGATAGCTAAAGCCACTGAAGGTTTAATATAGTGCCAGATTAGAGGCACTGTAAAATTCGGCTATAAAGACCACCCAAAAGTATGACTAAATCTGCTTTAAAAAGCTATTTGAGAAGATTTCAGTTATTCTCTCTTTCTGTTTACTACACCCAGAGTCTCCTAATAAGAGACCATCTTTGGGACTGTTCAAAAGTGGTTTTGAAGACCATTTTTGAACCCAAAGGTGGTCTTAATCATGAATTTTACTGTATTTCTGTGTTCTACAATTTAAAGGTATGTTGTGCATACCCTTTGGAATCGCCTCAATGGGGCGACTCCAATGTGTATGCACAACATACAACAATACTTTTCAAGGTAAAATAAGAAAAATATTCCTGCTTCATTTCATGATAAAATAAGAATCATGTCCTACTTCATTTCGAGATAAAATAAGAAAAAAAAATGTCCGTACTTTATTTTATATTTATTCTGGAAGATTGTGAAGTTTCACAAGGCTAAGTCAAATACTTTTGAAGTTATATCAAAGGTTAAGTTTTTCTCAGAATGACGATGACAATGATAATGCTTACACTGGAGTGAAAACAATAGCTCGAAAGTTTTTCTTTGAAAAACAGACAAGCTAAAAATAAGAAAAAATGTCCCTACTTTATTCTATATATATTCTGAAGCAATGGAAAGAATTTTCTAGGGACTGAAGAACGTTCAAATTAACCCTTTTTTGTACTAAATGCAATTTTCCTTCATTTCTAAGCACATTTCAAAATTTAGGAGTGTCAGGTTGTTTCTCCAAAATTTATTTGGAAAATGGCTGAACTTTTTGCAAACAGTGCAGGCCCTGATCAGACGCTGCATTCTGCGACATCTGATCTGGGCTTGGACCATTTGCCAGTTACCTGTTTTGGGGTTTACAGTACAAAATGGGTTCACCATGGTAAAAAAGCGATCAGTGTTTAAACCACAAAAGTTTTACTATATACGGCAACTACAATAAATATCCTTAAATTTCCGACACCTTGAGAAATTGCTGTAATTCTCCTAAAATTTTTAACAAATTTGTTTCGCAATCCAGCAAGGAGCCCAAAAGTTGCAGACCGAATGGCAAATAATGTAGACCCTGATCAGAGTCTGGATCTGCACTGTTTGCTATGGCCTATCTGTTGCAATACTTAGGATCATTATAGTAGTGTATAACCAGCTTAAAAGTGCTCATAAGATGCCATTTCATCAGAACCAGTGCTGTCAGCAAGTTTAACTCTGAACTTTGACTGAAATTCATATCAATAAAACTGTTTTAATTTACAAATGACAGTGCCCTTTTCAGAAACTCTGGGATACGAAGAACAGCATTTGTTTTCCTGCTTTCTGGCATTCAAAGTACTATCTAGTTGTCAATCAGTCTTTCTTCTGGTCTACTCGAGTCATCCTGAATCACTGGGCTGGCTTGAATATCAGAATACTCAACTCTGAAATTTGATGAATAAACACATGTAAAGGCTCACCCAGGGAGTCAGTTTATTTGAAATCAATGAAATTTTGTTGTTTGTTTGTGTTGAGGTTTAACATCCCCATCAACACTAGGTTATTTTGGAGATATTGGTTCCAATTTTGTGGGGCTTTATCCGACATTGAAAAGATATCTGAAGCCCTACCGCCCCAAAAAACGATAGGGTCTAAGGGTCAGTCCAACCTGCACCATTTTGCCTGGGCAGGATTACATCATCAGTACTCAAATATATGGATCACCCATGGTTTTATAGGCATTAACATTTGCCAAGTCCCAAGAAAGCTGTTTGAATACGAGGCCACTAAGCAATGAAATAACCATGAATGATCATTATTTGTACAAAACCTTCAATTCAAACAGCAAATCATGATAAAAACACCCCCAAACTTCATATAAACTCTTCATATAGGATCGTTAATCGCCATCTTGTTTTCATTTCAATGCGAAAATCATCCTGTGCTTGAACTACAGATGCAAAATGTCATAAAAGTAGAACTGTATTATCAAGAAAATTATTCTTTATCTTCGTGTTGCAGGGCTTTCCCTCAAAAACACCTAATGAATGTGAAAATTAAAGTCTGATTTCCATGATTTTATCAGATTGTCTGCCAAATGTCACCTGTTATTATTGTTGTTAGAAACAAGGTCAGCAATGTCGCCTAGCAATTACAATGCCAAAGCGTTGGGTATCATTCACTACAAAATCTCAGTCACTACTGAAAATGTAATAAACGGTTGTTTAACTAACATGGCTTCTGTTTTGGAATCCAACATTTTTTAGTTGGGTTTTATTGCCCTTTCAAAATTACACTTATTCTGAGCCAATTGTTAATCGCAGGAGGGTGAAAATCAATGGACCCACAGAAAAACCACATGACCTTCCAATGCAGAACTTGGGGTCTCACATATAACCTGAGCGAGATGTGAGTGAGTGAGTGTTTGAGTTTTACGTCCCACCAACAACTAAGGTCATACGGAGATGGGACCTTGGTTTATACTCATCCAAAAGTCTTAGCGTGGCGTGAACCACAATGGTGAGAGACCTAATGATAAAGAGTCAGCAATCTTACCCACTAGCATAGCAACAGATAAGGTTCTCATTTTGTAATAATTGAAGGGTAGTTTTTGCCAATTTCGCCGAGGCGGTTCTAATGAGTACCCACAACATAGGTTTATGTGGCGAAATAAGGGAAACTATCCTTCAATAATCATAAAATACTTAGCTTATCTGTTGCTATGCCACTAGGCCACAGAGGCCTGGAACCAAACAATAGTTATGAAGAGGTTGCACTGTACTTGTTACCGGTGACAACAATAAGGAAGGTAATCCCTCAGTTATTCCCTTATATTACGCTAACACACCTGTGTGATGTAATTAACTTTTTCACATCTCCAAAATGACTACTTTTCTGATGAAAAGCTGTGATATTTTTTTTATTTATATAGCAAATATAGGTTGTGGGTGCTCATTAGAACCACTTCATTGAGGCGGTTCTAACAAGTACCCACAACCTATGTCTTGGAGCATAAATTAGAAAAATATTGTATATTCCCGTAAACCCCAGTTTTCTCTATATAAAATGGGATTTAGCGGGTGTTCATATCACGAACTTGTTCACGTGATATTTGGAGCAATGTCATGACCGAAGCTCATTTCTCTAGCATGCGCATAGTTTCTGAGAAAACAACTGTTACAAAAGTACTAAATCACAAGTTGTAAAATCAAGTTTTGCCACAACTTTTTCAAAGCAAAACTACAAAAAAGTACAAAATTTTACCCAGATCCTAGATTGATCTCCCCTCCTGACTGGTAGCTTGCAGAGACCCTGTATCCAGGAGGCAGTAACTCTGAATGTCTTTCATGATGATGTCTGTGTCGACGATCTCTGTCCCTGTTTGGGTGATAGATCAAATAGTTAACACATACTGATTACTTTATAATACTGTTCACTTTTGCATGGATTTGGATATAAGTGAGTTTTACGTCCCACCAACAGCTAAGGTCATACGGGGACAGGACCTCAGTTTAAAGACTCAACCGAAAGTCTGGAGAAGCCCGGGATCTATCCTGCGACCCCTGGTTTACAAGGAGAGTAGCATAACCACTACACCATGGAGGCTTCTATGGATTTGGATATGACACTGAACTTGATAACCAGCGTATAAATATGACTGAGAAAATGTTTCCAAACCAAAATTAGCAGGTAATACATGCATCAGATAATATCTTTAAAAAGCTTATTCTTAACTTTTATCCTGTGGTTCGACAACCCATACCTATGCAAACAGTGTTGATCCAGATCAAAAGCCATCTGATCAGGATCTACACTGTCATTCAGTTTATAAATTTGAATGAAGGAACAACATCAAGTAATTTGATTGGTTGAAACGTAAATGGGTGTGGAAAAATATATTTATGCATCTGGATAAGGGAAACTAAAGCTATCTACCCCTTAACCTATAGCATGCTGAGTTTTATTCAATACTCACCCTTTGGAGGGGTACCCTTATTTCGGCAGCAATAATTTCTTTAAACCTGACCTGATTCTGCTCATACTTTGAAACATTATAGGCAAGACATCTTGTGCCATTTCTACAGGAAGAATTATGGGTTATGTTACCGGCCCCGATAGCTCAGTGGTAGAGCGTCCGCTTTGGGAATGGGAGGTCGCGGGTTCGATCCCCGGCCGCGCCATACCAAAGGCGTGAAAAATGGTACTAGGAGCTCCCTTGGCTGACGCTCGCATTATCAGGGGTAGTCCTATGAAAATAAATGAAGGCAGGTAAGTATTTGTTAGAGGATACTTTGTTTGTCGCAATAAAAGCTCTACAGAGCTTATGTTGTTTGTTTCGAATATGCGACGTTAAATAAAGCTTCTTTATCTTTATCTTTTTATGTTACTTCCAAAAATGGCAGTCAAGTGATCTGACTGGGAACCGTTTAAGACACTTAAAAAAAAAAACTACAAGACAATAGCGCTCAGTGTGTGCTTTGAAGGATATAATTGATAGCTTGTGTAGCTATCTGTATTATGGCTACATATTTATCACCAGTAGTTGTTTACATTGATTGGGTCTAGTATGCAAAAAATTGTGACAGAGCATGTAAGGGCGATCTGTTGAAAACTGGCACTTGAGAAATTGTCAATTTTTAACGTCATTTCCGGGCGTAAAATCTGATAGCCGGTAATGCTGGTAAAACCTGTGCCCTTCTAAGAAAGAAGGATCCCTCCTACATTGTACAACCTCATTGGATGGAGTGTTCTTGCTTTCTTATGAGCGTGATAAGCTGCTCAATTTGGACCACCCTCTTGGGTGACTACAATTGCCTCCAGCACGCTGAAGGTTAAACTGCTAATCACTACTCTTGCAAACATACTTTTCTTATTTTCAAAAAGAAAATCAGGAGTCTGCTGATAAACAAAATAACTGGCTTTTCCTGAAGAGCATAAGTTTTTCCATAACACAAAAATCTCTTTTCTGAGGGGTTCAGATTTCTGTAAAGCATATAGGAAGTCCTAAAAGTTGTCTCACTTGAACTAAGACTATTCATTCTCCTCAACCCCAATAAGTACATCCTCAGGAGAAATCACTTTAGTAATATCTGCCTTTAGTCTTATTACTGACCATGCTACCGGAAAGAATTTGCCACACAGTGTGATTTCTTATTTGTGATATTGTGCAATACAACTGCAAAATCCCAAAAATTCAGACACCTTGAGGACTTGCTGTAATTCTCCTGAAATTTTAACAAGTTTATTTCACGATCCAGCAAGGAGTCTGAACGGTACAGACAGGATGGCAAACAGTGTAGACCCTGATCAGACTCCAGGTCTGCACTGTCTGGTCAGGCCTATCTGTCCCAACATCAGGATAATTACGACAGGTCATTTTTGTCATGGAAATTCAATGAGTAAAAAAAATTACAAAACGGATGTTTTGGGGTACCTATTCAACCCCAGAAAGTAAATTCCTATAAGTCACCTGATACAGACCTCTGCAGTGTTCCTGGAGCAGATTCTATTCCCAAGTTGCCATGGTGACGATATCGCTGATCTCTGTCCAGGTTCAAGGATGCAGTCCTCCTGGCCCTGGCCTCTCTGCTGGATAGCAATGGAGTGTCACGATTGTGTGACAGCTGGCGCAGACTGGCTGACATACGTCTGATTGAGTTGTAGCGTAACATCAGAGTGCTTATGGAAAATACAAGAAAAATTTGTAACCTGCAGGAAAATCTAAACATCATCAGAAAATAAAGATAAGATTACATCTGTACAAAGACAACAACACAAACTAAAATAAACAAGAAGACCATGATGGTCCTGTATCGCTCATCTGAATCTATTCATCACCTTGTTTTTGATCCCACATGACCCATATTCAAGATTTTATAAAAGCAAACATTCTTGGCAAGTTTCATGAAGCTTGAACCAAACATTCAGTCTCAAGTATGATTTGACCAATTTTGTTTGTTTGATTTGAGGTTTATACTATTTAGGTCATTTTGGAGACGTTGCTTCCAATTTTGTGGAACTTTTACCCGACATTGAGATGAAAGGTCCGCCCCTTCATGTCTGACAGCATTTATATTTTTGCAGCCTGAAGGTTAGTTTTTCAATCATTTCTAATCTGTAGCATGCTTATGGTGGGGAAATTATGAAATAAAAGTAGGTCGAGTGATGACAATGTTTTTTTCTAAAAGTAGCCAAAAGAACTTTGACCATGATCCAAACACCCTGAAAGTCTGAATTGCTTGAGATACTGTATTATCATACAGAATATTTGTTTAAAGTTATAATAACCACTAAAACGCGGGAAAACCCTGAAGGGGTAGCCTGGCAAACAGCATAGGCCCAGATCAGACGTCACAGAACGTGGCATCTGATCAGGGTCTGCACTGTTTGCTAACAGCATTTTCTGGCAAATAAAATACCCCTCCTGACCAAGGTATTACAAAAAGAAGACAATTCTGAGCAAGTTTGATGATGATTGGACTAAAACTGTGGCCTCTAGAGTGTTAACAAGGTTTTTCTATGATTTAACCTACTGACCTACTTTTTGACCCCACATGACCCATATTTGAATCTGACCTATATATTGTCAAGATGATCATTCTGAGCAAGTTTGATGATAATTAGATTAAAATTGCAGTCTCTAGAGTGTAAACAAGGTTTTTCTACGATTTGACCTACTTTTGACCCCACATGACCCATATTCGAACTTGACCGAGATATTGTCAAGATGATCATTCTGAGCAAGTTTGAGGATGATTGGACCAAAACTGTGGCCTCTAGAGTGCTAACAAGGGTTTTCTGTGGTTTGACCTACTGACCAAAATTGTGGCCTCTAGAGTGTTAACAAGGTTTTCCTTTGATTTGACCTGGTGACCTACTTTTTGAGCCGACATGACCCATATTCGAACTTGACCGAGATATTGTCAGGATGATCATTCTGAGCAAGTTTGAGGACGATTGGACCAAAACTGTGGCCTCTAGGGTGCTAACAAGGGTTTTCTGTGGTTTGACCTACTGACCTCCTTTTTGACCCGACATGACCCATATTCGAACTTGACCAAGATATTATCAAGATGATCATCCTGACAAAGTTTGAGGATGATTGGACCAAAATTGTGGCCTCTAGAGTGTTAACAAGGTTTTCCTTTGATTTGACCGGGTGACCTACTTTTTGACCCGACATGACCCATTTTCGAACTTGACCGACATATTGTCATGATGATCATTCTGACAAAGTTTGATGATGATTGGATCAAAACTGGTGCCTCTAGAGTGTTACAAGAAAAGTTTACACACGCACGACGAACGACTCACGACGACACCGGACATCTCACAGTCACAAAAGCTCACCATGACCTTCGGTCAGGTGAGCTAAAAATCACAAGAAACATGATAAAGGGTTCTAAGTGAAAAGCGATCGATTGTGACTATGGCATAGTATGCCATAAAACTGGAAAACTGATATCTACATATAGCATGTGATAATTTTTCAGACAAACATTGTAGAAACTAGTCTAAATAGAAGTAGAGGCAATGGTCAGGAAGTGATACAATTAACCCACAGCTCCCATCAGAGACACCAAGGGAAAGAAACACAAACATGAAACAGCTAGACCCTAATGGAAACATCACTAGCAGAAAGCCAAAAGGACAGTTACTTTCCCACAAAATGGCCAATAGGCTATCCAAAGCAAGATAATATAAGCAATACACACACACAAAGACAAGCCAGAACAAAAATAAACCAAGACAGAAGAACCACCATGGAATGGTCAGTGAAACAAACTCCACTGGGGGGCTCAAATCGACCCCACGTGGCCACAATCCTCGCCCTTACTTCCTCATGATTTAGACAAATAATCTGTTCAGTCCATAACTCATCAGTGCAACATCTCCGTGAACACAAAAATCAATCAACCACAGAGATGAAACAATGGCACTGTCTCGACAGCAAGAAACCACTAAAATGCTGGAGCAAAAGAAAACCAACAGTAAGACTCCGATGGGCCCAACCAGAGCCAGATCTACGGTTTCTACAAATAGCATAGTATAGGCTGATTTTGGACCTCTGGCCGTTACAGGTTTTCATAACATTTTGGTTACTTGCATATATTGTCCAAATATTGCGATAATAAATGTTTTATTAGGATTTCGTGTTATACACATCAGACTGGCACAAGATTGTTTGTCCGAAATTAATGATGCCCTTGAGTGCTAGGAATAGCCCAGCTATAAATACTAAATAGCTCTAACCTGCCAGAAAATCTATCCCTATTTGCAAACAATGAGACTAAACAGCTGTAGACTTGCTAGAAACTATCCTACTCTCAATCATCATCATCATCATCATCATAACCGATTTTTGATTAACGTGCAGGTACAGGGGCTACGTCCACATAAGTGGGCCCCCTTCCAGGTAGCTGGCTTGCTGCATGCATGGCAGATCTTATACCAGATCTCCAGGCTTGTCTCTCATGAGGATCAAACCAAACATTAACCTTTGTCACTCTCTAGGCTAATTTAGCAGACAACAAATAGGTGATACTTTTTTTTCTGATTTTAACAGGTTTTGACATCTCATGCAGATTGTCCCCTATGGAGACAATTTGCATAGAATGTCAAATCCTGTTTTCTAGAAAAAATAAGAAAAATATTTCAAAATGTTGACTGCTGAAAAAATACCCAGCATTTTTTTTTTTGGGTTTTGGTTTTACGGCCCTTTCAAGATTATTTCACTCATATCGAGCCGATCGTTAATCAGAGGTGGACAAAAACCGGAGTACCCGGAGAAAAACCACCTGACCTACCGTTGCAGAACTTGGCGTCTCACATGTGACCCAAGCGAGGCTCGAACCACAGTGGTGAGAGAACTAATGATCAAGAGTCAGCGCTCTTAACCATTAGGCCACGGAGGCCCGTTTAAAACACCCAGCATGCAGAGCTACAGAGATGAAGCAGTAATGGGGATAACTTGGGAATAACTTATCTCATTTCCGTATAAAAACATGTTGTGGGTCCTGAGCATTCGTCTGGCAATTCTATCAAGTACCCACAACAACTGTTTCTAACATGAAATAAGGATTTTTTTTTTCATATTTCTCTACAAATGTATGTTGTGGATGCCTGTTAGAATAATCTCATCAAGAGCACGTACCCACAACATAGGTTTCTAACAAGAAATAAAGATTATTGTAATCCTAGATATTAAAACTGACCGTTCCAAGGCAGTTCTTCTGTGGCGGTTTATTCATGTTGTTGTTTGTTACTTACTGTGTGTATCACTTGTGTGTCTTTTTATTTTGGATGGCCATTTGGCCATTTTGTGGGAAACTATCTGTCCTTATGGCCTTCCTTTGTTTAGGTTTCCATTTCGGTCTGGTCGCTTCATGTTTGTGTTTCTTTCCCTTTGATGTCTTTGATGGGTGGAGTAAGTTAATTGTATCGGTTCCTGATCTTTGTTATACTTCTACTTTCTATAGCCCGGTCCTCCATGCTACCGCGGTACTTAATGATTGAACACAAAACAAGAGCAGATAAAGACTCACCTTAAAGTCTCAGTACACTACATTTTCCTTGACATGTCGTCTTCATTTTGATATAATTATGAAAACGTAAGTCATGCTATAACAATAATAAATACCGGTCAGTTCAGCGCCATTTTTTTTTTAATCGTGAGAGTTGTCCTTCATGGTACTGCGGTAATACTAAAAGCCGGTATCGTATGGGAAGCCAGTATGGTAATAAATTTTGTTATTTATTGAAAGATAGGCTAGTCAACTGTCTTCACTGCTAGCCTAATTTCAAACTAAAAATTAATATTTAAATGATATGAGAACACATTGATAATAAGATTAACATATTTACAAAATATCATTCTTGGAGTAAAATGTTATCACTGTCGGCCCAACATTAGTCCGCCATTCTTTGCTTAGTGGGTTTGAATCAGGAGTTCCATAATTTGCAAACAATGCATTGGAGATCTTTGATTATTTATATCCATAGAGGTAATACCTCAGGTATCTCTAATGCCTATTATATCTTAATGAAATATAATGTGGTTCTACACATAATTTGTAATTAATTATTTTTAAAAGCTTAACGGCGCCCCATACTTTGATTTCCCGTAATCCATTTCCATATATGGTAATCATGTGACTTCGACGTTGCTGCTGTCAGAGTAGGTACCAGACGACGTCTTTAAGTGCAGATAAAACAAATACAAATGTGGTTTGTGATGATTTCGGGAGGCTTTACATGACAGGGGGTGGGGAGAAAAGGTAAAATATTATGTTTCGAAATATTTAAATATAAAATAAATTTGCTTAGCAGTAATCTTGACATTTTGGGAAAAAAATCTGCGATCGGGAATAGTAGCTTCCGCGTTACTGAAGTGATTATGTCAACATCCGGGAGGGGGCGCGTGTAGCGAAAATCACGTGAGTTTTGTGTTTACCGCGGAAGCATGGAGGACGCGGTAGCATGGAGGACGAGTATACATGCAGACAAAGAAATTGGCATGCATCTAAAATTGTGTATATTTGTTTGTGTTGAGGTTTTACATTCCCATCAACACTATTTATGTTATTTTGGAGATGTAGCTTCCTATTTTGTGTGACTGCTACTTGGCACATGGGAGTCTAACTGTTGCTTTTATTTTGCTCCAGCATTTCAGTGGTTTCTTGCAGTCGAGTCCCCACCATTGTTTCATCTCTGTGTTTGTTTGATTTTTGTTCTCTCCGAGATGTTGCACTGATGAGTTAGGAGGCCTTCATGCGGACTGAACAAATTGTTTGTCTATACCGCAACAAAAGTAAGGGCGATGACTGCAGCCGTGTAAAATCGATTTAAGACCCCCTAGTGGAATTTGTTTCACTGTCCGTTCCAAGGAGGTTCTTCTGTTGTGGTTTATTTTTGTTCTGGTTTGTCTTTGTGTGTGTGAATAGCTAATTTATTTTTTTGTTTTGGTTAGCCAATTGGCCATTTTCTGGGAAAGTGGCTGTCCTTTTGGCTTTCCGATATTGGTGTTTCCATTGGGTCTAGATATTTCATGTTTGTCTTTCTTTCCCTTTGGTGTTTCTGATGGGAGCTGTGGGTTAACTGTATCAATTCCTGATCATTGCCGTCACTTCTATTTTGACATCAAGATGAAATGACAGTATTGCAAGTTTGTCCCAAGTATCATTTGGTAATTATAGTGCTTGAGAAATGGACTCTTACACTAGAGTGAAAGCTAGGGCTGCTGCAAATGTTGACAAATGGACAGAAAACCAGACCCCTATATTGGGCAATGCTTAAAACAGGTACGATAAAAACGATACCAAAACTTTTAGCATATATAATGCTGCCTCTGGCATGTACATGTATACAGAAGTAAATCAAAGCACACTGACAGTATTGCTTGGTCAACTGTCTGAGCAGGAGGCTGTAAAATTGTCCTGAATGAGGACTTGGACTGTTTTGTTTAAGCCTTAAAGCCCTGTACTGTAAGGAAACAATGTAGACCCTGATCAGATGCACATGCTGTGGCATCTGAGCTAGGTATACAATGTTTGCCAAACCCAACATGTGATTCCAGGCTAGACTGCAACACTGTGACCTCACAGTGGTAAGAATAGTGTGGCTATTTTCTATAAAAGCCGTTATCTGGATTTCCTACTGATCAGTGATAGTCACTTGAAAATAGGCACTGTGGAGCCTCTGTGCTTTATTACTTTGGGTTGATTGACAAAAAGATTCACCCAAAAAAGCATATACCAGAATGATCCTAAGTTTTTGAACAGACATGCCTAAGCAAACAGTGCAGACCCAGATCAAGGTCTACACCTGACTGTTTGCTACTCTGTGGGCACTTTTTGAACTCCTTGCTGGATCGTGAAACAAGGCTGTTAAAATTTTTTTTAGCAGAATTACAGCAAGTCCACAAGGTGTCTGAATTTTTAGGATTTTTACGGTACATGAAAATGAGCACTATCAGTGCAAATGATACTTACTCATCCAGAGGAGGTTCCTTTCTTCTCCTGAAATGACAATAATACACATAAACAGATACAAATATACACATTAACAGATATACAAGTTTACCATAAACAGAAATACCAATTTACCATATGTATTCAGACTGATAGGCCTGAGCAAACAATATAAATCCAGCTGAGACACAGCAGAATGCAGTATCTCATCAGGAACTACACTGTTTGTCACGAACATGTTACAGTATAGACACATCAAAGTCTACATCACTCAGGGAAAAAGGTCATTAGCCTAGTTTTCTCTGGTGGGCAAAAAACAATTCCGGTTGCATACTCAACCGTTAATGTGGAGTAATGTTTTCTGTAATTACTATTGTTTAAGTGTCGTCCTATCAAAATTATTTACCATTATTAAAGTTGCTTCTTTTTCATATAAATTCAGGCGGAAAATATCTGCTTTAATCTTTTTCCGTTCATCAAAAAAGGCACATCAACTACATTTCCTTATATGGGCAGGTAGTTTTATAACACTTTTAGGCAAGAGAATGTGCAATAAAATGTCAGAAAAGACTGGTTCTATATCATTTAATACTTCAAAAACACAAAGTGTTAAAGATTTTTTAATTTTGTGAAAAAAATGCCCTCAATCATTCGATGAATATTCGAAAATCTCATTGACACTATGTGGAAACAGGCATATTTTGCCAACCAGATAATATGGGTATGCAACAGGGGAGGTAACTGGCACATGCGCAATGATATATAAACACAGTCATGTGTCAAAACATTGGATCCATCTATAAACCCAGATGAGATACTGCAGAAACTCAGACACAACATACCATAATGATCATAAGTATTGGGACAGTCAGACCTAATCAAACATTGCAGACCTAGATCAGACTGCTCTAATCAGGGTCTAAACTGTTTGTCATTCCATCTGCACTTTTTGGACTCCTTGTTGGATCATGAACAAATTTGTTAAAACTTTTATATAATAGGAGAATTACAGCAAGTATGAATTTTAAGGGGACATGTAGTAAATTGTATATGTAAATACAATGTATTGTTACTCATCGAGTCTGAACAGTTGTATACTTGGAAGAGAAATTGTGCTGAATATGTAAATGTAAACATATGGTCATTTTTCCTATGCATTCTATTTTTTTTCCTTTTCAGAAACCCACAGGTTTGAGACCAAACACTTATATACAAAACGAGCAATAGGTACCATAAAAATCCTAAAAATTCTGAGACCTTGAGGACTTGTGATTCTTCTTTTGTTTCATAATCCAGCAAGGAGTCCAAAAAATGCAGACAAAAAAAAACAATGTAGACCCTGATCAGACTGCTCCTTCGGAGTCTGATCTGGGTCTATACTATTTGCTTTGGTCTGTCTGTACCAATAGTTAGGATTATTACGGTATTTGTGATAACCCCTTTTTAGTATCATCCAACTTATAAATGCAGTAGTTTGTTTGGAATTTAACAGCCCATAAACACTATTTAGGTTATATTGAGCCGGTCAGTTCACCTGACCACACTTTCCCTAGGCAGACTTCAGAGTTCTCGGTAACTCCAAATTTGGAGTAATTTACTTCAACTTTTTCATTTCTCAACTTTTTGGAAAGCATGGTAAAACTCAAACTTTTTCTGGAGGACAGCATTTTTACTCCAATTTTCAAAATCCTAGTGAGAACCCTGGACTTGTACATAACTGTTAACCAGAACAGTGCACATTGTTTTGCCAGGAACTGAAAACTGCCCTTCTTGTATCAGCAGAAGGGAGAATGACCATAGGAAAGATTTCAAAATCAATCCCTATGACATTATATTTATAGTAGCAGTTCATTTCAAGATATACATGTAGGGGACATTAGGTTGAACTATTTTCAACTTATTTTTTTTTTTGAAGATGGCTGAACATTTTAGAACGATGAAAGCCCTATTCAGGTGTTGCATTCTGTATAATCTGATCTTGACCTGCACAATTTGTGAATGACCCCTGGCAAATCAGGTCTAAAAATTGTGGGTTTTTACCGTTTGCATGCTCCACAGCACATGAGGATACTTGTAATGAGAACTGTGAGGAAGAGAACGCCGCCAGGTATAATGATAATATAGACAAACTCCCAGAACAAGTCTCGGCACCTCCCATCACCACAGTTTGGAGGTGGCTCATATGGTATCACCACAGCACTGTTTGAATCCATGACTTAAACTGCCTGAAAAAGAAGATGTTGTGCATTAACAATATTATTAACATATTTATCATATGTATTGGGATTGCTGACAAGCCTGGGAAACTAGTGTAGACCCAGATAAGATGCCGTAAATGTGGTGGTGGTAATGTCCATTAGCATCATTTGCAGAGATGAATGTCATAAGTGTGCTGTCCTTCAGATCGGGACTTTAACTGGGGGCCCTCTGTGCAGGGAGAGCAATCCCCTTTTCAGGTTAAAGAACCCTAACATAATGATAATTACATGATTACTGTGTAGGCTTTCATCCTGCAAAACTGGAGTGAGTTTAATTTACACCGTCTGTGTCCCCGCTAAATTGGAAGAAAGAGAAAGAAAGATTTCATGTCAGAATCAGAATTGTTACTAGTGACACATCAAATGACATTCATACACCAGGAATTTCATCAGAAATTTTACATGTGCCGATTTGCTAAAGGTATCACCTTCGTCAATGCTAATGGGGTGAGTACCAGTAGTGCAATCTTAAAGTTTGCTCAGCTGCTCTGGCTGCCAAATTCCCCTGGCCCATACCGTTTTGTTGTTCAATGTCTCGGGCGTAGACTATCTTAATGATAGCTTTGGCTATGGAAACATTTAATAAAATGTCATTGTGACTTGTTTTCTATTGACTGGTTTCACTTTTCATAGACAGGACTAGTTTCCATCTCATTACCCCAGGACACCCAAACGCTTGTTATACTGCAACACCTCCTTGCGTATTAATACCTGGTAATTACCTGGATGCTGCTCGGAAACGGAGTGTGGTAGCTTAGTGGTTAGTGCAGAGGCCCCATTTCGATTCACGGCAGCGGAAATTGTTCTGAACATGCTCCATTGGCATCATTTGCAGGTATGAATGCCACAACGTGCACCTTTCTTCGGATCGGGATGTTAACTGGAGGTCCATTCATGATTGTCCAGCCAAAATCATCCCCTGTGCAGGTAAAAGATCTATACCATAATTGCATGGTAACTGTGTAGGCTTTCATCATACAAATCTGGTGTGTATGAAATGTACACCTGCCTAGAATGTCCGCAAGGGCATATATGGCAGTATATTGAGGAAGAAAATTTACCACCTGTACATGCATGATTGCTCTCAAGATTGCAAAATAAACATAAATTTGTGGTTTACATGATGTTGAATTTGCCCTCATCTAGTTCTTCACACATCTAGTTCTTACAGCTCGGAAGATTTGTTTAAAAAAAAGGTTAACCTAAAATGCGAAATGAAAGAAACTGTAAATGTAGGCATGTAGTGCAAGTAGTTGAAAGTAAAAGATCGGTTTTGTTTTTATGTCACATTGGAGAGAGCATCCTGGTTTATGAATGTCATTTGACGTGTCACCAGTTATAATTAAGAAATGAAATTTATTTTTCTGCAGTTCATGGAAGTATGAACGCAATGGGTCGCGTGCAAAGTAAATGAACCCCGAAGGGGTTCATGTAAACTTTGCTCGCGACCCACTGTCGTTCATACTTTCATGAAAAGCAGAAAAATTAAGTTTATTTTTTATATTTACATTATTTGCCCCTCATCAAAGGGCGAAAAAATGCTTGTATGGGAAACTTTTAAAGCTGAAAAACATTTACACGTTGTTTTTCTACAAAGAGCGGAACAGCGTTGACGTCATCAACGCCCGTAGAGAACAATGGTTTAGAATGACGTCACTTAACGTCACTGAAAATCATGTGATCCGATGCGTTCATGGGCGTATGAACGCAATTGTTTTCTATAGGTTTACATTAGACTTTACACTGGAAATGTAAATATTTCTGATTGAACATTTAGAAATCCTTATTTGTAACTGTGACTTTTATACACTTACATATTAAATGGCATATTATTACAATATAGGCATGGTAAGTTCTGTCATTTTAGCACTGCACAAATTATTTTGATAGAATATGTGTTAACGCTTTTTACTTATGGCCATTACTACATCTGACATTATTATTCTAAACATGTGCACTTTGCCGCAATCCTGTGATCAGGTAGAAGAAAGTTGTTTTATTTAAAGACTGTCTTTAAATTTAAAGACTGTCTTTAAATTTAAAGACTTTTAGTCTGTAGATTTAAAGACTAACACTGAGTAACGCAACGGAAAATCATGAAAATGATGTAACACGAAAAAATCGCATTCTCATCGGAGCCTCAGTCTTCATCTCATTAATAAAAGGTGCGTTGCTATAGACTGCATCTATTTTATTGTCTTTTAATATCGTTTTAATGATAGAAATAATTAAGAAATAAAACAACACAGTTCCTTCCCTTAGACCACAAATGCCGTGAAAGTTCGCAGTAAGGTAGGGAATATCTGTCAAAGGTCGAAAATAGGATGAGTTTCGTACTGAGGTCGTTTCGTTTTCGGACATTTTACTGTTGTAGTCCGTCTGAAACTTTCATCAATTTTAGTTGTCAGAAAAACTGTCGGTCGAAGCGAGTGGTCGGTATGTTGACAAAATCGTTATACAGATTCATTCCTGAGTTCATTTTACCAATGAATCTTATTACGAAACCTGTTTTTCTGGGAACTCTTCAATTATGGTGGAAGGAATTTAATTAAATAGAGACAACTATATAATTTGCAGTTACACATAATTAAATATTCCATTGATAACGGCCAAATTACTATAAACAGCAAAGTGTGATTTTTCCGTTTTACACCATTTTCATTATTTTATTTGTGCCAGTCTTTAAATTTACAGACTAAAAAGTCTTTAAATTTAAAGACAGTCTTTAAATAAAACAACTTTCTTCTACCTGGTGAGGACAGATGAAGATACGACACTAGTTTGATTTAGCAGCACCGATACTCTCAAAGAATCACAGGATATGCCTTTAGTCTGTGGTTTCAAGGAGTAACAGTACTCCTCTGGCAAGAGCTTATCAATAACACTGAATTAATGTGTGCTAGGCATAGGCTCAAACTTTTTGTGAAAGCTAATACATGTAGAACATAAAAATGTCAATGTGCAACAGCAAATACGAGACATGATCACCTGTAAAAAAAATCTGATGAAAATTTCAAAAGATCTAGCGACACACTAGTCCGGAAAAAGACTGCAATAAAAGCTGAAAATACATATAATGCAAACTTAAAAGCTTAATCAAGGGCTTTGCTTTATATTTTTAAAACGTCAAGACTAGTAACTCCCAAACAAAACGTTCGTATATCTGCAACAGCAACCATTACATTAGATGCTTCAAAGGCCTATAACTGCAACAGCAATGTTACGCGCCAAGCACAGAAAAAACAAAAAAAAAAAAAAAAAAAAAACACACACACACAGGAATAAAACATTAAATATTTAACAAAATTTATTCAAAAAATGTGTAAGCAACTATTACGGAACCCGGGAAGGGACATGATTTTTTTATTTTATAAGTTGTGCGCACAAGATAATATCTTGTGCGGACAAGATATTATCTTGTGCGGACAACATATTATCTTGTGCGGACAACATATTATATCTTGTCCGCACAACATAATATCTTGTCCGCACAAGATATTATCTTGTGCGGACAACATATTATATTGTGCAGACAAGATATTATCTTGTCCGCACAAGATATTAAGTTGTGCGAACAAGATATTATCTTGTCCGCACAAGATAATATCTTGTCTGCACAACATAGATCTTGTGCACACAAGATATTATCTTGTCCGCACAAGATATTATCTTGTCCGCACAAGATAATATCTTGTCGGCACAACTTCCCAAGATCTATGTTGTGCAAACAAGATAATATGTTGTGCGAACAAGATAATATCTTGTGCGCACAAGATATTATGTTGTGCGAACAAGATCATATTTTGTCCGCACAAGATAATATGTTGTCCGAACAAGATAATATCTTGTCCGCTCAAGATATTATCTTGTTCGAACAACATAACAAAAATAAAAAATCATGTCCCTTCCCGGGTTCCGTACACTATTTCTTCTTTAACAAAATATTTTAGACAGAGTTTTTTTTTTTTATCTCAAAATGTGTTTCATAGGCTAATATAAATTTCATGGGGGCCTAGTGGTTAAGAGCGCTGACTTTTGATCATTAGGTCTCTAACCGCTGTGGTCACATGTGAGACGCCAAGTTCTGCAACGGAAGGTCAGGTGGTTTTTCTTCGGGTACTCCGGTTTTCGCCCACCTCTGATTAACGATCGGCTCGATATGAGTGAAATAATCTTGAAAGGGCTGTAAAACCAAAAAAAAAAAAAAAAAAAATAAATAAAAAATAAATCTCATGGGCCACTATGCTCCTTTCCCTGTATGGGTCAATGGAAAACATGCATTCTTGTGATTATACGGTTTAGGGGCGGGGTTCTGGACAGTTTCTGACATATCAAGCCTTATTTGAACTGGAGGGGTGGGGCACACCCCAGGGGCATCACAAGTCGGTATTATTGACTACATCTTATCATAAGGAATAACAACAGAGATATATAGTTATGGGATAGGGATCTGAACGATTTCCGAGATATTAAGCCTAATGTGTCATTGTGAGCTGGGAGTGACGGTCTGGAAACCCAGGGGTCCCTGGTTAGTGTCACTGTATGTGTCTTATAAAGAACAGCAATATGTATGGTTTAGGGATGGGGATCTGGACGTTTTTTTCTTTTAATTTTTAATTATGAACTGGAGGAGGTACGCCATACTCCATGGGGACTTCATGTCCATGTGACTGAATGCGTCTTATCCTAGGGAACAACAATAGACATGATTAAGGGGTAGGGATCCGAACGGTTTCTGAGATATTAAGAGTCATTCTCTGTAACCACTTGAATTTTTACATAGGGCCGTGGCACGCATAGTCACCGATTTTGCTGATACTTTCCTATCTTCTATGCTGTAACCTAAAACCAAGCTAACAATCTTCCATTCATCCCTATACACCACCGTTGCTATGGCAATGCCAGATATATATCTGACCAAAAATTAAGGCGAATTTTGACCAAAAAAGACGGTTTACCAAGTTAAAGTAGTGGCTATCATAAAAATGATGAGCATTTTATTTTTCAAACATGACAAAAAATGGTTCGTCCTGGCTAAAATCCAGAAATCCACATATACGTATGAATAATGTGTAACACGGTACACGATCTTTGAAGTGGGTGGGGTATCTGTATTTTGAAAAGGGCAGTTTTTACACATTTTCAATGTCGATTTCTGAGTTTGTGCATCTGTGTCCGGATTTATTTGTAAATTACTGATATATAGGAAGGTTTCCAGAGAAAAGTTATATAAAGACATGTTTGGGATTTTAACTTTTTTGAAGCGTTACCATGGTAACTATGACTGTACCGTTCAAAAAATAAAAAATCTAGTATTTTTACAATGGTAACATTTTAAAGCCATTTCCGATTGGCAAATGAATATATAAATAGCAACTGAAGTTGCAAATATAACTAATCAACCAAATAGACTATGCTTATTTCAAAATTGTTTTATGGAGATCAAGGTCAAGGTCACTGACATTAGTAAATATCTTTAAAATTGTCCATTTTGCTCTTTTTTGTAAGTATTTGTTTTTCCATATACTGCTGTAAAACAGTAATCATATGTGATCATTATAATCAACACTAGTCAAAGTCTTTTAAATACAAGGAAACCATATTTGGAAACATTCTAGATAGTCAAGGTAAAGGTCATAATATCAAGAAAAAGGACTCAAAATGGCATATATTTTCCTTGCTAACAAATATTTTCACATGTAATGTCACGATAATGCCATAATTGGTGAACGTTAGATATCCCATGAATATGCTCTTCAATTTGAAGAGAATAGCCCTGGGAAGCACTATCTAAGGTCATGTTGAAGGTCACAAAAATGTTAAAATGACCAAATAGGGCCAGTTTTCTTATTACTAGAATGCATATTTTCCCTTACTTGCACATATTTATAGGCGGGCGTTAGCCCGTCTACAGTCACCGTACACCTCGTATATAAGATTTTTGTGCACCTCTTTAGACATGCCTTCTTGTAGTCCTCCGCTCAAAAAGGAAAAACTAAAATGAAAAAGCAGTACACGCAATAAATCCGGACTGTTTGAAAAATGAATAATGTTTGTAAAAATAGACCTGCTTATTAGATTTCACGAATAAATTTGCGCTGAAAGCTGAGTAAAAAAATCCGGCACTATTTTCTTACGCCGTTGATGTTCATGCTTGAAACCATTCCCTTTCATCCCTCAGTTTCTGAACAGAACCCTTCTAGCTTTGATATTCAGTGTACCAATTCTTATAGAATGGTGTATTGTTCAAGTCATTGACAGTTGGCGAACATTGTAGAATCTGATGATACTGCGCGTCACATGCCGTCTGATCTGGGTCTGTAAGGTTTGTATCGGTATCGGTACCTGAATCGGTATCTGCAGCGATGTACTGGTTTGAAAGGGTTGACATGCTTCTCTGTATACTGATCGACATCAAACATACCCGACCGCTTTGGAAAGGTCTAATTACGTGTATAATTTCAAAATATATTTTTTTTTTGCTGTGAGTTTACATGAAGTTCCGTGCTTTAAGCAAATAATGAACGTCCTGATCAGATGCCACATTCTGTGCCTGTAATCAGGGTCTTCAGTGTTTTCGAATGCCCCAGTAAAGGGACGCTTGGCACTGATGGGCAGAGAAGCTGCATGTGTCTGATCAAGGCATACACTATTAATTTAAAATCCAGAAATTAAAGGGTCAAACGACTGACATGGTAAATTTAGCGAAACTTTTTTTTCTTCTTTTGCATCTTTTTATGTCCCCACTTACAAAGGAAATGGGGTAGCGTGTCCGTTAGGCTTAGACATTTTTACAGAGGGGAACAGAACAGAAAAGAACAGAATAGAACTTTATTTAACAAGCTGCACAGGCGGCGTAAAGTTGAGCTATAATCTCGAATTTATGGTATTAGCATGACAAACAAAAAGGAACAGGCTCGTTTATGTTTATCTATTTTTTTTATTTATTGAGATTAATCAATTAATTAATTTATTTATTTATTTATTTATTTATTTATTTATGTTTGCATTTTATCCGTCGGATTTAGTATGTCTCCCTTTTCGACTAAGCCATTTTAACCATTTCGGATCTAGAGATCTGCTTAATTGACAGTATAATTTGGTCTAATAAATCAACCTCCCTCAGTGTTTTGATTTCATTTGGAAACATAAAATTGTATAAATAAAGTTTGCTCCGACTCATTGATCAAATGGAGCGGAATACTAGTGTGTTGAAAACATCAGTATCACCACGAGTGCGATGCACGAGTGAAATTTTTGATGTTTTCAATACACAGAATGATAATTTGTAGGTTTTCCTCAATGTAAAGAGTCAGTCGGCCCCCGCCCATCGGGGCTTGAAGAAATAGATATGCTGCATGATGCTTCCACGCAGAGCTGAAATCCGACCGCACACGAGTTCTGGTAAACAGCATAGAGGACCTAAACCTGTCCAGGTAAAGCGGTGCGAGTCAGACCGTCCATGCTTATAAACCCTATTGGTTTCATTGGGCGACAGGGCTTGAGATGTCATTTCATCTCAATGTCGGGTAAAAGTCCCATAAAATTGGAAGCAGCGTCTCCAAAATGACCCATACAGTGTTGACGGGGACATTAAACCTCAAATCAAACAAACAAACAATGTGATCGTCAGCAAATGTGGTGCAAATTAATTCAGATACAGGAAGGTGCATGTAAATAAATAAATAAATAAATAAATAAATAAATAAATAAATAAATAAATAAATAAATAAATAAATAAATAAATAAATGAATAAATAACAGTTTCTTCCAGCTAGAAAAGAGTCATCTTCTTGGAGACCTGCATCGTGTCTGTGGTCTTTAATTGAAATAGCCCGTTTGAAGATAAATACACTAAATGATAAATTCAAGAGCAATTACGTGTGACGGGGAAGCATATAGTCGCCGCTTTGTCCGTGCGTCCGTGAGTCCGTGCGTCCGTAAGTCCGTGCGTCCGTCCCGCTCTTGTCTACGCGACTTCTCAGAAACTACTGTGCGGATTTCAATGAAACTTCATGGGACTATTAAGTATCGAAGGTGGATGCGCATATCACCGGCGTGTTTTGTTCGATGATTTTTCCAACAGTTATGGCCCTTTGATAAATTCTGCATGAATATATAGGTACTGTTCGTGTCCACGCGAATTCTCAGCAACTACTTGCAGAAATTCAACGAAACTTCAATGGAACCTTAAGCAGCAATAGGGGATGCGCATATTATCCGTGCTATCTGGTTAAATGATTCGTCACAGAGTTATGGAACTTTGTTTAAAGCTGCAGTGTAAGGTCACTGTGGCTATTTTTAGAAAAACATTGTCATCACTCTGGTACCTTCATTTATTGATGGATTTTAATATGACTTCACACAAATGTTGGGTATGATAATATCTTGAGCATGTTCGACTTTCAGGGTCCGGGGCTCAAGGTCAAGGTTACTGTGGCTATTTTTAGAAAAACTTTGTTTTCGCTCTAGTGCCTACATTTATTGATGGATTTTAATATAATTTCACAAAAATATTGAGTATGATAATATCTCGGGCAAGTTCAACTTTCAGGGTCCTAGGCTCAAGGTCAAGGTCACTGTAGCTATTTCTAGAAAAAAAAACTTTGTCATCGCTCTAGCGTCGTCATTTGCTAATGGATTTTAATATAACTTCACACAAATGTTGGGTATAATACTATCTCGAGCAAATTGAACTTTCATGATTCTGGGATCAAGGTCAAGGTCACTGTGGTTATTTTTAGAAAAAAAAACTTTGTCATCGCTCTAGTGCCTACATTTATTGATGGATTTAATATAATTTCACACAAATGTTGAGTATGATAATATCTCGAGCAAGTTCAACTTTCAGGATCCTGGGGTCAAGGTCAAGGTCATTGTGGTTATTTTTAGAAAAAAAAACTTTGTCATCGCTCTAGTGCCTACATTTATTGATGGATTTTAATATAATTTCACACAAATGTTGGGTATGATAATATCTCAAGCAAGTTTGACTTTCAGGGTCCTGGGCTCAAGGTCAAGATCACTGCGGCTATTTTTAGAAAAAAACTTTGTCATCGCTCTAGCGTCGTCATTTGCTGATGGATTTTAATTAAGAAATAATCTCCACGTACCGTGTGTTATCGTGATTAACACACGGTGTTGGAGGGCAGATTGCGAAATATAAATTCACGACGGCGAAGCCGGAGTGAATTAATATTCGCATCTGCCCGACAACACCGTGTGTTAATCACGATAACACACCGGGTGCGTGGAAATTATTTCGATTCTAACATGATGCTAAACTGAAATACAGTAGTAACAAAGCGTTATCTTGGGGACTATTTTGCAGCGGATGTCGACAGAAGGAAATGTTTACATGCAACGTCACGATGACGCCAAATTGCACGCACCACGTTGACGACGTGAATTATCGCATATTTGCAAACGCTGACGTTTCCACTGGGTTCAATGGGAAAAACGTTAACGTCATGTTAGAATATTACTTCACACAAATGTTGGGTATGATAATATCTCAAGCAAGTTTGACTTTCAGGGTCCTGGGCTCAAGGTCAAGATCACTGCGGCTTTTAGAAAAACTTTGTCATCGCTCTAGTATCTACATTAGCTGATGTATTTTAATATAATTTTCGAACCCGTCTGATATTTTATATGCATGTAAAGGCACCCAATATGGAACCATACCTGGAGACAGTCCTATGAGGATTGCCTCTGTGTACGAGAGTAAGTTTTCAATAATTTGAATTAAACAGTTTTACCCAATTAGTATAGCTAAACTACCACCCAGGATCTTGGGGTATGGTATCGTACCTGAAGATACCTCCTTTCATTTATTCCAACTTTTGTGTTGCTGATGTTTCTATGACAGTGCCATCAGGTTAGCTAATCTGTCCACCGACAGGTTTTGTTATACTCCATTTTGAAATACAGTGAGTATACACAGTATACTGCTCTTTAACTGGGATAATGTTTCCTGTTCCGACTATTGCACGTTCGGGGAGCATCCATCGGTTTCACCGATATTCTTGTTTGATTTGAGGTTTAACGTCGCCGTCAAAACTGTAAAGGTCATTTTGGAGACGTTGCTTCCAATTTTGTGGGACTTTTACCCGACATTGAGATGAAATGACATCTCTAGCCCTGCCGCACAATGAAACCAATACGGGTTTAAAAGCATGGACGGACGACTTGCACTGCTTTGCCTTGGCAGGCCTGAATCTTCTAAGCAGTTTACAAGTACTCGTGTGCGCGTCGGTTTCTCTTCTCTGCGTGGAAGCATCATGCAGCCCATCTATTTAGTAGATGTCGTTTAAAGGTTTATCTAAGGTTTTTCGTTTTAGCTCACCAGAGCCGAAGGCTCCGGGGGAGCTTATAGTATAGGCATTGGTCCGTCGTCCGTCGTCGTCGTCGTCGTCGTTTGCGTCTGCGTCGTCAACATTTTCAAACAACATCTCTGAAACTAATTGGCCAATTGAAACCAAATTACATGTGGAGCCTCTATAGGAAGGGCGAACGAAAGTTTGTTCGGGAGGACTGGGTCACATGACCAAAATGGCCGCCTTGCCCATATATGGTTAAAGCCTTTAAAAATCTTCTTCTCAAGAACCGAATAGCCCATGATCTTGAAACTTGGTATGCAGTATCGTGGACTCGGGGGCCCTACTAAGTTTGTTCAAATGATGACCTTCTGTTGACCTTGATCTGTTTTACGTCAAGGTCAAATTTGGTCACTTAGACATTTGTATGGAAAAACGACAAAACAGTGGATTTTTCTGACTATGTGTTAGCTAGTGGCATCAGAAATGGTATTTGCAATCAGCTGAATGGAAGTTTATCAGTTTCAAAGGTCAAGGTCATTTACCGACCTTTTTCCAAGACGCCTCAGATTCAGTATTTTTATCTTCCTCTTCACTTAAACTACTGGGCCAATTGAAACCAAATTACATGTGGAACCTCTATGGAATGAGGGAACGAAAGTTGATTCGTGAGGACTGGGTCACATGACCAATATGGCCGCCATGCCCATATATGGTAAAAACCTTTAAAAATCTTCTCAAGAACCGAACGGCCGATGATCTTGAAACTTGGTATACAGCATCAGGGACTCTGACCCTACCAAATTTGTTCAAATGATGACCTGAGGTTGACCTTGAACTGTTTTATGTCAAGGTCAAATTTGGTCACTTAGATATTTGTATTGAAAAATGGCAAAACAGTGGATTTTTCTGATTCTACAGGGCTTTAGATAATATTTTTTTCAAAAGAGTACAGTACTCGTCCTTTTTTAAAAAAAAGGAGTAACGAGAAATTTTTAAAGAGTACTGAAAAATAAACCAAAAAACTTTATTTTGCAGCCTCGTCACAATGTTTTTATGGACTGATTTGTGGCCAGGTGTACTGTTTGTTTTCTTATAGATACACATATTCAATATATGTGTCTATTAGAAAACAAGCAGTATGCCTGGCCACAAATCAGACAAAACAATGCCATATTGAAATCCCTTCTGAGCAGTTTGTTGAAGGAGAAATCTAACTTTTGGGGTTCAGTTCTCTTGGCGGATAGCAGGACTTCAATGGCTGATTATTGTGGCCAAAGAGTTTCTAAAAATTTAGAATATCAGCTTCACTTAATTGTCCAAGATATGGAGTGAAACTCATATTCTTGCAGAGCCAGACTCCTGATCAGCTGAAAAGAACTTAAGGGTTGCAGTGCTCCAGCTAGGATTTTAGGGCAGAGGGGCGCTAGGCTGGGCAGGGCTTTTTAGCATGAAAAAGAAAAAATGGGCACCATTTTTTGGATTCTGAAATGCCATCAAAATCGTTATGATCAATGGCTTCTCACACGTAAGTGAAGATGTTTCTACTGGAATTATATACATCTATATTTACATGCATTTCACAAGTAAGTTGTGTACTGGGTCGAAGCAATAGCAAAGTTTATTATTTAAAAAAAAACATTTGAACATTTAACTTCTAGGTATCTTTTAATATAGAATTATAATATTTAAATAAAAAATAATTTGTTTGATTCATCTGAAAGGGTGTTATTAAAGCAATACAAAAAATAACCGATGACTGAATAAGTAATCTGTTCAAGGGAGACTATTCAATAATTATCCATGTCATTTGACGTTTCAGAACTCAGGCTGAACGTGCGTCTTCACTGGTTGCCAAATGATCTGCAAAGACTCTGATCAAAATGCGAAGCTAGTGTTTGCTATATCCCCGCGGCTTAATCAGTCTGCGACAGTATTACAAGTAAACAGCGTGAATACCGAGCTGCGTCGCACAACACCTTGCAAAGACCCAGATCAACATGTGCAACCCGGGCAACCTTTTTTCTCACCTATCTCTGAGGAGCCCTGCAAAAGGCTCTTGGGGTCAGCGAAGACTGAGCAGTTTGCAATGATGCGCAGGCTACTCCGAGTCTTCACTGGTCGCACGATACTCGAAGACTTAGAACAGCATGCGCAACCACTATGTAAGTCAGAACAACATGCGCAACAACTCCGCAAGTCCGTTTGGATAATCAGCGATGCGCAGAGACTGATGCGTGTCGATACTGTTGAGCAATGACCTGCTCATCCAATCAATACGGCTAATGAAGGCTTGCGGGCATGCGCTGAGAGATCCGAGACTTCACTGCTCGCTCGTCTTACTGTAGTTCAGATTACTCCGGTTTACGCCCACCTGATTAACGCTCGGATCGGCTCCATATATGTGATATAATCTTGAAAGGACAGTAACCCTCACCCTAATAAAACTTGATTCCCTTGAAATAATTTATGAATGCATAATTTTCCCGTGTGAGAATTTCCCACCTTTTATTACACACGTCATTTATTTCACGTGCGTTCCAAATACGCTCTCAAAAAATATTAAATGCGTAATGCTAATTTGTTTTTCGTACCTGATACGCAGCAGATTTGAAAAAAAGGAGTATCCTCCCAATTATTTTCGTAATTTACGCGGTACGCAGCCTTATCTAAAGCCCTGTAATAAATAAATCTATATTAGCTAGTGGCATCAGAAATGGTATTTACCTTCAGCTGAATGGAAGTTTATCAGTTCCAAAGATCAAGATCATTTACCAACCTTTGTCCAGGACGCCTCATATTCAGTATTTTTATCTTCTTGTTCACTTTAACTTCTTGGCCAGTTGAAACCAAATTACATGTGGAGCCTCTATGGAATGAGGGAACGAAAGTTTGTTCGTGAGGACTGGGTCACATGGCCAATATGGGCCGCCTTGCCCATATATGGTATGCAGCATCAGGGACTCTGGCCCTTCCAAGTTTGTTCAAATGATGACCTTTGGTTGACCTTGACCTGTTTTATGTCAAGGTCAAATTTGGTCACTTAGAAATTTGTATGGAAAAATGGCAAAGTAGTGGGTATTTCTGATTGCCTGGTAGGCTGTGACATCAAAAATGATATTTGCATTAAGCTGAATGGAAGTTTATTAATTCCAAAGGTCAAGGTCATTACTGACCTTTGTCTTGGATGGCTCTGATTCAGTATTTTTATAGAAGCCTCCGTGGTGCAGTGGTTACGCTACTTGCCTTGAAAACCAGGGATCACAGGATCGATCCCGGGCTTCTCCAGACTTTCGGATGAGTCTTTAAACCGAGGTCCCGTCTCCATATGACCTTAGCTGTTGGTGGGACGTAAAACTAAAACTCACTCAGTATTTTTATCTTCTTCTCCAGTAAAAGAGCTATGCTGATTGAAACCAAATTACATGAAAAGCCTCTATGGGGGTGAGGCAATTAAACATTATTCGTGGTATTGTCACATGACCAAGATGGGCACCTTGCCTGTTTGTAGTATAAACCACATGACCTCTGGTGAGCGTAGTGGCCCATGGGCCTCTTGTTTTAGTTCCGGCGGCCATTTTGTTCAGCATGGTGGAACCATGATATTAGCAATTCTGGTAGAGGGTCATCCAAGAAACATTCCTGTAACATTATTTTGAAATCGGACCATTGGTCTAGGAGGAGATGTAATTTTAAGATTTTTCTATTTTTAGCTCTGGTGGCCATTTTGTTCAGCAGAGTGGAACAATTTTAGCAATTTTGGTAGGGGGTCATCCAAGAACATTACTGAGAATTTATCTTGAAATCGGACCATTAGTCTAGGAGGAGATGTTGTTTAAATGTTTTTCTAAGGTGTTTTCTATTTTTAGCTCCTGTGATCATTTTGTTCAGCAGAGTGAAACCATTTTAGCAATTCTGGTAGAGGGTCATACCAGGAACATTCCTGTGAAATTATTTTGAAATCAGACCATTGGCCAAGGAGGTGATGTCATTTTAATGTTTTTTTTTCTATTTGTAGCCCTGGCGGCCATTCTGTTCAGCAGAGCGGAACCATTTTAGCAATTTTGGTAGAGGGTCACCCAAGGAATATTCCTGTTAAGTTTTTTTAAAATTGGCACTGCGGTTGCGTCGGAGATTTCATTTGGAGAAATTGTTGAAGGACGGACGGACATAAAGGGATCACAATAGCTCACCTTGAGCACGACGCTGAAAAACATATGGAACAAACAATTCGATTTGACTGGCATTCTTTTAACACACACATACACATCCGCACACACATGCATCGTTTTCTGACACTACTGATAGATAACTATTTATCAGCCCTTACATGTATTTCATTTCTAATGTGAGCCCTTGCTTGAAGCCAAATGATTTCATAACAACACACTATACTACATGCTTAAAAACCACGAATTCGGCCCGCCCATCGGGGCTTGAAGAAATAGATGGGCTGCATAATGCTTCCACGCAGAGCTGAAACTGACAAGCCTGTCCAGGTACAGCGATGCGAGTCGGAACGTCCATGCTTATAAACCCTATTGATTTCAATCGGCAGCAGGGCTTGAGATGTCATTTCATCTCTATGTTGGGTAAATGTCCAACAAATTTGTAAGCAGCGTCTCCAAAATGACCTGTACAGTGTTGACGGGGACGTTAAACCTCAAATCAAACAAACAAAACACCACCAATGAGTAAGTGAGTTCGTACCGAGTGCCAATTTGCTTGCTCGTAAAATTGATAAGATACACGATGGCCCGAGACGACACATTTAACCCGGGAAGATGAAATCGCGGCCTGAAACTGTTTTGCTAAAATATTTTTTTTATACAGAAATCTTCATTGAACTGAAACCGTCCAATTTGTTTGTTTGAATTGTAGTCTGACGGCCCAGTAAAGGCTATTAAGGTCATTTTTAGTCGGTAAAATTACCTATTCACAATTTTCTTGGGCAGGCTTTTCCATAAGCGGTTAACAAGAACAGTGCACATTCTTTCGCCAGAAACTGACAACTGTCCTTCTTGAATCAGCAGAAGGGAGAGAAGGACCGTAGAAAAGATTCCATGGTTTTGTGTTTATTGTTCAATTAATATATATTAATTTATCACTATAATGGAGTCATTTGCTTTTTGGGGGTCTTTTGCGTTTGCTCTTTTTTTTTTGCACCTTTTTGCTTCTTTCTGCGTCTGTTTGCGTCTTTCCAGTATTTAGGCACCCCCCCCCCACCCCCAGTTACCGTGAAGTAGTTCGATCACGAACCGTGGTTAACCATTAACTATACCATTTGTTTTTCATCATCCATGGTAACGCTTAAAAATGGTAAAATCCCAAACATGTGTTTCTACAGATTTACTCAACAAACATGCCTGTATGTTGTGAAAACATGCATACATGCGCACACAATGCACAAACACGGAAAAACGCTTTGGAAATGCTTAAAAACTGCCTTTTTCAATATACAGATACCCCACCCACTTCTTAGATCATTAGGAACGTTACAGACTGCCATTGGGTAATGTAATATATCTTAACTCTGCCGACGATAAACTATTTCTGTTATTAAGGAACAACTAAATGCATATGATTTTTCTGATAGCCACTGCTACAGTTCCAAAACTGTCAATTTTGGTTGAAATTTAACCTCGTTTTTTGGTCAGGTATTCATCTGCCGTTACCATGGCAACAGTACTGTCTAGAAATGAAAGAAACATGGATTGCTTGGTTTTGGGTCACAATATGTAATATAGGAAAGTTTAAGCAAAATTGGTGACTATGCGTGGCCAAACTTTTTATTAAGAGGTTACAGAGAATGGCTCTTAAGATATGACTGTGTCTTGAAGGGGTGGGGCATACACCCGGGGGATCCCGGTTTGTGCCATTGACTGTGTCTTAACATTAGGAACAATGCTTGCACTATAAGCCCCCGCCCATAGGGGCTTGAAGAAATATATGGGCTGCATGATGCTTCCACGCAGAGCTTAATCCGGCCCGCACACTAGTACTGGTAAACCGCTTAGAGGATCTAAGCCTGTCAAGGAACCGCGGTGCGAGGCGGACCGTCCATGCTAATAAACCCTATTGGTTTCATTGGGCCTCAGGGCTTGAGATGTCATTTCATCTCAATGTCGGGTAAAGTCCCACAAAATTGGAAGCAACGTCTCCAAAATGACCTTTACAGTGTTGACGGGGACGTTAAACCTCAAATCAAACAAAAAGCATCTTATCATAAGGAATAACAACAGAGATAAATAGTTAAGGGATAGGGATCTGAACGATTTCCGAGATATTAAGCCTAATGTGTCATTGTGAGCTGGGAATGACGGTCTGGAAACCCAGGGGTCCCTGGTTAGTTAGTGTCACTGTATGTGTCTTATAAGGAACAGCAATATGTATGGTTTAGGGATGGGGATCTAGAGGTTTTTTGAATTTTTAATTATGACCTGGAGGAGGTACGCCATACTCCATGGGGACTCCATGTCCATGCTACTAAATGCGTCTTATCCTAGGGAACAACAATAGACATGATTAAAGTTCAACGGAAACGGTAATTTTACCACCATATCTTTATTAATTATCCATGTAGCACAGATAAAAATAAGCAATTACAAAAAGTCGCGAGAATTCAAAAGGTTATATAGGGGAAGTTATAAGCCAATAAAGTTACGTGATTTACCGTTCTTTCGCACCTGTCCAAATTTAGATTTTCACGCATGCGCACTTGCGCGTGACGTCATTTGTAGACACATTTCGAAGTGACAGCTATGGCGGACAGTGCAAATCTTAGAGAGTTAGAGGAGAATGACGGTGATTCTGTTTTAGCTGGGTCAATCAGGCCGGTACAGCCGTATCAGTTTGAACCAAGAAGAAAATCTGCGCCCGATTACTCGGAAGATTCCGAATCGGACACATCTAGCGAGTCAGATTTGGAGGGCCAGCTGAGCGATAGGCTCGGCAACACAGACTGGTAAGTTAGCGAGAATAATAAACAAAAAAAATGCATGACGAGGAAAAAATAAGTTCGTCCACTTTACTACTGATTAGGCCAATATTAGTAAGGTTCCGTTTCGTATTTTGATAGCCGAAAATAACGTAAGGAAAGGAGGAAGTAAATAAAAAAATCGGGGGGGGGGGGGGGGGGGGGGATTCCGGGACGTTTCGCCCCCAAACCATTTCCTCCCCTAGTCGTTTCGCCCCCAAGACGTTTCCTCCCTGGTCGTTTCCCCCCTAGTCGTTTCGCCCCATAGTCGTTTCGCCCCACTAGTCGTTTTGTCCCCCTAGTCGTTTCGTCCCCCTAGTCGTTTCGCCCACTTTTCACTGTAAAGTAGAAGTAAAACAAAGATCAGGAATTGATACAATTAACTTACTCCACCCATAAAAGACACCAAAGGGAAAGAAATACAAACATTAAGCGACCAGACCATAATGGAAACCTAAACAAAGGAAGGCCATAAGGACAGTTACTTTCCCACAAAATGGCCATCCAAAACCAAAAGACACAAGTGATACACACAGTAAGTAACAAACAACAACATAAATAAATCGCCACAGAAGAGCCGCCTTGGAACGGTCAGTGGAAGATTTCCACTGGGGGGCTTAAATCGATTTTACGTGGCCACAATCCTCGCCCTTACTTCCGTCGCGATTTAGACAAATAATTTGTTCAGTCCGCATGAAGGCCTCCTAACTCATCAGTGCAACATCTCCGTGAACACAAAAATCAAAGAACCACAGAGGTGAGACAACGGTGAGGACTCGACAGCAAGAAACCACTGAAATGCTGGAGCAAAAGCTAATTGTCACTGTTGAACTTTTGTTAGAGATGAGAAGAGGCAAATATTTAAGTAGCATCATTGAGAAGAGGCAAATATTTAAGTAGCATCATTGCCCTGTCAAATCAGCCTAAGTATCTGTATCTGTAACGTGTTCGTTAAGAGACTTCATTCATACTTGAACATTATGTCTCTGATGGCGGATGAAACAGAGAAAGTGGGAAATATAGGAAAGAAAGAGAAATAGTGGATAGACAAGAAAGAAAAGAAAGGAAAGATACCTGCCTACTTTTTCAAATCATCATTGGAAACCAGGCCAATCCGGCTATAGTAGCTGCCCTTGGGTATGGTCGGCAGAGGCTAAAAAATCCCTCAGACTTTACTTACAGACCGGTCACTACCTAGCTGTTAAAACGAGAGCGTGGACGGCCCCTGCTTGAAGTATACCAAGTCCGGGGCCTCAGCAACAGATGCTGGTAAAGAATTCCAATCGGGTATAATCCTACGGAAGAAGCTGTACTTGAATGTATCAAGCAAACCGCGTTGCCTGATCAGGGTCTGCACTATTTGCTTACAGTTCAGGAATTACTGGGTCGGACGTTGCAAATCTGCTCAGAGTTTACACAAATTGCTGACAGAACATTGATGAAAGGGATCAACTTTATTACGTTGCATCGGCGTTGACGCGTCGTTGCGTAGACGACATTTGCGACAATACACATCCATGTATTACCTAGTTGGCACACAATGTGTATGCAACGTCGTATCAACGCCGATGCAACTTCATAACGTTGCATCGGCGTTGACGCGACGTTGCGTAGACGGCATTTGCGGTAGTATTCAACAATGTATTACTGGCCGACTCTGTTAACGAACCAACCGGCCAATTTAAAACAAAACTGGTATGTGTGCTTAAGCGGTAATTAAAGACGTTTAACTATGCAAAGAGAGCATGTTTTCACACCTCATCATTCATGGCATTAATTGCGTGATGTGTCAAATAAAATAAACAATGTTATTAACGGTATTGATCAAAACAGGTGTAACCGGACTAGAATGATGAGACGACCGAAGTGCTCGGGATCGGCTGATCCCGGTCACTATATATCAGATACCTGCTACACGACAGATCGGTCACCAACAATTCTCAGGCACCAATCAAGCGCGTAACAGTCATGATGCACCTGTCCTAAAGGCTAAGATTTAAGCCTAATATTAGAATCAAACAGCAGACCGGTCGACTATGCAGTCGACCGACCCGAATTCAGATCCCACGCAACGGGGTGGTTACTACCCCTACAGTTCGGACACTGGGTGTGGAAAATAAGTGTTCTGAGTCAGTGAGACAGAAGACATTTTAACATGAAAAATGTAAATATATTTTAGAGTTGAAGAACATAAAGAATTTCAAATGGTCCTGATCTATTAAGTTGGAGATTCGTAATTCCTAATTAACATTTTCATTCAAAGAACAGGTTGTTCTCTCTCTCTCTCTCTCTCTCTCTCTCTCTCTCATATATGAATATTTTATATATAAAATATAGGAAAATATTTTGGGGGCGAAACAACTAGGGTTTGGGGGGCGAAACGACTAGGGTTTGGGGGCGAAACGACTAGGGGCCAAAAAAGGGGGCGAAACGACCAGGAGGGAAACGTCTTGGGGGCGAAACGTCTTGTTACCGGGGGGGGGGGGGGGGGGGGGGGGGGCACTGGTTGAGACAGTGGGGGCTGACAACTGTTTTGTCATCTTTACAACCCGCAACAGGGCCAAATACTTTCAATAGAATGAGCCAGAAAGCCAAGATAATTCCTGCTCATTCATTGTTTATGAAAAGTGGAAAAATTTGCACCCCCACCCCTTGTTGAAGTGTGAAATTATTGGCTTGCTCTTGTTATTATAGTCTCTATATAGATATTTACACACCAAAAATGCCACAGATAACCTACAATGTAACAGCAAAACATTGGACTTATCTTCTTCTGTCATCCCTGGCGACAAGTGTGTGTTGAACCCAAAGTGGGGTGATACCCGGGTGTATTTTAATCATTACTGCAACAAGTAACCGGCCGGCCTCTGCGGAATCAAGACAGTTCCCCGACAAGACAGTTCCCCGACACGGTTTTTGGAGACAGTTCCCCGACACATTTGAAGACAGTTCCCCGACACTTTTGAAGACAGCTCTACTGTTCATAGTTAAATGACCTGTGACTGATCATGATGATTAAAATAATTGATAGTTATTATGTATTCATGAATATTTTAAAGACAATTCACCGACAGACATAGATAGAAATATTAAATTATGGGTTCATCGACATTTTTGAAGACAGTTCCCCGACAGACTATAAAAGCTTATACTTGATGACATTGTCAATAAGTTTAATGAATACACCTGAAATTAAGCGAATTGGCATTTTCAGTTAATGAACATGCACACATTTAAACAAAACAAAAATGTCTTCTAGGAAACGCAATAGTATATTTCTAATTGTCAGTTTCCATATAATAAACATTTGAAAAATGAAGATGATTTCAAAGTTTTTGTTTTAAATAAATATTATTAAAGTATAAGAATATGAAATAGATATCTACGCTGTATAGAAAGACATTGCCTCTCCAAATCACAGGTATACTTAATCTATTCACAATGATCACTTAGCCTTTATTATCCCCAATTATCCCTAATTGCCAATTAGGTCATTAAGACTATGAACAATAGTGTCGAAGACTGTCTTCAAAAGTGTCTGGGAACTTATTGCCAATTATAATTATCAGACGCAGGTCATTTAACTATGAACAATAGTGTCGGGGAACTGTCTTCAAAAGTGTCGGGGAACTGTCTTCAAATGTGTCGGGGAACTGTCTCCAAAAACCGTGTCGGGGAACTGTCTTGTCGGGGAACTGTCTTGTTCCCGCCTCTGCAGTTCAGTCAGGCGCGCATTCGACTTGTGTACAGAGGACCAAGATTCGAGACCTGTGAGTGTCAGCATAACTTTTCGTGGAGATTGATCATGAAATTACTTTAAAAACATTCTCTCCCTTCTGCTGATTCAACCAGGGTAGTTGTCAATTTTTGGCCAAAAAGTGCAATAAATTAGCCTGTCCAGGAAAAGCATGGATAGTTCATTGACATGCTCCACATAACCTAAATAGTGTTGGTTGAGTCATTAAACTAAAAATAAAAAAACAAAAGGTAAATATTTATGTGCTAGATTCAGCAAAAAAACTCCGGGATTAACCCATGTCCTGCTGAATATTCAGTGTAGCCACACCCATTTTACACTCATTTTTTACTTTGAGCCAATCAGGCTACTTGGATAAATTTATACCTACAAATTCATAAACTGAATGTCAGTGTAGATCCTGATCAGATGTCTTCTTCAGAAGCCATCTGATCTGGATCTACACTGTTTGCAAAGATGACTTGTGTAATAAATTAAATTGTAATTTCTGGCAACACATGCTAATGGTCCTTGCCCACAGGGCTTGAAAACATAGATTGGGTTGCATGTTGCTTCTACACAGAACTGATCCACACAAGGACAGGGTAAACCCTTTCGGGTTCGAAGCAAGACTTGCACCACTTTTCCGTGGCAGGCTAAGAACCTCCCAGTAGTACTCATGTGCGATTGGTTCAGATCTGCGTGGAAGTAATATGCACCTAATCTGTTTCTCCAAGCCCCAATACATGAGGGTAGTAGGCCAAAAGCAGAGTGCACAGAGAAAAAAAAACACCTCAAGTTAGCATGTAACATTGGCGTCTGACCCTAAATTTGTATGCCATTTTATTTTTCAGGTGTGAATGTGGATTTTGTATTCCCATGCCATCTGTAGATGAGAGCACATGCTGCAGGGAGATTGGTTTCATTGGCAACTTAGTAGAAGATCAAGACCTTCAGTGCATCACACATCATCCTGGCTATGAAGGAAATTGTCTGAACCAGTATGTTATAGAGACATCCTTCTATGAATTCTTGGACAACTATGGTCATGTTGGTGATGATGAGCCAATTCATGAGTAAGTATGAGCCATTGAATGTGTTTACCAGCTAGGTGACGGTGTTTTACTCATCAACTCTCCTAGAAACTGTAAGCCGGTCTCAGTAGCTCAGTCGGATTTGTTTATGACTGAAGATCAGGAGGACATCGGTTTGATACCTGTGTGGTCAGCAACATTCTTTTGTGGAGGTTGATCATGAAATGATTTCAATAATCATTCTCTCTCCCTTATGCTGATTCAAGGACAGTTGTTAGTTTCCGTCAAAAAAGGTGCATAATTCTGGTTAACCGCTGATGTGTAAACCTGTCCATGAAAGGGTGGCTAGGTAAACTGACGGGTTAAAAAATGACCTAAATAGTGTTGACTGGGTATTAAAACCCGGAAACAAGCAAAATCCAACCAATTGGTTTTGGTAAGCAGCTGGTGAAACTGAGCACAAACAGAATGTATTCTATAGACCTGCATTGATGTCATACTGTAGCTGAGTCTGAGAAAGATGGCATTCTGGTACTCCAACTATATAAGATCAAGGACAGGGGCAAGAAAAATAACAGCATTATATGTACAAATAGTTTTTTTATTTTTATTCTTGGTATTTACAGACATGCCCTTTCCCCATTGGGTAGGCCTGGGTAGTTCATTGGTATCCTTCGTTATACTAAGAGCCAGCGCATGACAAAATTTAGAAGAAGGCTTGAGTGACCAGCAAAGACTCCAGCCTGTACATTTTTGCAGGCTGATCAGTCTTCACTGATCGCATGTACCTACTATATTCTATGATCTATGCCCGGATATGAGCAAAAGGTCTTGTCACTGTGGATGGATGATAAGGTTGATTTACCAAATGTATACAGTCCAGCCTGTATTAGCAAGCGCCTCAAAACATATTCGAAATTTGCTTTCTAATGACAGGTTCTAGCTTTATACAGGTAAAATTTATGCATTCTACTTTTCAGGTAACCAATGCTTGCTTGCTTATGACAGGCTGCTTGCTTAATAGAGGTGGCTGCTAAGACCTGTTTTACTGTACATGTTTGCTATCAAAAATAGCATATCTACATATAATATATACATACATCTATAGGAACAATCCAGCCTGTCTACAAAGATGGCACAAAGGAATGGCCAAGAGTGGTCTTTGTTCACAGGTTATGTCTGTTTGGAGGTTTACATTTTAGACAGAACAAGGCCATTAAGGTTTAACCCTTATCTTGCTGTTCTCGACAACCTCATTCGTTGGAAAAGTGTAGATCCAGATCAGAAGTCATCTGATCAGGATCCACACTGTTTGACATTCAGCTTATAAATTATTAATTTCATCGAGTAATCTGATTTATTCAAAGTCAGAAATGGGTGTGGTTAAAATATTTAGCAAGATCAGGGTTACTAGCAGACTGTGGTTGTTAACCACTTTTAATTTATAAAATTATTTACTTCCAGAATGTACAGCCATGTTGCATACAGACGTTTTACGAGATGGGTGTGGCACAGACTTGGAAGAGGAATGCGGAAGGTGATACCAGCTTGTGCTGTGAACAAGATACGTCAGAGCTGGCCATCAGAGCAATACTGTGGTTTCAAATATCAAAGAGACTATTAGTGCAAAGAGGATAACAGTTTTTCTACATATAGTCATTCTTCCCCTTCCCCCAATTCAAGACAAAGCCTACAATGTGACCATGCAGCCAGCAGACTAAAATCAACCCACTCACCCATCCACTAAGACAAGACCTTTTGCTCATTTTGGTTTACATAGACTGTAGTATATAGTAGAACTTTACATGTGACCAGCAAAGACTCTGATCAGACTGCTAAGGCGCAGGCTGATCTCAGTCTTTGCTGGCCACCCAAGCTTCTTGTAGGTTTTTTCATGAACTGTTCACAGTCTAAGTGACTGTTCTGCTTCAGGATCAAGGTTACATCTAGTTATCATACACTCAAAGGCAAACAACCCAACAGTGTTGTCAGTGCTCTGATTTCAGTCAGTTGTATTAAACAGATCTTTAACAAATGACAGTGTTCCTTCTGTTTTGTTTTATTATGTTTCGTTTTTACAGCCCTTTCAAGATTTTTTCACTAATATTAGGCAGATTGCAGAACTTGGCATCTCAGGTGACAGGAGCCAAGTTCGTTAACCTCTACCCTGCTGTTGGCGACAAGCCCTATCTTTGCAAACAGTGTAGATCCAGATCAGATGGCTTCTGAATAAGCCATCTGATCAGTATCTACACTGTTTGACATTCAGTTTATGAATATGTAGAAATAAACTGTAAGGTTACTAGCAGACTGTGGTTGTTAACCACTTTCAATTTATAAAAGTATCTACTTCCAGAATGTATCGCCATGTTGCATACGTAGAAATAAACTGCATCAAGTAATCTAATTGGTTCAAAGTCATAAGTGGGTGTGGCTTAATTGACTATTCAGCAGGTTAAAGGTTAAAAACACAGGTGACCTAATAAAAGAAGTCTTGAGCTCTTACCTATTACGGCATCAAGGCCAGAGATTTATTCAGCTGTATCTAGTCTACAATTTGTTTGATTTGAGGCTCAATGCCCCTGTTAACACTGTAAAGGTCATTGTGGAGACATAGTTCCCAATTTGGGACTTTTAACCATCAGTGAGATGAAATGACATCTCCAGCCCTGCTGCCTAATGAAAAGAAACCAACAGTTTGTACACATGGGCAGTCACATACTTGAACCACTTCTCTTGGGCAGGCTTAGATCTGCTTTTATAGTGGTTTTCCAGAACTCCTGAGGTTGTCTACAGCTCTGCACAGAGGCATTATGTAGGGATCTGAACGGTTTCTGAGATATTAAGATATGACTGTGTCTTGAAGGGGTGGGGCATACACCCGGGGATCCCGGTTTGTGCCACTGACTGTGCCTTAACATTAGGAACAATGCTTGCACTATCTATATACATGTAGCTAGGGAGTTTTGACGTACTCGATCCTGGTGTTGTTAGAATTCTTGAGTTTCTAGACACAGCTGGAATGTGTTATCAACACGAAGTCGTGTTCGCCCCCTATATCAGAATCAGAATTGTTACTTGTGATACGTGAAATGACATTCATACACTTCTAGGACCCGTAGGGAAGCTTCTTGTTATTGCGATGATGACGCCTCTTCGGAAGCGGTTCTTAATCAGGATGTTATCACTCTGATTGTGGTACTCAGCTATTTCGAAAACACACCTATTCAAATATAATGAGAATTTTGCTACAAAACCGAAAAAAAGAGAAAGAAAGAAAATTTTACGACACCAAAAAACAACAACAAAAACAACAACAACAACAAAAACAAACAAAAAAAAAACAACGATATTTTCCATATTTCTGCCCTAAACATAGATTGTGGTTACTCGTTAGAACCGTCTCAGCGAGATGGTTCTAACGAGTAACCACAATCAATGTTTAGAGCAGAACCCACAAACGAGTACCACAAACGAGTCCCCACAATCTAATGTTTAGATTGTGGTTACTCGTTAGAACCGTCTCAGGGAGACGGTTCTAACGAGTATCCACAATCTATGTTTATGAGCAGAAACACGAAAAATAATGTATACCCCTGTTAACCCCAGTTTTACTATATGAAAGATGAAAGTTGGGTTTTAGGGGTCAAAATAATATAACCCTGTTTTCGTGATGCGCTCGGCTATGCAACATGCTACATGCCAAAATGATAAGAGAATTCCGAGTATTCCAGAAGTTGTTTGATTGGACTGGAGTTTAACGGCTAGTCAACACTATTTAATTTATGTAGAGCTGACCAGTTTAGAATAACGAACGAGTTAAACCAATAAACATTATTTCGTATGAAAGAAGAAATGTCCTCGTTAAATACACGAAAAGTAGCTGATTCATGATCGTTGAAAATATTATGACATCAGTCTCTATGAAAGAACGAAGCAGTTCAAAAGTTAAAGCAGCTTTCACAAACTGACTACGTACGGACATGTCTCGGCGAGGCTGTGAAGAAATCTGGCATTTGACAATTTCTCTTGTCCACATGTATGTATCTGCATGCCATAGATAGTTACGGGCCTCCGTGGCCTAGTGGATAAGAGCGCTGACTCTTAATCATTAGGTCTCTCACCGCTGTGGACTTGAGCCTCGCTCGGGTCATATGTAAGACGCCAAATTCTGCAACGGATGGTCAGGTGGTTTTTCTCCGGGTACTACGGTTTTCGCCCTCCTCTGATTAACGATCGGCTCGATGTGAGTGAAATAATCTTGAAAGAGGCGTAAAATCAAAAAAAAAAAAAAAAAAAAAAAATCTGCATGCCACAGAAAATATTTCATGACGATCAATTTCCACAAAAGATTGTTGTCGACTGCGACAGTTGTCTGCTGAAGCCGGCAACTAAATGGGTTTGGACTGAGGTAAGTTTAGACCTTCAAAGCGGTTTACCAGTATTCGTGTGTGGTCGGTTTCAGCTCTGCGTGGAAGCACCATGCAGCCCAATCTTTCTTTTTGTCTAAGTCCCGATGGGCGGGGACCCTCAACAAAATGGATACACTTTGGCTTCTTCAGGAACTTGAAGGTTGCAATGAAATAGTCGGACAGTTTTCCCCGCCTATTCTCAAAGACAATCGACCCAACTAGTGCCGTCAGTACTTTGATGATTATAAACTACGACCCGCAATCGTATTTTTGCATTTTTATTCTTGACTTCACATGTTTTTGGTGCACGGAATTGAGTTTTTGCTTGTCCTGCATATCACTGCACCTCTTAATCCCTTATGACTGGTTTTCAAATGATGCGTTATAGTTGAACATCAATAACTCGAAACTACGTGACCATGAAGTTTGGTCGATATAAGGATGTTTCGAAATACTGAGGGTAACTCATACAGCCAGGCCATAGGACATAATGAGGATGACCGCAGGATATATTTACCTTTTTATAAAGAAAACGTATGTTGCGTATAATTATTATATATAGAATCGCCTCTTTACGACTTTACGACCCCGATAGCTCATTGGTAGACGGTTCGCTTTGGGAACGGGGGGGGGGGGGGGGGGGGGGGGAAGCTGCGGTTTCGATCCCCGGCCACGCCATACCAAAGGCGTTAAAATGGTACTAGGCACTCCCTTGGCTAACGCTCGCATTATCGGGGATAGTCCTAGGAAGATAAATGAAGGCAGGTAAGTATTTGTTACAGGATACTTTGTTTGTCGCAGAGCTTATGTTATTTGTTTCGGATATGCGACGTTAAATAAAACTTCTTTATCTTTTTTTAAGAAAACCCAGCATAGCTTTTCAAGAAAAAATCAAACATTAATAAATTGACCTAAACACATGGATATCTGGAGTCAGAATATGTTCGAATTAGTCGCGTAAACGAATAATCTGTGTTCGAGTTATCAAAGGTGGATATGTATTTGGTCGCATTACGCAAACACGCCTATACAAATACATTGCCACCTTTATCGCCGAAAAAATGAAAATTTTATGATGAAAAATTGTGATATTTTTCTTATTTCTGCTCAAAATATAGATTGTGGGCACTCGTTAGAACCGCCTCATTGAGGCGGTTCTAACGAGTACCCACAATTTATATTTTAGAGTACAAATAAGAAAATAAGGTATACCCCCGGAAACCCCAGTTTAACTATATAAAAGTGGGGTTCAAGGGGATCAAAATTATATCGGCGTGTTCTCGTGATGGCAGCTCTTCATGCGTAACTTTTTTTTCAGCAAATTCGAACTCACCCTTGGGTCCCTAGAGAATTGTTCCTACAGCTCCAGATATCCATGTGTTAATAGGTTAATTTATGAAAACATCGCGAAAACACGCCTATATAATTTTGACCCCCTCGAACCCCACTTTTATATAGTAAAACTGGGGTTTGCAGGGGTAAACCTTATTTTTCTTATTTCTGCTCTGAGATATAGATTGTTGGTACTCGTTAGAACCGCCTCGACGAGGCGGTTCTAACGAGTACCCACAATCTATATTGTGAAGAGAAATAAGAAAAATATCACATTTTTTTTCATCTGAAAATTTTCATTTTTTCGGCGATAAATGTGTGAATGTATTTGTATAGGCGTGTTTTCATGATGTTTGATTCTTTATTGAATGTGCTCATTAGAAATCACACAACATACCTTCATTTTATAAAAAGTCGAAAATATATCATAAGTTCATCCCCATTATGTCTCATGGCCTGGTAGTATCAGCAACCCTCAATATTTCAAACTATCAACATCTCGAACATTGTTTCATGATGCCTAAGGTGTTCGAGTTATTGAAGTTTTTGAACGAATATATGTGTTCAGGATTTCCTAACCAAACCTATTTTTTAGTGAAACCGAAAATTTTTAATTCAGTTTTTTTTTTCTGGAAAAATAAAGTTCAAATTATCCTTTGAAAACCGGATTTGCGTATGTGTTCGGACAGATATGCCTAAGCAACGGTGTAAACCCAGATGAGACGCCGCCGAACATACAGCTATTTCTGGACAAAACACAGGATAGTTGAAACTTGGTACACAAATGGACAGTGACTGCATTGGTTAATCAAGGCCAAGGGCGTATAACTCTTGGAGTTTGTTTTACAGCTGCCATAAATGTGATTTTTACACAACTTTGGGTCTCTCATCTGACAGAGCTGTAGCGGGGCTATAGTCCGATCCTGTGACATTTTAGTCATGATCTATCACTAACAATATAATTGAGAAAACTAAATAGCTATCGAGACAATCGAATAGTTAAATGTATACTGGCAAACAGTGAAGACCCAGATCAGACATCCTATCCTGTGGCGTCTGAGTCTCCACTATTGACTAAAAGTACAGGGATGTTTATGAAAACTTCTTAAAAATGAAAGTAATCAGACACCCATTAAATTGGTATTGAACTTTCCCTGAGCTATTTTGCGTAATATTCTACTTGTTTTATGGGTTTAACGATTTCAGCACGGAGAACTTTCCATAACAATAACCCTTCCATTTGACAAACAGTGTAGACCCAGATCAGACGAGATTGCGTTTTCAGACCAAATGAAAGCAATTTCCAGACCATACCTATTTTGTTTGTGAAACCTAGAATTTTTAATCATTTTTTCTGATAAACATTTCGGATTATGCTTTTTTTGTAATAGATTTGGGCATTGGTTACGTCACATCACGTAAAGTCCGTGTGTTACGAGATGGAATAGGAAACCTCTCTGGTGCTTATGCACATCTAAATTATTTTAGTAGATATATGGTAGGGCGGTGCGAGTGAAATATTTTAGGTGAAATATGGTAGGCAAAATGTGCTGCTCCATGAACAAGTCATGCACATATCATACGATGTATGCATGAGTGGTTTATCATCGGGAGATCTGTTTTTACAATACAGGGGGCCGCTATAAGGCTGAGTTCTATAAAACTTGCCTAAAAATCGCCAACCGCCAAATTGTGCCATATATGATTTTCATTCCCGTCACGTGTTGTGTGGGTGTTCGTTTTGACAGGAATCATGGCATTGATTTATAGGGTCGTTTCATCAGTTTTTCCTATGGGAAATATACTATTTGAACGCAAATCCATTATCTACTCGATTTTTGCTATCTAGCTTCAATTGTGGACGGTATCTCCACCTCGCCACGATTTAAGCAAGGTAATATGAGTAGGCATGATTTTCCGGTAGTATTCATAGATATAAAAACCCTGAGAAAAACGAACACTTTAGCAGCAGGTCAAGTTGTAACGAGTATCAATAACATTGTGTCGGGAAAAGAAAGTATATTGAAAGGTATGTTAAATCTATGTTTAGTATTATTTTTGTATGAACATGCTTGTAGGTTTTGGAGGGGTTTACTTCTAGTATACCCCAACTTTCTGAAGCCTATTCTGAATTCACTGTTGAAGCCTGTAGTGATTAGGCTACTAGCTTTGCCAGCTAGACGTCGCAGGATCGATCCCAGGCTTCTCCAGTAGTAGAGTGAGTCTTTCTAAGTGAGGTCCTGTCTCATTCTGACCCTAGATGTTGGTGAGACGTAAAGTTTGGACACCCGCTCATTATAGATTCATTTAGGCTTTTAGTCCCCTTTTGTAGAATGTAATTAATAAACGCCGGGTCACTCGTTTGATCCATGACTTTTGACTAGCTGTGGTTAGAAAACCGTGGTTCCGTCTCTATATGATATTAGGTGTAGAGGGGACGTAAACTTAAGACGGGTTTAACCATATCTTCATCATCAGGGCAAACTCTTACAAGAGCCTGTCGGGTTATCCGTGATGATGAACCGTAATGAATTTTATTTTACAAGCGTGTTCACGATGATTAGAAATAATTTTGTTCAAGAAGAATTACGAGTTCATTTTGTAATGATGCCGTTTTTGTCTGATAACTCAGTTTGTGCATGTATGTACATATAAAGAACGAGATAATGATAAGTGGGAGTATTTGGTCGCCACACGTCATAACAGCCTGAGTGGCGGGGATGATGTCAGCTGCGTCATCGGCGTCGCGAGGACGGTTGTGACGGGGTGCCTACCAAATACAGAGAGAATTTACGGCAAACAGTGTTGGCCCTTATGAGACACTAACAAATGTTGTGGATTATAGATGAAAATCTTCTGTTTGTAGTTTCTATCTGTTATTAATGTAATGAATTTGTGAATAGCTATATTTGTGAGCCGTGTCGCGGAGAAGGATATGAAATAGAGTTTGTTATGTTTCCTGTAATTGGCGGCTGACCAGGTAGCGCAAAGGCGTGGTCTGTTCAATTGCCTCTTACTTGTGATAATGTAGTGAGCACAAATTTGATGAGTATTATGCTCAGCAGTATTGAGCATTAATTGTTTTCTGTAGTGCTCAGTAAGGAAACATGAACTTTGAGTATTATTGTGTCAAGCGCTGGGTGCTGATAATTTGATGCACAGTCAAGTTGAGTTCTGCTGTACGGTTATTTGTCGCATGCACTAATCAGCCTGTATGTCTGGTCGGCGCATGCGCAATAACGGTATATGCATGAACATATTCTTACTTCTCCGGGAGGGGGATCATGATATAGCATGTATGTTTTGTGACTTGTGTCTTAGTCCAGTTATCGTAATTTGCAGGCACAACAATGTGTGGTGACCTGCTGCTCCCTGCTTCATAGCAGCAGGTACTGGTACGACGCTGGGGGTTAGGGTCCAGCAAGGGCGGACAGACCACCGTAATCAGCGCATACCATTGTCCATTGTGAACAAATGTGAGACCATCCAAATGGAAGAGGTCAACTAAATAACCTGCAGGTGATTCGGACGAATCAGATTAGTGCGATCGCTAAACCTGTGATCGGCAACAAGGTCGATAGACTAGTTTGCACTAGTTCGCGAGAGGAAGATTCACGCGAGAGGGGGATTCACCCTAAGTTATAAACTGGCCAGTCGCGTCTTGTGTTGTTTCTTTTTTTGTTTTTGTTGTTGTTTTTGTTGTTTGCTTCTGTAGGTATTCACGTCACCCGTTCCGAGCACAGAACATTGTTTTGCCTTCGGAGCGGACGTCGTGAGTTGGCTACAGAAGCAACAAATTGTGATGTTTTGTGTTAGTAAGTGTTGTATATAGATACTGTAAATAATTCATGTCATTCATCTAATATCTTTCTTGTGCCCGTACACCTGTCAGAGATCACGCTCGGTTCTCTTGTCAGCATGGGGGTTTGCGGGACGCCGTAAACCCGCATGTAACATTTGGTGTCAGTGAAGTGAGGATTTGATCTCTGGCTGGTGTTCCCGGCTGTGGAACAGCACATTGATACTCTGAATCATCAATTAAAAAAAAAATGTATTGACAGCCACATTTAGAAATTAACTTGGATCTTCCTTCCTGCGTTGATGAAGTGCGAAACCCATGTATTCAACTAAATGGATACTGACAAGTTTATACTTACTGAGCAGAAAGGCAAGGCAAACCCCATTTTTTCTTGGTAACGAAAACTTTAAGTAGACCCCACTTAATTGTATTACCTGACATACTACTAAGTTAAACCGGAGTTACTAATTGATCTTACCCACACATGATTCTGACGTAGTGACGTTGACAATTTACTGACGTTGACATAACGGTAGCGTTAATATTTACGCTGTGGCTTGAGGTTAGGTGTGACGTAATAGAAACATTAATGGTGACTTGTTATGATCGGAGTTTTGTAATGTGATGAAACTTCGGATTGTAGCATTTTACTGTAAACGTCGTCAGTTTATGACGTCATATTAGACTACCAGTACGCAACGTCATACTTTGCTGAAAGCATTTGACATTTCAAATCGCGTGTGCTTTAATAACTAACGTTTTAGTTAGATTAACGCGTATAACACATATCTTAACGTTTTAGTTAAGCCCATTCAATCATCACTGATCATAACTGATCAGTTTATAGTGGTTTTGATAGTAACGTGAGATTTACGTTATCAATAATGGAGCGTTTAATGCAAATGGGAAAGGACTTAGGTTATGAGGGGAAGGAGTTACAAGGTTTTGTTAAGGAGCAGCAAGATATTACGCGGGCAGAAAGGCAAGAGCAAAGGGATTTAGAAAGGTTAAGGTCTGAAGAAAAGGAAAAGGAAAGGGCTGAAAAAGAAAAGGAAAGGGCACATGAACTAGCTAAGTTAGAAGAAAAGGAAAAGGAAAAGGAAAGGGCACATGAACTAGCTATGTTGAATGTTAATAAGGAACTTGAAATGGCACGCATTAAGACTGAAAGGGAGGCAAAAGAGATTAGTGAGACCCATTTAGAACAAATAAAACATGGGTTTGAGCTTCAGCACCAAGAATTAAGGAATCAATTAGAAATGCAGAGAACGAAGCTCGAGCTAGAATTTGAAAAGCAAAAAGCTGAGAAGGTGGCTCATGCCCGGGATCCTAAGTTACCTTATTTTGAAGAGGGTAAAGATAAAATGGATAGTTATTTATCTAGGTTTGAGAAATATGCTACGGCTAATAAATGGGATAAGAGTGTTTGGGCCGCGTATTTAAGTGCATTGCTCAAAGGTCGCGCACTTGACGTATATGACCGATTGTCAAATGAGGATGCGGCGGATTATGATAAGTTAAAGGACGCTTTATTAAAGAATTTTGACATGACAGAGCGCGGATTTAGGAAGCAGTTTCGTTATAGTAGGCCCGAGAAATCAGAAACGTTCATACAGTCCAGTAGTAGACTGAGAAGTTATTTAGAAAAATGGCTTAATATGGCAAAGATAGAAAAATCTTTTCCGGCTGTCTGTGATTTCATGGCAAGGGATCAGTTCCTGGAGTCATGTAATAGAGAACTGTATGTACATCTGAAGCCAAAACAGTTTGGTAATTTAGATGAAATGGCTAGGGAGGCAGATTTGTTTGCAGAAGCGCGCGGGGGCGTATATAGTTGCATTAATAAGGGGCAACGCGATAATAGAGGCGCAGCGCAGGGTAAACAGGACAAAGTTGACTCGAACAAACCGAGTGGTAGATCGGATATCAAGTGTAGCATATGCGGTAAGGGGCATTTAACAATTAAATGTTTTAAGAACCCCGACAGGAAACAATTGTATAGTGCAGAGGTAGGAGCAACTGGAGTTGGGGATAGCGGTGTTAAGGAAAATTTTAACACGCGCGTAGAGACTCAAGGTTCTCAGGTTAAGAATGAGAATACGCAGAATGTAGGTCGTGGTTATACACGTGGTCAAGGTAATTTTAGAGGGTCTTTTCGCGGACGCGGTAAGAATAATAGCACACCACGTGGCGCAGCACACCAAGTTAGTTTTTGTCAAACGGAAGTAACTAGGAAAGGTGATGAGATTGGAAGTATTTTTGAAAATAAGGTTGGTGATCCTTTGATTTCGGATAGGGAGGAGTGTAGTAAGGAAACTAGGGAAGGTGTCTGTTACTTCTTAAAGGCAAGGTTACCGACGGCACAAGGATTGGTTAATATTAAAAAGGTGGTTGTATTAAGAGATACTGGGTGTACAGGCTGTGTCGTTCGGAGAAGTTTGGTTTCGGATAGTCAGTTAATAGGGAAGGAATCGAATGTTACGTTGATTGATGAATCCACACAAAGGTATCCTTTGGCAATGATTGAAATTGATTGTCCTTTTTTCACTGGGAAAACTGAAGCTTTGTGTATGGATGATACGTTGTACGATTTGGTTATCGGTAACATTGATGGATCAAAACTTCCTGATATGTCTCATTTCTCAGCTGCGGCTGTAACTAGGTCTCAAACTAGACAGGATGAGAAGCCTTACAGAAAACTTAAGGTTCCCGATCAGATCATTAACGATGACAAGGAGGCTTTCAAGCAAGCTCAGGTTGATGATCCAACTTTGGAAAACATCAGGAAAAGGGTTGTATCTGGGAACAAGACTGTGAGTCGTGGTTTAAACCGAGGTGAAACTAGGTTTATTGAGAAAAAGGGTTTGGCATATAGGGAGTTCACAAAGGTTAACAAAGTCTCTTTCCAACTTGTGGTCCCTCAAAGTTTCCGAGGAAAGGTGTTGAAACTGGCTCATGAAACGCTATGTCTGGACATATGGGTATTAGGAAGACATTGGATAGAGTTGTAACTGAGTTTTACTGGCCCGGTATTTGCGGTGATGTCGCTAGATTTTGTAAATCTTGTGATATTTGTCAGAGAACTATTCAGAAAGGTCGGGTCACTAAAGTACCTCTAGGAAAAATGCCATTGATTGATACGCCATTTAAGAGGGTGGCAGTGGACATAGTTGGTCCAATTGAGCCTCGATCTGATAGGAAATCTCGGTATATTTTAACCATGATAGATTATGCGACAAGGTATCCAGAGGCGATAGCTTTACCGAGTATTGAGACGGAACGTGTCGCGGAAGCGCTTATTGAAATGTTTAGTAGGGTTGGCATTCCTGATGAAATGTTGACTGATTGTGGATCACAGTTTACTGCTGAGGTAATGAAGGAAGTCAGCAGACTTCTTTCTCTTCAACAGTTAACGTGTAGTCCGAGACACCCAATTTGCAACGGCTTGATTGAGCGTTTCCACGCTACGGTAAAGCAGATGTTACGTCGCATGTGTGCTGAACGTCCAAAAGATTGGGATAAATATCTTCCAGCTTTATTATTTGCGGTTAGGGAAGTCCCACAAGAGTCTTAAGGATACTCCCCTTTTGAGTTGTTATATGGACGTAACGTCAGAGGTCCAATGGCAATATTAAGAGAATTATGGGCTGAAGAGGTACGCGATGAGCAAGTTCTTTCGACGTATCAGTACGTTATTGAGCTAAGGGAACGGTTAGAGCAGACATGCAAATTAGCGCGTGATAATTTAAAGAAGGTTCAGATTAAGCAGAAAGCTTATTATGATAAAGGCGCGAGGTCGCGTAAATTTGACGTCGGCGATAAAGTGCTGTTGTTACTACCGACAAACAGTAATAAATTATTGCTTCAATGGAAAGGTCCTTATGAAGTGGTTGGGGTAGTGAACAGAATGGATTATAAGATTGACGTCAATTGAAATGTTAACACATATCACGCTAACATTCTGAAACAGTATGTTGAGCGTCAGACTGTGACGTCTCATTGTCTGATCTCTAAACCTATTATGTCGACAGACAGTCATGACAGAAATGACGTCGACGAGTCTTCATTTGAAGACAGCAGTTTTCAAACTGCAGAGCAACCAGAAAGTGACGGTGACGTTAGCGTCCCACACACACTAACGTCAGAGAAGAGTGAGGAGACAGAAGGGCTGAGAGAACAGCGCCTTGCAGGACTGACATGTCAGACAGACCAAATTATATGTACCACATTTATGTCAGAACCTGTGAAAACAATCAAATCAGTTAAGCCAGAAAGGCCACCGCCAGTAAGATTAAAACGACATCCGTTTTCTAACAAACAACAGAGTGTCAGGGGAGCAGGAAAATTCTGGGGCAAACCACCATAGCTTAATAGCAATTTTACTAGCGAAAATTTGGGGACAGACTACCTTAGTAGGTAATTTTTCGCACGGTTGTTGTGTAAATAGCTGTCTTGTTTAGATAGGTTCATCCTGTTCCATCTCTGTACACAAAGAAAAAACATTTATGATTGTTTTTTTCTCCAAAAGGGGAAACCTTTGTTACGAGATGGAATAGGAAACCTCTCTGGTGCTTATGCACATCTAAATTATTTTAGTAGATATATGGTAGGGCGGTGCGAGTGAAATATTTTAGGTGAAATATGGTAGGCAAAATGTGCTGCTCCATGAACAAGTCATGCACATATCATACGATGCATGCATGAGTGGTTTATGGAGATCTGTTTTTTACAATACAGGGGGCCGCTATAAGGCTGGGTTCTATAAAATTTGCCTAAAAATCGCCAACCGCCAAATTGTGCCATATATGATTTTCATTCCCGTCACGTGTTGTGTGGGTGTTCGTTTTGACAGGAATCATGGCATTGATTTATAGGGTCGTTTCATCAATTTTTCCTATTGGAAATATACTATTTGAACGCAAATCCATTATCTACTCGATTTTTGCTATCTAGCTTCAATTGTGGACGGTATCTCCACCTCGCCACGATTTAAGCATGGTAATATGAGTAGTCATGATTTTCCGGTAGTATTCATAGATATAAAAACCCTGAGAAAAACGAACACTTAAGCAGCAGGTCAAGTTGTAACGAGTATCAACAACATTGTGTCGGGAAAAAGAAAGTATATTGAAAGGTATGTTAAATCTATGTTAAGTATTATTTTTGTATGAACATGCTTGTAGGTTTTGGAGGGGTTTACTTCTAGTATACCCCAACTTTCTGAAGCCTATTCTGAATTCACTGTTGAAGCCTGTATTGATTAGGCTACTAGCTTTGCCAGCTAGACGTCGCAGGATCGATCCCAGGCTTCTCCAGTAGTAGAATGAGTCTTTCTAAGTGAGGTCCTGTCTCATTCTGACCTTAGATGTTGGTGAGACGTAAAGTTTGGACACCCGCTCATTATAGATTCATTTAGGCTTTTAGACCCCTTTTGTAGAATGTAATTAATAAACGCCGGGTCACTTGTTTGATCCATGACTTTTGACTAGCTGTGGTTAGAAAACCGTGGTTCCGTCTCTATATGATATTAGATGTAGAGGGGACGTAAACCTAAGACGGGTTTAACCATATCTTCATCATCAGGGCAAACTCTTACAAGAGCCTGTCGGGTTATCCGTGATGATGAACCGTAATGAATTTTATTTTACAAGCGTGTTCACGTTGATTAGAAATAATTTTGTTCAAGAAGAATTACGAGTTCATTTTGTAATGATGCCGTTTTTGTCTGATAACTCAGTTTGTGCATGTATGTACATATAAAGAACGTGATGATGATAAGTGGGGGTATTTGGTCGCCACACGTCATAACAGCCTGAGTGGCGGGGATGACGTCAGCTGCGTCATCGGCGTCGCGAGGACGGTTGTGACGGGGTGCCTACCAAATACAGAGAGAATTTACGGCAAACAGTGTTGGCCCTTATGAGACACTAACAAATGTTGTGGATTATAGATGAAAATCTTCTGTTTGTAGTTTCTGTCTGTTATTAATGTAATGAATTTGTGAATAGCTATATTTGTGAGCCGTGTCGCGGAGAAGGATATGAAATAGAGATTGTTATGTTTCCTGTAATTGGCGGCTGACCAGGTAGCGCAAAGGCGTGGTCTGTTCAATTGCCTCTTACTTGTGATAATGTAGTGAGCACAAATTTGATGAGTATTATGCTCAGTAGTAGTGAGCATTAATTGTTTTCTGTAGTGCTCAGTAAGGAAACATGAACTTTGAGTATTATTGTGTCAAGCGCTGGGTGCTGATAATTTGATGCACAGTCAAATTGAGTTCTGCTGTACGGTTATTTGTCGCATGCACTAATCAGCCTGTATGTCTGGTCGGCGCATGCGCAATAACGGTATATGCATGAACATATTCTTACTTCTCCGGGAGGGGGATCATGATATAGCATGTATGTTTTGTGACTTGTGTCTTAGTCCAGTTATCGTAATTTGCAGGCACAACAATGTGTGGTGACCTGCTGCTCCCTGCTTCATAGCAGCAGGTACTGGTACGACGCTGGGGGTTAGGGTCCAGCAAGGGCGGACAGACCACGGTAATCAGCGCATACCATTGTCCATTGTGAACAAATGTGAGACCATCCAAATGGAAGAGGTCAACTAAATAACCTGCAGGTGATTCGGACGAATCAGATTAGTGCGATCGCTAAACCTGTGATCGGCAACAAGGTCGATAGACTAGTTTGCACTTGTTCGCGAGAGGAAGATTCACGCGAGAGGGGGGTTCACCCTAAGTTATAAACTGGCCAGTCGCGTCTTGTGTTGTTTCTTTTTTTGTTTTTGTTGTTGTTTTTGTTGTTTGCTTCTGTAGGTATTCACGTCACCCGTTCCGAGCACAGAACATTGTTTTGCCTTCGGAGCGGACGTCGTGAGTTGGCTACAGAAGCAACAAATTGTGATGTTTTGTGTTAGTAAGTGTTGTATATAGATACTGTAAATAATTCATGGCATTCATCTAATATCTTTCTTGTGCCTTACCCCACAGCTGCCCGTACACCTGTCAGAGATCACGCTCGGTTGTCTTGTCAGCATGGGGGTTTGCGGGACGCCGTAAACCCACATGTAACACCGTGAAATGAACACATATTATATAGAGAAAATGCGGATTGTGGCCACGTAAAATCGATTTAAGCCCCCCTCCCCAGTGGAATTCGTTTCCGCTGACCGTTCCAAGGCGGTTCATCTGTCGCGGTTTATTTTGATTTGTGTCGCTTATATTATTTTATTTTGGATTGCCTTTTGGCCATTTTGTGGGAAAGTAACTGTCCTTATGGCTTTCCGCTGTTGGTGTTTCCGTTGGGGTCTGTTGCTTCATGTTTGTGTTTCTTTCCCTTTGGTGTCTCTGATGGGAGCTGTGGGTTAATTGTATCGATTCCTGATCATTGCCTCTACTTCTATTTTACGGGGGTATACATCATTTTTCTTGTTTCTGCTCCAAGACATATGTTGTGGGTACTCGTTAGAGGCAGTTCTAACGAGTACCCACAATCCATGTTTGCAGTAAAAATGCGAAAAATATCACGGATTTTCATCAGAATGGCCATTTTGGAGATGTGAAAAAATGTCGCACGGGTGTGTTATCGTAATGGAAATATAATAGCTCTAAATAAGGGGGTCTGAGGATAATTTGAGAATTTTCTTGTTTCTGCATCAAAGTATGCTGTGGGTACTTGATGGAATTACGCGAGGCATATGCCTCTGACCAGAAATAGGGCTACTGATCAACGTTATTCTTCAGTCCATCACGAAAACACGCCTATATAATTTTGATCCCCAGAACCTCACTTTTACATAGTAAAACTGGGGTTTACAGGGGGTAAACCTTATTTTTCTTATTTCTGCTCTAAAATATAGATTATGGGTACTTGTTAGAACCGCCTCAATGAGGCGATTCTAACGAGTACCCACAGTCTATATTTTGAGCAGAAATAAGAAAAATATCACAATTTTTCATCTAGATATTTTCACTTTTTGGGCGATAAACGTTACAATGTATTTGTATAGGCGTATTTTCATTATGCTTATTTGAGACGATGTTTTAATTTCTATTCATATAAAAACTTACAATATGTTCCACGAAAGGGTTAATTCAATGAAAGCAAGGAATACACCACAGAACTGAAAAGTATGGAGTGTACAAGTTTTTCTGGGCCAGACTAGCTAGTTTCGGCCAACTAGGCCTCATCAGTGACCCTCAAATACACGTACACGTATTTTCAAATTTTCAAATTCCACAATGGACTTACTTTATCCCAAAAGGACAAGAAAATATAATCTACACCACAAACCTACATGTATCTATTTTTTTCTGACAGGAAATCCTAAACATTCTTTGGCAAGAAACTTTAAATACCTTATTTGAATTTTCGTTAGGCTCCCTCACATTTTAAGACGATGCCAGACCCCGAGGTTATAATTTTTTTTTCATGCTCAACTCAGGTGAGCATGAAATTTGTAATGCTCATAACTGTTATAATACAAACAAATCAGGCAATTTTCTTGCTCAGATCAACGTTTGTTGGCATTTTAAAATTTATGAGCAGGATAAATTTCATGCTAAAGTGAGCTGAGCATGAACAAAGTTTTATAACCTCGGGCCCAGGCGATTCCGACGCCTGAGAATACAAACCTTAATTGAATTTGCATATTTTGACTGTATACATGCTTGATACGTGTTCTAGTAAACAAGCAGGGCACCGACTTTGAGACTTACGTTGATTTCGCTCAATATGTTTTCAGACAGACATATTGAGAACTTTAGAATTTATTGCATACCAATCCATCTTATAAACTTGGAAAGCTTATGTTCGTTGATCCTTCTCAGCAAATTTAGAGCATCTATTCAAATGCTCATTGAAACATTTATTTTCCACCGTGACTTCGACATTATGGAGATTCACAGACTGACAAATTACTCCTCCAATTCAATTTCTAACAAAATGCAGTTGTATTTATATCTATTCCTGTGCAAATACTGATGTACATTCTTCGGAATATAGAAGCCTCCGTGGTGCAGTGGTTACGCTACTCGCCTTGTAAACCAGGGATCGCAGGATCGCTCCCGGGCTTCTCCAGACTTTCGGATGAGTCTTTAAACCGAGGTCCCGTCTCCGTATGACCTTAGCTGTTGGTGGGACGTAAAACAAAAACTCACTCACTCACTCTTCGGAATATAGTTTAATTTCAATGACTAGAACACCTTCGGCGAAGTGGAATTTTGTTCGAACTTTTGAGCGTTACTTAAACTACCAGGCCATGAGGCATATTGGGGATGAACTTAGGATATATTTTCGACTTTTTATAAAATACATGTAATTGTATGTTGTATGTACTGATATATCTGCTAGCATCCGGATCCTGGTCACAGTCACATGACCAGTCTAAGTGAAGTGCGCAGAACTGCAGTTGGTGCTCAAAGTTTCTAAACTTTTTTTTTCAAATGTTTTCATTTTTTTATTAGATTGACTCTGTTTAGTGATCAGATGAAAATATGTGCAAAGATGCAGTAAAATTCATATATTAAGACCACCTTTGGGACCGTTCAAAAGCGGTCTTGAAGACCACTTTTGAACAGCCCCAAAGGTGGTCTCTGACTAGAGGGCACTGGGTGTAGAAAAGACAAACAAAGAATAACTGCAACCTAATAAATAAGCTTTCTAAAGAAGAATTAGTTAGGGCCCTATATTGCGGGTGCCCTATAGTAATCACCCTGTCCGTCCGTCCGTCTATCCGTTTGTCCGTCCACATTTTTTATGCTTTTTTTTCTAAATAACATACAAACCGTCAAATGCATGAACTTCAAACTTTAAATATAAAGTCATAATATCATTACACAATTTCATGGTATGTTACGTAACTCTAGCTGCAATACTCTCAGAGTTATGGCCCTTTAAAAAACTTGAAAATGTCCACATTTTTCATGTTTTTTTTTTCTTTTTCTTAATAACTTACAAACTATCAAACATATCAACTTCAAACTTTAAATATAAGGTCACATTATCATTACATAATTTGATGGCAAGTATTGTAACTGTAGCGTCTCAGAGTTATGGCCCTTGAAAAAACTAAAAAACTCAGCTTTTTTCGTCTTTTTTCATCTTTATTTCAAAACCCCTATAGATATTCAAATTAAACTTCCTATAGTTATTGACAGTTGCCCTATAGTAATGCCCTGTCTGTCCGTCCGTCCGTCCGTCCATCTGTCTGTCCAACTGTTCATCTGACCGTCTTTCCATCAACATTTGTCATGCTTACAAACCTTCAAACGCATCAATTTCAATCTTTAAACGTATGATCACAACAACATTATACGATTTCATTGAAAGTTACTTAACTCTAACCACAATACTATGAGAGTTATAACCCTTTGAAAAACATAAAAAATCAGCTTTTTTTCGTCTTTTGTTTTCATTTTAATTTCAAAACCAATATAGATATCCAAATGAAAATGAAGCCGAAGTTATTGACAGTTGCCCTATAGTAATACCCTTTCATTTTTTTATTCATAACTTACAAACCGTCAAACGCATCAAAGTCATACTTTAGATATAAGGTCACACTATCATTACACAATTACGAGGACTGTTCAAATATGAATGCAAGTAGAACTTTTTCTCATGCACTAATGCGAAAATCACCTGGAAATAAAAAGCACAGCGTAGAACAACATTTTACCTATACATTGATACCAAAATTGTTAAAATCCGTCCACTTTAGCCATGTATATCGTTCGATAAACACTGTCTACTCTTGTATACTAATACAAAACATGGTTGGAAGAAGGTCAGAGTACGCCGTTGAAATACGGTCCTATATTAAGAATCGTTGTATTCTTGGTATACGGTGCAAAGACATTTTTGATGAAATATGTTCGGTTTATGGGCATAATGAAATGTCTTTTCCGACAGTTTTTCGTTGGTGTAAGAAATTCAGCTGTGGGCTAGGCTCAACAGAAGATGCACCACATGATCGTCGACCGAAAAGAGCAACATCTGCCAAGATGGTTGCTAGAGTGAAAGAAATAGTTGCTACCGATGCACGATACACCACTAGGCAGATAGCTAGTATGGTTGGCATCTCATTAGGAGCAGCTCATACAATTCTGAAACGGGATTTGAAAATGAGAAAGATCTGTGCTAGATGGATTCCCCATCTGTCGACAGATGAACAGAAAAAGACACGCGTTCAGTGCGCCAAGAAGTTGCGTAAAAAGTTTCCAAATTACAATGCACGGTCTTTCGCTAATGTCGTCACAGGTGACGAGACATGGGTTCACTTTTTTGAGCCAAAACGAAAGATTCAGAACAAAATATGGGCAACAAAGTATTGCAAAAGACCATGCATTGCAAAGCGGACGATGAGCGTCAAGAAGGTAATGTATGCCATATTCTTTTCAAATCAGGGCCCTGCTATTCAGGTTGCTGAACTCCCTCACCCCCCGTATTCCCCTGACCTTGCCCCGTGTGACTTTTGTTTTTGTTCCCGCGGCTGAAAAAATACCTTTCTGGTCGAAAATTTGTACAGCGCAAACACCTCGGTTCTGCAATATGCCAGTGCCTTCATAGTATACCTCGAAAAGACAACCAAAATGCATTCAATGATTGGATCAGAAGACTGAAAGTTTGTATATCTGTTAAAGGGGAATACTTTGAGGGGACAAAATATATTTTTCATCAAAATCTATCACGGAATCATTTTTATGTGCTTAGTTGCATTCATATTTGAACAGTCCTCGTACATTGCAAGCTACGTAACTCTAGCTACAATACTCTAAGAGTTAAGGCCCTTTGAAAAAATCCAACTCCTCTGATGGCACTGTTGGGGCTCTAGTCAGTCTCACTGACAGCTCTAGTCTCAATTGGTCTTAATAGCAATTACACTAATAATAGTAAATGTGGAAAAACACTATCATCATTGAAATAGTTTCATTCAAATAACTGTCCATTGTGTATTATAAGAATCTTATATGGCTGTGTGTGTGTGGGGGGGGGGGGGGGGGTGGATGGAAAAATCCGTCCCGAGGGTCACTGTCCAGCATCACGAGGCTTGCCGAGTGATGCCGGACAGTGATCCCGAGGGACGGATTTTTCTATCCACCCCTCACACCCATACAGGATTCTTTTTCTTGCATACCTTCCATTTCTTAGCAGGGATTTTAATGCTACAATCACTTCGAGTACAGACGTTCGCCATATTGTGATGGCAGTACAGGAATGTTTAGTGACGTCACGTAACGTGCTGTGACGTCAACCTTAACGACGGCGCATACGACGTCGTAATCAACCAGTGCATTTATCAAACACGCGATTATATTCGAACACCAGGGACAGAACACAAATTTCTATCCCAGGGTAAAACCACGGATTTCCTTGTCTTGTGTGCAGGAATTATAGTTTCCAAGACATTTTGGGATTGGTTCTTAGATTTAGTCCTTTCCTGAGTGACCTTTTCTTACTAGTTTCTAGTGTAAAACGATCTGCTGAACCTATCATCAGTTTTTTTTTACCCCGTTCTGATACCACCGCCCAGCGAAAGTCACAAGAAAGAACAGGTCTACATAAAGCTTTGGTGCAGTGGTAAAGCATCGGATTTGAGATTGAGAGCTAGCTGGTTCGATCCCTGCAAGCGCCAAGTGTTGTTTCCTTGAGAAAGAGACTTTAGCCACATTGCTTAGTACTGTTCCTACCTAGGAAAAGGGGCCACATGGAAGATTAGTACCAGTACTAAATCTGTTACCATCTATAAATAAGGTCGATCATTATTATTATTTTAAGTTAAGAAAACCCAACCAGAGCCTACCGTGCGTTGAAACAAAGTATTCAAGCTATCAGGACAGCAGCTCGAACTTATGGAGTTCCTGTGCCGACACTGTGAGACAGAGATAGAGATATTGGTCTTGTTTGTTTGTTTGTTTGTTTGATTTGAGGTTTAACGTCCCCGTCAGCACTGCATAGATCATTTTGGAGAAGTTGCTTCCAATTGTGTGTGTCTTTTACACGAGACTGAGATGAAACATCTCAAGTCCTGTCTCCTAATGAAGCCAATATGGTTTATAAGCAAGGAGGGTCCGACTTATATCGCCTTGCCTGGGCAGGCTTAGATCCTCTAAGCGGTTTACTAGTACTCGTGTGCGGTCGGTTTCAGCTCTGCGTGGAAGCATCATGCAACCCATCTATTTCTTCAAGCCCCGATGGGCGGCGGTCGGTTTCAGCCATGCGTGGAAACTTCATGCACCCTATCTATTTCTTCAAGCTCCGATGGGCAGGGGCCTAGAGATATTGGTCTGCTTGATCCAGAGAACGATGTTTGAGGATCCGATCAATTATTGACAAAAGATGAAGAACTACGTTGGAAGAGCATGTTGAACATTTAGCTGAACTTGGCTATGGTTACACAAATATGCCTTTATATATCATATTGTTTTGTTGTGGTTCGTTTTACAAAAATGTATGCTCTAAATGCAAAAAGTGTCGACGCAGATCAGACACCGCGTTCCGTGGAGTCTGATCTGTATCTACACTGTTTGCCGAGGTCCAACGAACGGGACGCTAGACATATATGGTTAAAAGGCAACCGAGTTCACGAACCATTTACAGGGGAACTTCGATGGCTCGAACACCTTTGGGACCAAATATGTTCGAGAAAATGGTTGTTCGAGCCACTGAGAGTTAGCCATAGAATCATATCAGGAGGCATAATGCTTATATGAAGACAAGGTATGACGTGTGTACTCATTAGAATCGCCTCATCGAGGCGATTCTAATGCGTACACACAGCGTACCTTTTCACAATGAAAGAGCTTTCTAAATTATACCTAACTATGATTTATCAGGGCATAAGAAAAGCATTTTTCTAGGAACTCAAGCAAGTGTTCGAATCAGCCACGAGCCGTCGGTGTTTGAGCCATCGACATTACACTGTAAGTTCTAGACAAAATAAGGAAAATTCTTCCAACACTGTCCAAAACTAATCTATATCTGGAGTTATTGACCAAGAACGAGTTCGAACCTAGCAGGCACACGTCGCTAGGGCAACGTCAAATCAACGTCGATGCAGCGTCGTTGCACCGACGTTGCACCGACGTAGATATGACGTTGCACGGACGTTGATGTGACGTCACAATAACGTCATGTGCCTGCTGGGAAATAGCCGTGGTAAACTAGTCATCCGTGTTATTCAAGCTTCACTGTACATTGATTCATTGAGACCTTTCCACAGTGTTTATGTGAAATTTGAAGCATTTTCGCTCCAGTGCAGACTTCTCGATATAATTTGCTATTTGCAATCATATTCAACGTGAAGAAACAGTGTGAACCAGTCAAAAATATGCAGGGATACTTTAGATTGGTTCCCTTGTCGTAAATGTCTCCGCTAGGTGGCTACAACATATTTGGCGAAATGACCATAAATGAAAGTTTACAATTTACAAGTATGAGATTTCACAAAAAGCTTGCCTTACGCTAGCAAGTGGCACAACGTATCTGTAATTGAATGTATCCTCATTCCAGCTTCCGCAAATTGTTGAACCGTCTGGCAACGTCCTTTTCGTATGCGTGACGTTGATTTACAATATATTTGAACTGACAAAAAGCAAAATAAATATAAAGATTAAGATAAAGGAGCTTTATTTATTTAACGTCGCATATCCGAAACAAATAGCATAAGCTTTTATTGCGACAAACAAAGTATCCTTTAACAAATACTTACCTGTCTTCATTTATCTTCCTAGGACTACCCCTGATAATGTAAGCGTCAGTCAAGGGAGCTCCTAGTACTATTTTTACGCCTTTGGTATGGCGCGGCCGGGGATCGAACCCGCGACCTCCCATTTCCGAAGCAGACGCTCTACCACTGAGCTATCGGGACCGGTATATACTAATGAAGATGGCCAGAAAAGGCGACATAACAGAAAACATAATACCAATGGCACCAACAGGAAGGGCAAACCAAATTTTTTGCTATACAGTGGGAATGCAACGGAAAGGAAAGTAATCAGCTGCCTCTTCTCCAACGAGAAAAAGGTGTTCTATCAGTCTTGGGGAATCAATTGCTGAGGCTGAAAGTCACTATAGTTTCTGTGTCAGTATAATCAGTTTTACTGGCATGATGTTGCATTGAAGTTGGTACGGCGTTGCATAGACGTCATGTGCCCGCTGGGAATAACTAATCTTTCTTATGGGTGGCTCGGATCCAATATACAAATATATTGTTTCTTGTTAGCGTCGTACAAACGCGTAATACGACCTACGTTTTATAACAAAAAAAAGAAAAAAAAAAAAAAAAAAAAAAAAAGAAAACTAATGTAATCCCTGTAATCCCAACTTCATTGCAGTTACATGTAACATACTGATATCCAGTAACTGAAAACCACTACTCGAAAGGATAGTAACTAGTACTCTGCGCGGAAATAAATTTGATTGCTCAGGCAGACTAAAGTTGTTGTTAAATGCTCGTATCTAAGTTAATGAGGTATAGTGTGTTGCACGTACGTGTACACGTTAGGCCACAGTCACGTTTAGAGAACGGCATTTTGTACGGATCGAGGTCATCGGATGCGGGGATCGATGACTTCGTCCCATGAAGTTGGTGGTTCTACAAGCAGCACTTCTGCATTGCCAAGCCGGTAGGAGATGCTGAGAGCTTGTACCAACATCTGGACACACGTAAAATGCCTTAGCTTGAACGAACGAACGTAGCAGTGTCATCATCATCATTATTCTCTGTTCAGCTCTTGAGCAGCTAATCCAGATCGATACCACAACATGTCTGGATTTATGAAAGAGTACGTCCAGAGCCACTTGTGGCTTTCTTGAAGTCATGCCGACTTCATTGGATTCCTGAGGTGACCACAGGCCTTCATAACCAGAGTGTCACTGTCGTTTGACGTTAGGATCTGCGCAGTCCAGCCCCAGCCAGAACCAAGAAGGCAGCTCCAAGACTACGTCAAGCAGTACCACCAGCAGTCTAATTCCAGATTTCTGGCCTGGCCGAGGCAACATTTTCAGAAACTGAATGCAGATACATATTGACAAGACCTTACCAGTGAGATTGTCTAATGCTTGATTTCTTTATAAATAGCCTCACCGAGACAATTTTCCACTAACTTGCACCTCCGTATAAATTTCAAACCGATAGAGATATTTTATTTTTCGGCAAACAGATATATATTGATAAGATGTAGCCAACAATGTTGTTTAATGCCTGATTTCTTTATATAAATGGCATTGCCAAGGCAAAATATTCACAAACTGATTGCAGGTATAGAAGTTTTATTTTGATAAGATTTGGCAAACAGATGTATATTGACAAGACCGTCTAATATGTTCTTGAAAGGGTTATCCTTTGGAAGCAAGGAATACACCACAGAACTGGAAAATATGGAATGTACATGTTTTCTGTGCCAGACTAGCTTGTTTCGGTCAATTAGGCCTCATCATTGACCAATTAGGCCTCATCATAATGCCTGATTTCTTCACAAGAAGCCTGGCCAAGGCAACAGTAGGATTATTATCCCCACGTTTTTCAAAGACAAAATGGGGCTATTGTAATTGTAATCGTCGTCCGTTCGTCCGTCCGTACGTCCGTACGTCTGTCTGTCCGTCTGTCCGTCCGTCTTAACGGACAACTCCTCCTAGACGGTTATAGATAGAAACTTGAAACTTTGGGAACTGATAGATCTCTGGTCTGGGGAGTGCATGACACTTTCGGAATTTCGATCACACCCCTACGGGTGGACACAGGGGTTGGGGCCCGCGGGGTTCAAAAATCAAAATTTCCAGAACATGGTCGTGTAACATATCAAAGCGAACGGCATGATGAGTAGATTATGTAGCGGCGTGGGGGTATGCGATGGTGTGCCATCGACTGCGCGATTCTAGTTTTGTTAAGTTTTAGCATGCAGAGAGATTGACAAGACCAAACAAATGAGTTTGTCTAAAGGCTGATATCTTTATAATTCGCCTCGCCGAAGCAAAAATTTCACTAACAGACATAGACGTTAAAACTTCCAACCCGCAAGAAATATTTTGATAAGTTTTTCAGGTAGATATATAGTGACAATATCTAATTAATTATATTGTTTAATGCGAATTTTTTTGATATTGATAGCCTCTCCGGGGTAAAATAATAACAAACTGATTTTAGATATATTATCCGCAAGGCATATTTCAATAATTTTGGCATGACCTAACCAATTTGTGTAATGCAATATTTTTTTCATATAAATAGCCTCGCCGAGGCAAATTTTTCACCAGCTGATGATGGACATATAATTATCAAACCGCTAGGAATATTTTGATAATTTCCCCCGGCATGAGAAGAATGTTGTGCTGTATGTAGTTTTCGTCCTGTGTCTGTTTTTCTTCCATCTGTTTTTCTTCTGTCTGTCTTGGCCCAAGAAATGATTGTTAACTGGTTTCTATAGAATTATTGCGATACAGTCACTTGCAGTTTTGTTCCGTCATAATTCTATCAATTTAACGCTCATTTCATGAGAACAAATAGCTTTTTAAGTGGCTGTCACACAAAAAAGTGACACATAACGATCTGGCCTGTCTTCAAAAAGTCACATATTGGCTGTCTGGTGACAACGCGTGGACGTCCGTCAACACTTAATTTCAAACTTTTGCTTTAATTCTAATATCTTGCTAATCACTTGTCTAATATATTTTTATTTGGTATATCGTGTTTCTTTGGCATTGCCTTAAACATGAGTCGGTCACACTCCTGAGTCAAGTGCCCGGGTTTGGCTAGCGCCAGTAATTAGAATATATAGCGATATTGGTAATTTCCAGATTTATTTTTTTCCTTTAACTTTGCAGTGTGAACTTATAATGCCTAATGCTGCTGCTGCAGCAGCTGCTGCTTCTGACAGAATGTCATGGTCGCATAAATTAAATGGCCATTGTATAGTTTTGGCATTCATCGTGTTGATTGGGGTTTTGTATGATATATTATAATTAACAGCAGATAATGTATAGCTACAGTCACATGGCTGCTGCTCCAGCTGACATAGAAGGTAAAGGTAACAGTGACAGAACTTTGCGTAATATTCATGTTACTTGTTTAGGTAAAACATTTGATCTCTATCTTTTATGTTATTGGAAGTTGATATGTGGTATTAATTGACAGCTGACAAAGTACAGTAACACTGATTTGACTTCTGCTGCCAAGATCGCACACTTTGAACTTTGATTGAGATAGTCATGTTAAAGTTTTTGTATTGTTGTGGGTTTCAACCTACGATTAGGGTTGATATGTAGACACATTAATGGGTGCATATAAGATACTGCTGTCAGCAGATCAAGGTCAAAAACTTACTATTTAGAAATTGAGATCAAGGTCTTAAACTTAAAAAATTGTGCTTTGCAATACATGGTTGCATCTGCCGATGGCATCCATGACCCCGTGGCCACTTTCTCTATTTTTTTCCTTGCCTTTCGCTGGCAAGACATTTGGCAGCTATTGGTGTAGTTGCCAATTCTACCACTGATCTGTTTTAAGGTCTCAGCTAAAACGAAGTTTAAAAACAGGAAATGCAAATTATACAACTTTAGAATTTCTCATCTTAATTTTGAGTATGACTGCTATAAAAGCGATTCACCAAATGACAGTGGTATTTGATCATTCTTGATTTTAAGGTTCTAAAGCGAATAGTTAAGGGTTGGTCATGTTTGCAAAAGACAAACATTACGCACGTTTATTATTATTATTATGTTGATTAGTATTATCATTACTATTGTGATAATGCTCTGCTCATTCTGCTGACTAGACAGCAGCAGACCTTTCCTTTGGATTCTTTTTAAAGAAGCCAACTTGTTTACATGCATGCTTTAAAATCCATATCAACTTCCGGGTTTTCTAGATGGCGGATTTGTTTGGTTTGAAGTTTAATGTCCACGGCCATTTTGGGCACAGGAGCTTGACGTAATAAAATTTAAAGGGCTTGACTCTACGTTTCTATATAATATTACATAGAAACGTAGAGATAAACCCTTTAATATTGAAATGCGTCAAGCTCCTGTGATTTTGGGGTCCTATCATTTTATCTCAATGTCGCGTAAAAGTCCCACAAAATTGGAAGCAACGTCTCCAAAATGACCTAAATTGTGTTGACGGGGATGTTAACCATTAAATCAATCAAACAAACAAACACTTCCATTGATTTTTCTCTTTCTCCTCTGTCCCTCGCTTTCATCTCTTCTGCACTCTTTTTCTCCCTTTCTCTGGGAGACGACATAAAATGACGCAAAAGGGTTGACGTGATGTTAAACCGAAAACAATCGTTCATCAACACTAGGAAATAACTACAGTAGAACTTCGATGGCTCGTTTACCATAAATGAGTCGATTACATTCTTGAGTCCCTAGCAAAATCCTCTACATAAGAAATAATGGGGGATAACTCGAAAGATTTTAGTCTTTTATCTTGCAAATGTATGCTGTGTGTACTCATTAGAATCGCCTCGATGAGGCGATTCTAATGAGTACATACCGCATACATATTCATTATAGAACACCGAAAAGATGTCAAAAAGTATCTCGTTAAGACTCCTGACAGAAATCTCAGTGGCTCGAACTACCCCTGTCTCGAACAGGTTTTCGAGGTCCCAAAGGTGTTCGAGCCATTGAAGTTCGACTGTATAACTGTTCAAACCTGTACCCGGTTCATTACGAAAACACGCCTATACAAATACATTGTAAATTTTACCAGCGAAAAATAAACATTTTCAGATGAAAAAGTTAGATATATTTTTCTTATTTCTGCTCAAAACATAGATTGTGGATACTCGTTAGAACCGCCTCGACGAGGCGATTCTAACGAGTACCCACAGTCTATATATTAGAGCAGAAATAAGAAAAATAAGGTTTACCCCTGCAAACCCCAGTTTTACTATATAAAAGTGGGGTTCAAGCGGATCAAAATTATATAGGCGTGTTTTCGTGATGAACTGTTCAAACTTGAACCCGGTTGTTAGTTCTGTCCATAAGTAGGTCATAAGGTTCAAAATCAAAAGTGACACTAAGCCATTTCTTTGAAATTGCAGCATTATAATTCCAAATTGTATTTGGACATTTTTAATATGTTTTAATGAACCAAACTTCAAGCGCCTGTGGTTGTTCAAAGAATGGTTAGCTTATCGAGCTGTTTTGTGATCAACATGTTAACTTTTCTAGCAAGTATAGCATCTAATGCAGTGGTATTGTTGCTGAAAAATGTACGTATTTGCAAAAGCTACCTACATTTTAAGCAACATATTAATTTTGTGTATCTGCCATATAAATGATCAAAGTTTTAACGATATTTTAATTTTCGACATCGTTAGTTTAAAATCGGCGCCTGAAAGATGAACTGAAATACGCGATGGGAAGGAGCTATGAGCTTGACCAATACTCGCGACTCAGAGGTGCCCATATTACTCGCGCATGTCGCCTAGAAAGCTATTGTTAAAATAAAGGCTTCTAATAAAGGCTACTTTTGGTAAAATAAAGGTAGTTATGTGTAAATTGTAAACAATAGAAATAAAATCAGCATTCAATTTCTAACCCAGTTAGAGCAAACTGAATAAGCGTCATCACCTCTTAAGTAAAATTGGAAGTAAAACTCGTAACAATATGTTCTATAAAAATGTGATCCTTCGGAAGCAAGAAGTTTTGTTTTGTTTGTATTGGAGTTTAACGGCCCAGTCAACACTATTTAGGTCATTTTTGAGGCGGTCAGTTTACCTATTAACACTTTTCCAGGGCAGGCTTATACGTAAGCGGTTAACCAGTACAGTGCACATTCTTTTGCCAGAAACTGACAACTGCCCTTTTTGAATCAGCGGAAGGGAGACAATGACCGTAGAAAAGATTTCATGATCAGCCTACACGAAATAATGTTGCCGACCCCGGCAGGTATCGAACCCGCGTCCTCCTGATCACCAGTCAGACGCGCATCCGACTGAGCTACCGAGGCCGGCTCGGAAGCAAGAAGTACAACACAGAATTTAAACCTTTGGAGTCACGCGGCACAAGTCCTATTCTAAGTCAGATAAGCTACCCTCGTCCAATCAGGCCTCATCAATCGCTCTCAAATATTTTCAAAATTTCGCAGTGAAAGGACTAGAGAATATATTCTTGTACACCAGACAAGGAAATCCGTGATTTTACCCTGGGATAGAAATTTATGTTCTCACCCTGGTGTTCCGACCCAGGCAACTAACATAAGTGCGCTTCAATTCTATTCAACTGCCGGAACTACTTCCGCACTACTTTTATTTTGTAAACAATATACATGTGCGAGCTGTCAAAACTAACCGGAGGTGTTGTGCAAGAAAAAGAATCCAATATGAGGTTCTGTTGTAGATGGGCGTTTCCAACCCTCGGGATGACCGTGCTGAGCGTAACCTCGGCGTAGCCTCGGTTCCGCTCAGCACGGTCATCCCTCGGGTAGGAAACGCTCATCTACAACAGAAACCTATATCAGATTCTTATAATCCATACTACGATGAATGATAAGAAATGTTTTCAGCTGCACCATACATTCCCTAATACTTGTTGTTGGGGGGTTGAAATATGTTCTCAAGAAACGGTAACCTTTCGGAACAATGGACTACAACACATAACTGAAAACTGTGGAGTGTACAAGTTTTTCTGGGTCAGACAAGCAAGTCTCGGCTAATTAGCCGCCATCAGTGAACATAAAATATTTTAAAAATTTCGCAGGGAATCAATGGTCCGAAAAGACTAGAAAATACTCGTATAACTTACATTATGTCGAATGGCTATTTTTAAGCCTCATATACATGTACATGTAGTATAAACAAGGATCATTTGTATATCTGGCTAGGGACACAAGACTTGTAAGATAGAGACAATAATTTGACACTAATATCTTCTCTGACTTCTTTTTGTTAACACATTTCTTACTATAAAGCATAAGGACTTGAGATTGTTTTAGCCAAAATGAATATTTTAAAGGATGTCAACAGAAATGAAGTTTTTAAAGGTTCTACAAAGGCGCCTGGACGTGACTCCAACAAAAACTCAAGTCATCCACATTCTTGACGACTGCGTTTATAAACCATTTCACCAGGATGTTTTATTAACTTGCATGTGTAATAATTACAATTTATCATATTACGACGCGTCTGAGAGTGTAATAACGCCATGTAATAAATTCGATAATCTACTAGTGGATTAAATATGCAAATTAGTTAGATACGTCCCGTAACGTTACACGTACGACGTCCTTAACGTCGTCGCGTTTACTTATGGCGGAATATTGACATTATTGTTAAATAAACGTGAATAAAAAAGCGTTTTAAATGTCATATGATAAATAGAATCTTGCATTCGAGCTCATGTATTATTGAATTTATTAAACTCGTTGGGGAGAAGGGATAAAATGCTCGGCAAAGCCTCGCATTTTATCCCTTTACCTCAACTCGTTTAATAAATTCAATAATACATGAGCACTCATGTAAGATCCTCTATATGTTTCACATGCACATGCATTTTGAAAACATCGGTCAAACTTGCACGAACTTACGAGATCTAATATATTAAAATAACCATCAGAAGAGATGGCAAATCTCCCGACCAAAAGCCAATATGTTCTTCCGAAGTTTGTTCACAAATAGAAAGTGCACAAGAATTAAAACAACCGCACAGTATATTGCTGCTACATCGGCAAGATTTTGTATATGTAATGTTTCACCTAATGATACTATGGATTGCTTCTCAACATGATGAAGATCCAAGATTTCCAATGCATAAAGTACTGGTATACTGAGTTGTGGTTCTTGCGCATGATACGCCTTGACAATCTTGTATATAATTGTGGCAAGTTCTATCAATATATCTCAAAGGGTATTGGAGTAATGGCCATCACAAGGTTATATTGTCAGAAGAGATTACTCAAAAACCAGCGCACCAAGAATAGAGGTTCTTGCGCATGACATGCCTGCTTAAAATCATGCACAACAATCACCAATATGTCTCAAAGGGTATTGGAGATATGGCGATCAAAAAGTGGTCATACTCTTATATTGGAAGGGGAGATGACTCTTATACCATGACACCCACCGCTGTGGTTTCTGCGCATGATACGCCTTCTCAACCTTGTATACAATTGCGCCAAGTACCAACGATATACCTCAAAGGGTATTGCAGTTATGGCCATCACAAGTTTATATTGTCAGGGGAGATAACTCGAAAACCAGAGCACCCAGAGCCATTGTTCTCGCGCATGACACACCTGATTAACCTCATGTACAACTGTACCAAGTGCTATCAATGTCAGGGGAGATAACTAAAAAACCAGCGCACTAAGAATAGAGGTTCTTGCGCATGACATGCCTGCTTAAATCATGTACAGCAGTCATCCATATGTCTCGAAGGGTATTGGAGATATGGCGATCAAAAAGTGGTCATACTCTTATATTGGACGGGGAGATGACTCTAATACCATGGCACCCACAGTTGTGGTTCTTGCGCATGATACGCCTCCTCAACCGTGTATACAATTGTGCCAAGTACCAACAATATATTTCAAATGGTATTGCAGTTATGGTCATCACAAGCTTATATTGTCACGGGAGATAACTCGAAAACCAGAGCACCCAGAGCCATTGTTCTCGCGCATGACACGCCAGCTTAACCTCATGTACAACTGTACCAAGTACCATTACTATGTCTCAAAGCGTATTGAAGTTAAGGAATATCTTTGACGCACAAAACAGTTTTATTTCATTTATTTTCGCATTAATTCTCCACCATCTCCGACGTTTCGGCTTTGACAGCCTTTATCACGGAATTATTCTTTCAAGCTATCACATATTTTTCAATTTCATCTTTCCACCATATTGAATGTTTTTGTGATCGTAAGGAAGTCATACTATTATATTGGAAGGGAATATAACTCAAAACCTATGGCACCCAAAGTTGTGGTTCTTGCGCATGAAACGCCTTCTTGCTTACATTTGTGCCAAGTGCCATCAACATATCTCAAAAGTTATTGCAGTTATGGCCAACACAAGGGAGATAACTCGAAATCAGAACAACTAGAGTCGTACTTCTTGCGTATAACACGCCTGCCTGACCTCATGTACAACTGTTCTGAGTGCCATCAACATGTCTAAAAGGGCATTGGAGATATGTTGATCACAAGGTAGTCATACTATAATATTGGAAGGGGAGATAACTAAAACAACATGGCGCCCGGAGTTGTGGTTCTTGCACATGACACACCTCCTCAACCCTGCGTACGTTTGCGCCAAATACCATCAATATATCTCAAACGGTATTGGAATCATGGCCATCACAAGGTTATATTGTCAGGGGAGATAACTAAAAATCAGGGCACCCAGAGTCGTGATTCTTGTGCATGCCACTCCTCCTTAACCTCATGTACAACTGTTCCAAGTACCATCAATATGTTTCAAAGAGTATTGGAGATATGGCGATCACAAGGTATTCAGGTAGTCATACTATTAATCGGAAGGGAGATATATCAAATACCATGCCACCCAGAGTTGTGGTTCTTGCGCATGACACGCCGTCTCAGTCTTGTGAACAATTGTGCCAAGTACCATTAATATATCTCAAAGCGTATTGGAGTTATGGCCATCACAAGCTTTTGTCTACGGAAGGACGTGCGGAAGGACGGACGGATGTTAGGCTGATCGCTATATCCCCCCCGAACCTATTCGGTTGGGGGATAAAAATCTTCATTTCACAGACAACATTACAGAGAAACACCAGTCCAATATGTTGTTTTTTTTAACCTCGCCTGAGCCGAAGGCTCATACTTAAGTTTATAGTGTGGCAAGGGTCCGCTGTCTGTCTGTCTGTCTGTCTACATTTTCAAACAACTCCTCCGAAATCACTAGGCCAATTGAACTCAAATTTCATATGGAGCATCCATGGGATAGGTTAACGAAAGTTTGTTCGCGGGGTCCAGGTCACATGACCAAGATGGTCGCCATGCCCATATAAGGTAATAACCGTTCAAAAATCTTCTTCTCCGGAGACAGTGGGTCGATTGTCCTGAAACTTGGTATGTTGCATTGGGGACTTGGGCCAATCATAGCTTCTTATAATGATGCCCTAGGGTGGCATTGAACTATTTGGTCACATAGACTGTTTGTATGGGAAAAAGTCCAAACTGAGATTTTTTGGACACTGTTGCAGCCTGTTATCTGAAAATTGGTTGCTTTGTGGGTGAAACTACAGGAGTATTCAAGGTCAAGGTCATTCCTTGACATTTGGCCAAGATCATTCAGGTATGAAAATTAAAACTTGTTTTCCAAAGAAACCGCTGAGCCATTTGTAACCAAATTACATATGAAAGCTTAAAGGAACAAGAAAACGAAAATCGATTAATTTGAGTTTGGTCACATGACCAAGATGTCCACCACACACATATAAGGTAACAACACTTCAAAAATCTTCTACTGCGGAACCAGTAGGCCGATTATCACGAAACTTGGTGTATAGCATTGGGGACTTAGACCCATCATAGTTTATTCAAATGATGACCCTAGGATGACCTTGACCTATTTTAAGTCTAGGTCAAATTTGGCCACGTAGACTTTTGCATGGCAAAAAGTCAAAACTGAGTATTTTTTTGAAAACTACACAGTCTGTGATCTGAAAATTGGTTGATGAAGTAAGCTAATTGAGTGGATGAAACTACAGGAGTATTCATGGTCAAGGTCATTCCTTGACCTGGGCACAAGGTCATTCAGATATGAAAATTAAAACCTTGTTTTCCACAGAAACTAGTGGACCATCTGTAACCAAATTTCATATGAATGTTTTTAGGAACATGAAAATTAAAAAATGATTAATTTGATTTTGGTCACATGAACAAGATGGCCTCTATGTCCATATAAGGTAACAACCCTTCAAAAAGCTTCTTCTCCAGAACCAATAGGCCGATTGTCGTGAAGCTTGGTATGTAGCATTGAGACCCACCATAATTTGTTCAAATGATGACTCTCGGATAACATTGACCTATTTCATACCTTAGTTGCAGACTTTTATATGGGAAAAACTATGCAGCTTTCAGAAACTACTGCAGCCTGTGATCCACGGTTAGCTAACTTCATTAGAATTTGTTAAAGACAAAAACAGATTTCTCCCTGATCTTTCAAAGACTTTGTCGCAATATTTAACCACATGTTTTTGATAGCAGTAAAACATAAAGTTACCTGGGAGTAGACCTACTGTAGGTCACACGCCGATTACGGAAGCAGAATAGACAGCGGCATCATTAATGTAAAACACAACATATCAACAGTGGCCCCCACCCAACGAGGCTTTGAGAAATAGACTGGGTTGCATGATGCTTCCACACAGAGCTGAAACTGATCGCACACGAGTACTGGTAAACCGCTTAGAAGGTTTAAGCCTGCCCAGGTAAAGTGGTGCGAGTCGGACCGTCCATGCATACAAAAACCCTATAGGTTTCATTGGGCGGCTGGGATTGAGATGTCATAGCATCTCATTGTCGGGTGAAAGTCCCACAAAATTAGAAGCAACGTCCCCAAAAAGTACCTAAATAGCGTTGAAGGGGACGTTAAACCTAAATTCAATCAAACAAACAAACAGACACTCCTTGGTCAGGGTTGTCGGTGCCGTAGGCTGCGCAGGGCCTTTTCGGGGTTTAGTGGGCGCCATTCTGGTTTGGTTTCGGGATTCGGTGTTGGGCTTGAATCTCTTCTGCAACAAGGTCTATCGGAACCCGAATTTTATGGTGACTTAGTATATAAATTCAGAAAAATATATAACCGCAATGACTTCAGCACCCAATTTCGTAAAATCATTCTTCGATGTAAAAAGATTGGGTACAACATGGATATTATACGACAGACTGCATGCATGGTAGTTAACCCAATCACGGTTGGCAACTTTGCTTCCCTCTTTAATTGCACTCCGGTGGGTCAGGCCTCAGATTCTATGACGGCTCCAACGTAAAGGCTTATTGAGAATTAGAGAGATAATGTTGGTTGGTGCCTGATGCTCTGTCTCTGGTCGGGCTCATCGGAGTCTAACTGTTGGTTTTCGTTTGCTCCAACATTTCAGTGGTTTCTTGCTGTCGAGTCTTCACCGTTGTCTCACCTCTGTGGTTCTTTGATTTTTGTGTTTACGGAGATGTTGCACTGATGAGTTAGGAGGCCTTCATGCGGACTGAACAAATTATTTGTCTGAATCGCGACGGAAGTAAGGGCGAGGATTGTGGCCACGTAAAATCGATTTAAGCCCCCAGTGGAAATCTTCCACTGACCGTTCCAAGGCGGCTCTTCTGTGGCGATTTATTTATGTTGTTGTTTGTTACTTACTGTGTGTATCACTTGTGTGTTTTAATTTTGGATGGCCATATGGCCATTTTGTGGGAAAGTAACTGTCCTTATGGCCTTCCTTTGTTTAGGTTTCCATTATGGTCTGGTCGCTTAATGTTTTTTAATGTATTTCTTTCCCTTTGGTGTCTTTTATGGGTGGAGTGAGTTAATTGTATCAATTCCTGATCTTTGTTTTACTTCTACTTAGCAACAGACTTGGACAGGTTTCGTATATAAAAATTAGGTGCGAGTTTATTCATTACCTATAGGGTCGAAAATCGACCCAAAGACACTAAACGAAGAAGCTCTTCAGTGCTGATGTCCACATGACTACTACTGATGTTTGAAACATTCAGGTAACGGTTATTTATAGAAGAGCCGTGCTATTCTTATCGCTGTGAGGTCTGTAAAGTGGTTATCATAATTGAGCCCCGCCAAGCGAATTTGTGTCTTCGAGCATTCCGTCATGACAAATTTTAACTGCGCATGCCCAGCCATTCAGAGGGGCCAGGGATATGGCTTTCAGTCTGAAGGTTCCTCTTGATTTGCTGCTTGTATGAGCGAGCAGCGAAGGTTCTGGCGAGACTGCGCGGATGCGCAGGCTCGCCTGACCTTCGCTGCTCGCATAGGCGATAAGTATCAAAATTGCTTGACGGGGCCCATATAACCTACCCTGGAAACGTAGGTGGCTTGGAAAACTACTCAGACCGCGGACTGCAGAACGCGGCATCTGATACGGATCTACACTGTTTGCTTATTGTGCAGGAATTTAAGCAGAAAACGAAACAATCTAAGTCCCCTTTCAAGACCCTTTAAGTCCCCTTTCAAGAAAACTCAGAGACAGTCGACCCGCCAGTGCTGCCAGCGCTTTTGCTTGTTTTCGCTAAGACTGCAGAGGAACTGTCTCATAAATATCTTCATGTTTGCAAAAGTTGTTACAGCAACCATTGAACGACCAAGAGTACATAATTGAGCCGGAGCAAAGCATTTCCTACAATTTACATGTGCAAGAATCAGATCAGCCTGTGGATGCATATGTTTGACCAGAGACTTATCTTGCTGTATGAGGGAACATTGGGTCCTTAGCTATCTTTAGAGCTCACAACGAAGACTCTGATCAGACTTCGCGGATGCGCAGGCTGATCTGGGTCTTCGTTGGGCGCACATGTAAATTAAAGGAATTGCTGTGCTTCGGCTCAATTGTTTTTGCCCTCAAGACGCAGCAGCAAAATTAATCTTTTTGATGGCATCTCAAATTCAGATTTTACCTGTTAATTCAGTGCTTCAAACGAAAACGCATTAAAAGTAACCTGGCTTCTCTAGGATTAACGCCAGACAAATACCTTTGAGAGTCTTTCTTTTAAAAGCGGGCTTCCTCGTTGGCTTTCACGTCGGAACGCTTTTCGTTTTACAGGCAACAAGCCCAACCGGCCAAGGCCTTTATTTTCGGAGACGTTAGATTTCGCAATATTCTTAAAGAGCTGCTTGGGTAGTACAGTACCTCTAGTTCCTATATTTTAGAGTTCACATTACGATAACACAACCGTGCGACATAGGGCATTTTTCACATCTCCAAAATAGTTATATTCCCGATGATAATCCATGATAGTTTTCTTAAGAGGGCAAGTCAATACGTAATCAGCCTATCCCGTTTCCAATTGGCCGAGACAATCAAGATTTCATGCCTTGTTTCAATACATAGTTTAGGCATGAGGGAAAAATTGCACCCTTATCGTGTCATTCACTCACTGGATATTAAACGCCAATGGAAAAGCAAGCCTTTCGTCAAAAGTTGACTACCGTGCTGTGTTTGAAAGGGAAAACAGCTTGCGTGTTGACCAATGTTTTTGGGTCTTCTGCACCATCGTATGCACAAGCTAAAATCTGGGTTGGGAGATTCAAACGCGGTAGAACGTCTTTAGAATAGACGAAACCAGGTCTGGACGCCCATCAGATGCCTGCGATGAAGAAATGTGTAACTAAGTAGAAGTAAGACAAAGTTCAGGAATCGATACAATTAACTTACTCCACCCATCAAAGACACCAAAGGGAAAGAAACACAAACATGAAGCGACCAGACCATAATGGAAACCTAAACAAAGGAAGACCATAAGGACAGTAACTTTCTCACAATATGGCGAAATGGCCATCCAAAATAAAAAGACACAAGTGATACACACAGTAAGTAACAAATAACAACATAAATAAACCGCCACAGACGAACCGCCTTCGAACGGTGTCAGTGGAAAGAATTCCACTTGGGGGGGGGGGGGGGGGGGGGCTCTTAAATCGATTTTACATGGCCATAATCCTCGCCCTTACCTCTGTCGCGGTAAACGTCCGCGTGAAGGCTTCTTACTCATCAGTGTAACATCTCCGAGAACATACAAATAAAAAAACTACAGAGATGAAACAAGGTTGAGGTCTCGACAGCATACCACAACAGAATTGCTGGAGCAAAAGAAAACCAACAGTTAGACTCCGAGGGGCCCGACCAAAGACGGAGCATCAGGCGCCAACCAACGTAAAGAATACTAAAATAAAATTCCATTTATGTTTTTACGCTGGAACCGTCTTATAATCTTAGGCCCGACCCAACGGTGTGAAATCAAAGAGGGAAGCAAAGTTGCCAACCGTGATTGGGTAAAGTTAGAGATCTGGTGTACTCTGACAGGCGAATTAACATGGAAGAAATAGCGAACGTATTATACATTTCACATGGTAGCGTTTCAACAATTTTACATGCTCGCTTGGGTATGCGCAAGCTCACAGCCCGTTGGGTCCCAAAACCCTTAGCAACGAGCAAATGGCGACCCGAGAATCAGTATGCAGCGCGGTTGAAGCGGTTTAGTTCAAAGGAAGATGATTTCACGTCTGGTGACTGCAGATGAGACCTGGGTACGTTATTTTGAGCCAGAGAATAAAACTGTTAAAGTCGCCAGTGGCTAGGGCGGGGACTCCGAGGCCAGAGAAGTTCAAAACTTAACGTTCTGCTGGCAAGGTGATGGCAACTGTATTTTGGGACGCACAAGGCGTTATTATATGTTGGACTTTCTAGCAAAGAAAATTACAAGAACAGGCGCGTATTATGCAAATTTGCTCGACCAACTGAGAACTGCGATCCGTGAAAAACGCCGAGGTAAACTCTCCAAAGGGATGCTGCGCCAACAGGACAATGGAAGAGTCCACACTTGCAAAATTGCAGTGGATGCTGCGGAATGGGTACAAGCTAATACCGCCGCCCCCGCCTATAGGGGCTTGAAGAAATATATGGGCTGCATAACGCTTCCACGCAGAGCTGAATCTGGCCCGCACACTAGTACTGGTAAACCGCTTAGAGGATCTAAGCCTGTCCAGGAACCGCGGTGCGAGGCGGACCGTCCATGCTAATAAACCATATTGGTTTCATTGAGCGACAGGGCTTGAGATGTCATTTCATCTCAATGTCGGGTAAAAGTCCCACAAAATTGGAAGCAACGTCTCCAAAATGACCTTTACAGTGTTGACGGGGACGTTAAACCTCAAATCAAACAAACAAACGAGCTAATACCGCACTCGGTCTATTCTCCGGACTTAGCTCCTAATGACTAATTATTTTTCCCAAACTTGAAAAAGGACATCCTTGTGCGTCATTTCCGGTCCAACGTGGCGACAGTTGAGGAGTGGGTCGGAGACAAGGACACTGGCTTCTTCTGTTCTGGGCTGATAGCACTGGAACAGCGTTGGTCCAAGTGTAATATTCTAGAGGGCAATTACATCGAAAAAGAACAGCTCTATCTCAGTCAGAAATAAGTTAGGCTGTTTTTTATGGATTCGCCCTCGTATTTATACTACAAACATAAGTTAAGGGTGCGTGTTGGAGTCGTCTCCATAGAGGCAGTTCTAAGATGTACCCACTACCTATGTCCTGGAGCAGAGATAAGAAAAAATACCCCCCCCCCCCTTAAACCTCGGTTTTCTCTATATAAAGTAGAGTTTATTTCACGGCCTTGTTCACGTGCAGAAGACTTTTTTTCGTCTTAGTAGCTAAGCAACCGACTTGTGTCTTGTCTGGTTGCAAATCCGGAAGACAGGTTCTTTCGTGAGGGGCTTATTACAATTGCATCAAATATGCAATACCGATATAGAACATGGTATATATTATAGTTCAAATAAATGTTACATAAACGGTTTATCAGCAAAATTGTGTAAGGGTATATTTACAAATTACTATTGTGTAGTTAATGTTGTAATCATTTTCATGCCCATAACATCCGTAATATTGTGTTTCTGGATAAATCTTCGGGTGAGTTTCGATGTTTACATAACTTGTCAGTGCCGATGTAATTCTAAAAGGAAAACGGACGCAAGATAATATATGTGCTGAATTGGCAATTACAAAGAATTTTAAATATTAGACACAAAGAGGGTCATTTTATTGAAAACAGCACGAAACAAATGCGCATTTGTCCTGAAGTAACGCTAATTTATATTTGATGCACACCTGTTTCCTCTTAGAGTAGCCTCTCTTGAGGTTTCTTAGATTTAAACCCCAAATGCAATATTTTGTGGTGTCAATGTGGTTCTTAACTTTTTGAAATAATTTCAAACTACAATAATGTTCATTTTGTAGTTGCCTAACATAATTTATCATGCGATTTGATTACTGTATATTCTGTACATAATTTAGGATAGAAAAGAGAAATTTGATTTTGAAATTCAAGCTTATATTTAAATTTAAATTATTTTTTCTTCAAATGTGTAAAACTACCTTTTAATTCAAATTTCATTTAGACTACTTGAGGCAAGTGTTTTTACATGTTTTTTTAAACAGATCAGTCAGTTCTGTATATTTTTTTAATCATATAGAAATACAGAAACTGGAATTTAAATAAATTTGAATTTTGATTTTAAGGTACGAGTATGTGAGTGAAAAAATATGAAAAATTATCTTCAGGAAAATGACCATTTTGAGGAAATTTAAATAATCAGTAACGCGTGCTTTGTTGGTCCTTATTCTTCTTTGCATGGACTTAATCAGTGCATTTATTGTCCGGATTAGAATGTTGGGGGTGGGGTACTCTGAAGTTTACCTGTTATATGGGTTGGGACCCTGCCTCTAATGTTTAACCCCTAAATAAATATGTACCCAACAAACTATCCAATGTACTCGTATCATCAATACCCAAAACGTATCTTCAAACTCTGGCTACATGAGACCGGGCAATATCATGCTGCAAATCAGCTAACGTTGCTGCACAAAAGCAACTGCACCGGGGTGGAGGTCCTCATCCCTGTACCTCGATGCTGTCAAATTGCCTTGGTCACAATCAACTGTGACTTTACACTATGAGGAATGACTCCCCAACCACCCTCAAACCTGTTCCTTTCGACAAGGCAAACATCGACGAAACGTTCCCCGCGACATCAGTAAATGCGACGGAGACAAACAGGGCGAAAACGAGTGAAACGAGACTCACTCGCCTCCACTGCCTCGGCGGAAATCGACTGGTTGTAAGAAAGAATTTGCTCGTTCTTTCCTTTAAGAGTTGACCCCTATTGACATGGGAAACAAAAATACTTTTGCAGGAGTTACCTACCCTGAAAGTGTACCCATTCCCCTTAAGGGGATATCAAACGGTTTTACAATATAAAAGATACCTTGGCAATGTAGGTAAAATGTGATTCCACCGCACATAAATCAATGCATATCTGAAACAAATGAAACCATGTATGAAAAATAACACGACCATGTTATTTTCATAGTAGATGCCCGAACTATATATTTTTAGTTTGGTTTTCGAATGTTAAGATAAAATGAAAATTTACTTGTTTCTATAAATACCAATATTTCAACGAATGTGTTGAAAATACCAGAATTTTCATTTGTGCTTCACATTCGTCAAAACTGATGTTTTCAATACACTCGAAGAAATTGTTTGGTAAATATCCTCTATGACCTTTTCTGGTAAATTTGTTTTTCGCATTTGCATGTGGCGCTTTTAAGATCGGCTGCATATGATGAACTGGTTCGGATTATCTCCTCCCGTCCAGTCGGAATTCTACAAACGATAGACACATGCCCATCGCTCTTAGCGAGTTCTGCAAGGAAGAAAATATTTTGACTTCCGGAACAATTTTGCATGAGATATGCGACAACTTTAACATTTAGTTTTGCATTCCTCAACATAAAGCAATGGGCGTCGTCGTTCCTCCTCTTGTTCCTTTCATCGGCAAGCTTAAACCTTATACTAGCATAACAAACAATGTTTCACTAGGAAAACATGTCCGTGTGAAATAATGGCGTCCAACATGGTGTCATAAATGATACATTTAGATAAAAAAATATTATCTTTCTTATTTCTGCTTTCAATATAGATGGTGGGTGCTCTTCAGAACCGCCTCAATGGGGCGGTTCTAACGAGTACCCACAACCTATGTGTTTGAACAAAAATAAGGCAGATAATGTATACCCCGTAAACCCAAGTTTCCTCTATATAAAGTGGGGTCTAGGGGTATTCTTTTCACGGGCTTGTTCACGTGATTAGAAAATAATGAAAGTGTAGAAGTCTCACGTGTTTTGAAATCAAGTCACATTCAGTGATTGTAAGTGACGTTATGACGCCTCGTTCATCCTCCGTTTTCTTCTTATCTGGATGCAGTTTCAGGAAAAGCAAACCTTTCATAATTTTGTACACCTTCATGAAAGGTAAAACAAATATTAGCTTTTACAGAAAGCTTGATTCTACGCTAAGCTTACATCAAGTATAGCCATAAGATTTGAAAGTAAAATGACAACATTATTCGTAGGTATACTGTGACTTTGAGAGAAAACAATTTGCGGCTGAGGAGCATATTCTTTCTGTTAACCCTTATCTTGTTGAACACATTAATAATTATTTTGTAAACAGTGTAGATCCTGATCAAATTGCCTTTTACAAGCCATCTGGTACGGATCTATACTGTTTGCCATTTTGTTTGCGAATTCGGATTAAATATCATGTCAATTAATCTGATTGATCGATTGTCAGAAACGAATGGGAGAAAAATCGGCCATTTGGCCTGGGACGGGATGTCGTTTAAATGATCCCAAGACAGACAGTGAACGACGACATACGATAGACATAGCGCGATCACAATAGCTCATATACCAGGACAAGGGTCATCTTCTAGATTACCGCGTTAAAATTCAGCTGCCCATTCTTACCGCACCTAATTATCTGAAACTCAAAGGGACTAGAAATTTTCGTTTAAGATAACAGAAGTGGCCCCCGCCCATCGGGGCTTGAAGAAATAAATGGGCTGCATGATGCTTCCACGCAGAGCTGAAACCGACCCGCACACGAGTACTGGTAAACCGCTTAGAGGATCTAAGGCCTGCCCAGGCAAAGCGGTGGGAGTCGAACAGTCAATGCTTATAAACCCTATTGGTTTTATTGGGCGACAGGAATTGCGATGTCATTTCATCTCATTATCGGGTAAAAGTCCCACAAAACTGGAATGAACGTCTCCAAAATGATCTTTACAGTGTTGACGAGGACGGTAAACCTCAAATCAAACAAACACACAAAGATAACAGTAGTTTGGGATCAAATGGACTGCAAACTAATGAACATATAGCAAACCTGAAACAGCACTTGTCCAAGTCTAGTTTGACTAAAGCAGTTATTTTAGTTAACAAGTCAACTGTAATTTTACAGAAATGTTCCTTTTATACCCCTTAATAAAAATGTTTCCGCGCCACTTAACAACGTGGCTACTAGAAAAAACTTAACACGAGAACTAGACCAATGACCCCATTTCAGTATAATTTCACAGAAAAGGCATTCTCTTGCTCCTTTACCGTAATTCCTAAAATGGCTACGCTTGGCAAAAATCGAAAATAAATAAATAAATAAATAAAACTATATAAATAAGATCTCTTCGATTATCAAAATAATTTCACAGAAATGATATCTTTTTGCACCTGGGGGTGGGGGGGGGGGGGGGGGGGTCAATAGTTTACTTACTGTTGACTAGAGGTTGGTAATAGAGGCTGAACTGTTTAACACTTTGTGATAATTTTCTCTTGTCCCTTGCATGTAAGTAAGTAAGTAAGTAAGAAAGTAAGAAAGTATGGTTAATTAAGTAAGTAAAGTATTATTTTCTGAGGGTAACATATAACAGCTAATCTTTCATGAGGTCCTCTAGCTGCACAAAATAGTAATATTTTAGACTATACAAGTTTAACAAAACGCACAAACCAACTGAAATAGATATTAGGAAAACAGTATTATACAAGATGTAATGGTCCATAAAGCGTACAGCGCTCTCTCGAATTACTGCTCTCCTCTATGATAAAGCGCTTCTCAAGACTCAGACCCAGTCATCGGAATTGATAAATGCAAAAACAGCCTTTTGTGTTCTAGTGGAAGGTAGTCCGGTGTTAGCTTCCAATTTACCATTTTGAATGGCCGGCCTCGGTAGCTCAGTCGGATGCGCGTCTGACTGGTGATCAGGTGGACTCGGATTCGATACCTGCCGGGTTTTGTGGAGATTGATAATGAAATCTTTCCAAGGTCATTCTCTCCCTTCCGCAGATTCAAGAAGGGCAGTTGTCAGTTTCTGGCGAAAGAATGTGCACTGTACTTGTTAACCGCTTAAATATAAGACTGCCCAAGTAAACTGTGGATAGGTAAAATGACCGGCTCAAAAATGACCTAAATAGTGTTGACTGGGCCGTTAAACTCCAAAACAAACAAAGAAATAAAAAAAAAAAAAAAACATTTTGAAGGACCAAGACAGATGACAGCACAATATTCTATGAGGTTATTATCTGATTTATTATTGTCAGGCTAATTGTAACTACTCAGGGGGTGGGAGGGGAAGACTCATCGATAAAATAAGTTACAAATATACAATACACTTTATTGAGAAAACTCCGGTCATATACATGACATCGAGCTGCATTTCAATAGAAGTATCAAAACATGGCAATACATTTTCACAGATTACATAAAAAGCATTTAAATAATCGGATATAACCATGGGAAATATTGTCCTAACTAGAGAAACTTCAGCAGGCACAACGCCTAAATAGGCACCGCTGATGCAACGTCAACTCCACGTTACTTGTGCTAAAATAACATGATCAGTGGAATGTGTTACATTTTTATTGCTTGTATAAACATGTCAGAGAGTATGTATATCAAATGTGAAATATTAATCTAAACCCCACTTTATATAAAGAAAATTGGTGTTTGGGAGTATACATGATTTTTCTGCTCCACGACATGGATTTCGGATACTCATTAGAACCGTCTTACTGAGTTCTTTTTATAATTTTTAATTCAAAATAGCTATGCATTTTTTTTTTAAATATTTTACGTTCCATGCTAATACCATGCTTATAATGAAATATAAAACAATAATTAACATGTAAATAATATATATTTTTTTAATTTTTCTGGTACATTACATTCCCTTTTTTACAACAAAAATATTTTAATAGTGGCATAAATTTTGAATCGACCTTTTCATGTACTCACGTTTTGATTTCCCCACTAGGTGCCTCAGTCAGAGGATTAAACAAGAGCTACTCATCAACCTATTAGGGACCGGCTTTGATCTACTATAGACAGTATATGTCAGCGGGATGGGGACAATAAAACGATTATGAACACTGTTAAAAGAATGAATGCCTTTAAGAATGCTTGGGTACAACATAAATGTTATACGACAACCTGCATACACGGTAGTTAGATAACTTTGCCTCCCTCTTTAATTGCACATCGGCGGGCCAAGCCTCATATTGAGCCCACCGGAGTTTAACTGTTTGTTTTGTTTTGCTCCAGCTTTTTAGCGATTTCAAGCTGTCGAGTTCTCATCGTTGTTTCACCTTTGTACTCGTTTGATTTGTATGTTCTGAGTGTTCTCGGAGATGTAGCACTGATGAGTCAGAAAGCCTTCACGTGGACTGAAATTATTTTTCTTGCACACCAGACAAGGAAATCCGTGATTTTACCCTGGGATAGAAATTTATGTTCTGACCCTGGTGTTCCGACCCAGGCAACTAACATAAAAAACGCTTCAATTCTATTCAACTGCCGGAACTACTTCCGCACTACTTTTATTATGTAAACAATATACATGTGCGAGCTGTCAAAACTAACCGGAGGTGTTGTGCAAGAAAAAGAATCCAATATGGGCTTCTGTTGTAAATGGGCGTATCCAACCCGAGGGATGACCGTGCTGAGCGGAACCTCGGCGTAGCCTCGGTTCCGCTCAGCACGGTCATCCCTCGGGTTGGAAACGCTCATCTACAACAGAACCCCATATCAGATTCTTATAGTCTAAACCACGACAGAACAAAGGGTGAAGATGTGGTCACTTTAAGCCCCCAAGTGAAATACTTTTCACTGGCAGCTCCAACGGCTCCCGCCCATCGGGGCTTGAAGAAATAGATGAATTGCATGAAGATTCCACGCAGAGCTGAAGCCGACCGCACATGAGTACTGATAAACCGTTTAGAGGACCTAAGCCTGCCCAGACGTCCATGCAAATAAGTAAAGTAGAAGTAAAACAAAGATCAGGAATCGATCAAGTTAACTTACTCCACCCATCAAAGACACCAAAGGGAAAGAAACACAAACATTAAGCGACCAGACCATAATGGAAACCTAAACAAAGGAAGGCCATAAGGACAGTTACTTTCCCACAAAATGGCCATATGGCCATCCAAAATAAAAAGACACAAGTGATACACATAGTAAGTAACAAACAACACCATAAATAAACCGCCACAGAAGAACCGCCTTGGAACGGTCAGTGGAAAGATTTCCACTGGGGGGCTTAAATCGACTCCACGCGGCCACAATACTCGCCCTTACTTCCATCGCGATTTAGACAAATAATTATAGCCCCGCTTTGAAAAAGTGGGGGCTATATTGGATTTGGCTTGTCCGGAATTCCGTCTGTCTGTAATCTGTCCGGAATTCCGTCTGTCTGTCTGTCTTTCTGTCTGTCTGTAATATTTGATAGTGGGTACCTTGTTACCGCAACTTCTCTTACAGTTCTAAGTCAATCCTTTTGAAACTTTACAGGTGTTTTCATATAGGTCTGAAGATGTGCGTATTCTTTTTTCATTATCCTTAAATATTTTTTTCACTTATTTCACCTTTTTTAACTTAGACTATTTTTGAGATCTACTAATGTTAAAATGTATAGGGAGTAGCTACCTTGTTACCACAACTCCTCTTACAGTTCTAGGTCAATCCTTTTGAAACTTTACAGGTGTTTTCGTATAGGTCTGAAGATATGCATATTCTTTTTTCATTATCCTTAAATAATTTTTTTCACTTATTTCACCTTTTTTAACTTAGACAATTTTTGAGATCTACTAATGTTAAAATGTATAGGGAGTAGCTACCTTGTTACCGCAACTCCTCTTACAGTTCTAGGTCAATCCTTTTGAAACTTTACAGGTGTTTTCATATAGGTCTGAAGATATGCATATTCTTTTTTCATTATCCTTAGATAATTTTTTTCACTTATTTCACCTTTTTTAACTTAGACAATTTTTGAGATCTACTAATTAGTGGGTACCTTGTTACTGCAACTCCTCTTACAGTTCTAGGTCAATCCTTTTGAAACTTTACAGGTGTTTTCATATAGGTCTGAAGATGTGCATATTCTTTTTTCATTATCCTTAAATAATTTTTTTCACTTATTTCACCTTTTTTAACTTAGACTATTTTTGAGATCTACTAATGTTAAAATGTATAGGGAGTAGCTACCTTGTTATCGCAACTCCTCTTACAGTTCTAGGTCAATCCTTTTGAAACTTTACAGGTATTTTCATATAGGTCTGAAGATATGCATATTCTTTTTTCATTATCCTTAAATAATTTTTTTCACTTATTTCACCTTTTTTAACTTAGACAATTTTTGAGATCTACTAATGTTAAAATGTATAGGGAGTTGCTACCTTGTGATCGCAACTCCTCTTACAGTTCTAGTCAATCCTTTTGAAATTTAACAGGTGTTTTCATATAGGTCTGAAGATGTGCATGTGCTTTTTTCATTATCCAAAACCTATTTTTTAACTTAGACTGTTTTTCAGATCTAATAACGCGAAAAGTCTATAAGGCGTAGGTACCTTGTTAGGGATTTAACCCTCTCACAAGTCTTTACCTTTAATTCATGAGTCTTTCTCCTCTGACAGGGCTATAGCGGGGCTATAGTCAGATCCTCTGACAATTCTAGTTTGTTCAGTCCGCATGAAGGCCTCCTAACTCCTCAGTGCAACATCTCCGTGAACAAAAAAAATCAAAGAACCACAGAGGTGAGTCAACGGTGAGGACTCGACAGCAAGAAACCACTGAAATGCTGTAGCAAAAGAAAACCAACAGTTAGACTCCGATGGGCCCGACCAGAGACAGAGCATCAGGCACCAACCAACATTACCAAGAATTAGATCTCTCTAACTCTCAATAAGCCTTTACGTTGGAGCCGTCATAGAATCTGAGGCCTGACCAACCGGCGTGCAATTAAAGAGGGAAGCGAAATTGCCAACCGTGATTGGGTTAACCACCATGCATGCAGTCTGTCGTATAACATCCATGTTGTACCCAATCTTTTTATATCGAAGAATGATTTTACGAAATTGGGTGCTGAAGTCATTGCGGTTATATATTTTTCTGAATTTATATACTAAGTCACCATAAAATTCGGGTTCCGATAGACCTTGTTGCAGAAGAGATTCAAAGTAGAAGTAAAACAAAGATCAGGAATTAATACAATTAACTTACTCCATCCATAAAAGACACCAAAGGGAAAGAAATACAAACATTAAGCGACCAGACCATAATGGAAACCTAAACAAAGGAAGGCCATATGGACAGTTACTTTCCCACAAAATGGCCATATGGCCATCCAAAATTAAAAGACACAAGTGATACACACAGTAAGTAACAAACAACAACATAAATAAATCGCCACAGAAGAGCCGCCTTGGAACGGTCAGTGGAAGATATTGAATTTTTCCTTTGTTTAGGTTTCCATTATGGTCTGGTCGCTTAATGTTTGTATTTCTTTCCCTTTGGTGACTTTGGTGGGTGGAGTAAGTTAATTTTATCGATTCCTGATCTTTGTTTAACTTCTACTTTGAAATTAAATCAGAATGGCGTCTATAAAATTTTGAAAAGGCTATGCGTAGTTTATGGTACCGATAACCCTGATAAAGGAGTTTAGCCGTTAATAATTCATTACGAGTGTTGAAGTCAGTTACATGGCTACACACTCTAGCAAATCGAATTAATTGCGAAATATAAACGCCATAGGATGGCGCACGAGGAACATCACCATCCAAAAAAGGAAAATTTACAAGCGCAAAATCAAAGTCATCGCGTTTATCATAAATTTTGCACGAAACAAACCCATCTACAATAGACAGATGTAAATCCAAAAACGGGGCCTCGGTATCAGAAGAATTTGCTTTATTTAACTGAAGGTCTGGGGGGGGGGGGGGTAAATCTGACTGATCAAACCATCGAAATAGGTATTATCAATATTTAATAAATCATTTAAATATCTAGAAGTGGAGCTAAAAGCTTCAATAATTTCAGGTTGGTTATCAATGGAAAGCGACAACATGAAGTCTCTTTCATAACAATACAAGAACAGATCAGCCACAAGAGGTGTGCAATTCGTACCCATCGGAATACCCACAATTTTTCTAAATAACTTAGTACCGAATCTAATATAAATATTGTCAAGTAGAAAGGTGAGGGCATCACACACTTTCTGACATGACCAAAGTGTATAATTCTTATGCTCTTTAGAAGTGAAAAATGCATTTCTGACATTACATGCAAGATAGAGAGAATCTTCTCTGTGAAAAGCCCATTCAATTAAATAATTAAGCTTTTCTTTTATAAGATTATGAGGAAGTGTAGTGTAAATAGTGGAAAATTCGTAAGTAGACAGACTTGAAGCACGAAAATGTCTGGATTTCAATTTATTTAAAACCTCATTCGAATTTTTATAGACCAAAACAGATTTCTTCCTGATATTTCAAAGACTTTATCACAATATTTATTCACATGCGTTTTAATAGCAGTAAGACAGGAAGTTAATAATTTAGAAAGTTCAGTGGTATTGCAAGAGATAGAATTTGCAATAAACCGTGCTTTGTAAGGTCTTTTATGAAGTTTTGGTAACCAGTATAGCGTAGGAAGCTTGTCTTGGCCTTCGGTAACACACACTGCAAACTTGGTGGCTGAATGACAAACATGTTTATCTACTATAGCTCTCTCTTCAGCTAAAGGCTGAAGTTAATAGGCCTTAGTACCACCAAGCTCCTGCTTAAGCGTGTTAACATAGTGGAGCCGTCACACAACGACAACGTTGTTAGCGGCCTTGTCTGCAGGGGCCAAAACAAACTTCTTATGAAATTCTTGAATACCTGGTTTAAGATGACGTAAAGACGTCTTGGGCTTAGGAGGTAATAAGTTAGTATTTTGAGAATAGAAAGAAATGCGTTTATTCACTAGTTTTAAAATGCTAAGTCCTTAAGGGCTTTATGCTCAACATACTCTCGCTTACACCATCGATTACCGAATTCATTCAAGGAAGCAGCGATATCATCTCTACATTTACTGAAATCATTTTTAGAAGGAAACCGATATTTCGGTCCTTTAGAAATTATATTCCTTACCCTAGAATCAGGAATATAATTTTCAAATTGCCAGTAATTACATGACCAGCAGCAGGATAGCAATACTCGGAGTTTTTACAATCACATGAATCAGGAGTATTAGTATCAATATCAAGATCTGAAACAAGTTTATTGAAATTAAAAATGATAGATCTAACAGGTTTGTTATATCTATAGCAAATTATAGGTGCTCAGTATTTTGAAAATAAGCAGGAATGAAAGAAAGCACCGATCTCTCACGGAAGATACTTGGCAAATCTATAAAATCCATATCCTTATTAATGAAGGATATTTTGAAGAAATGGCGTTTATGATTAATTTCAGAATCAATGTAAGGACGGAGAGTATGCTGAGTATAGCCTCTAGTTAAGAGAGCCGCATCATACAACTGATTAGAACTATCGTAGAATTTATTCGCCTCGGTGTCCAGAAGACGTAAAACAGAAACGGGTAATGAACTTAAAAATGAAAGCATAAAGTGGCGTCCATGATTTAATAATATAATTGACAGTCACTTCAGTCTAGTATTGTTTCAAAGTGTCAGTTTTCTTATGCTTACTCATTCTACGATAATGCTCGTTCAATCTAGTTTTAAGCATGCGGTTAGTTTGACCGACGTACTGCATATTACAGTTTGCAGCACGTCATGTAATTAGATAAATTAAATCTGTAGACTGTTATGTCAAATCAGACATGTTAACTACAGAGAAGCGTCTACCGTTTACAGATGAAGTAACGGTGGACGCAGTGCTTAAATCCGAACAACATCTGCACCTCTTAACCCTATTGGTTTTATCGGGCGACAGGGCTTGAGGTGTCATTTCATCTCAATGCCAGGTAAAAGTCCCAAGAAATCCAAAATGAACAAACATGACCTATACGGCATTGACGGGGACGTTAAACCGCAAATCAAACAAACAAACAAAACCAACAAAATTGACTGTTCCAGACTATTCTTCTGTCCTGGTTTTATATTGTTATAGTTCGTCTTTGCATGTATGCTTTGCTTATCTTTTTATTTTGAATAGCGATTTGGTCATTTTGTGGGAATGAACTGTCCTTTTGGTTTTCCGACTGTGATGTTTTCATTAAGATTCAGTTATTTCATGTTCGTCTTTCGTTTCCTTTAGTGTCTCTGATTGGAGGTGTGAAGTAATTGTATCGATCCCTGATCATTGCCTTTACTTCTATTCACAGAAATGTTTCTCTATTGCTCATTTACTTAAATTGTTCTGCTCGGCTGAACAAAATGGCCGCCTAGGCCAATGGGTTGATTTCAGAATCATTTCATAGCAATGTTCCTCTTCCACCTCTTTATCAAATTGCTCAAATGGTTCCGCTCGCTATAAAATGGCTGCCATTAATAGAAATAGAGCTAGAATTGTGTCTGTAGCACACGGGTGCCCCCGCCCAAAAAGTTCCTATTATTATCTTCGGCCTCTAAGTGTGATCTTGACCTTAGAGCTAACATTTCTGGGAAGCAATTTCTAAATTCATCTTTGACATTCAACCTGTAAATGCGACGATGACCGACGAGTATGTCTTAGACCTTGATTTTTTGTTTTGCGCATGACAGGCTTCATGGTGATAAACATTGCTGCTAAGTAATTTCAAATTCCATCAAGAAACGGCAAAGGTTTGGACATGACATAAAGCCTAGTCCCTTGTTGAATCTTTGACCTCGAAATGTTTCCTTGACCTTGGAGCTAACATTTCTGCAAAGTGATTTCTAAATCCATCAAGGAAAGACACAATTATAGACCGAACATGAACAACAGACCTTATTTATGACATTTAACATTTTATTTGACCTTGACCTTGGCGCTATAGAGCGCGACACATCACCTCAGAATAATTAACATTCTGCCAAGTAATTTCTAAATCCATCAAGGAATGGCAATGGTATTGACTGGACACTTTTATGTAATTTCTGGACCCATCCAAACTTGACACGAAAGATTGTCCCCATTTTGACATTTGACCTCTTAGTGACCTTTACCTTTGAACTACAGACCTCAGTTTTGCATGTAATACCTTCTCATATGATGTTATACATTTCTGCCAAGAATTAAAAAATCAGCAACACCAAGCTGCGTATTTTAAACCTTTGACATATGTGAAATTGACCTTGGAGCTATGGACCCTAGGTTCGTCTTTTTTTCGGTTTTTGAAGATTGTTTCACTCGTATCGAGCCGATCGTTAATCAGAGGTGGGTGAAAATCGGAGTACCCGGAGAAAAACCACCCGACCTTCAGTTGCTGAACTTGTCTCACATGTGACTCTGGGACACTTCGGCTTATGATGTCAAGTAATTTCAAAATCCAACAAGAAATGACAAAGTTATAGACCGGGCACGAAAAATGAAAATACTTCTTTTTTTTAGTAGGACCTTGATCTTGGAGCTGTAACCCTGGTTCTTGTTTTGACTCCGTCTCATGATGGTAAAAATTTCTAAATCCTTAGGGTCCCTATTTGTGACATATGCCCTCTAAATGGGACGATGTGTTGAAGCATTGAAGCTTCAGACCTGAGTTTTGCGCGTGACACATCGTCTCAAGATGGTCAACATTTCTGCCAAGTAATTTCTTAATCCATCGAGGAATGAAAAAGTTACAGACCAGACACGAAAAATTGACCTTTTTAATTTGACCTCTAAGTGTGACCTTGCCCTTAGAGCAATACATCTGAATTTTGCGCGCGACACATTGTCACCTAACGGTCAACATTGCTGCCAAATACACGTAATTTTAAAATCCAAGAAGAAATGGCAAGTTATGGACCGGACAAATAAGTCAATTATTTTCCTTTGAGTTCTAATTGTGACATTGACCTTGGAGCTACAGACTTTGGTCTTATGCGCGACACATTGTTACAGAAGGCAAACATTTCTGCCAATTAATTTCGAACTCCGTCTAGGAATGACAAAGTTACAGTTACGTACGTTTGTCTTGCGGTGCGTGACGCGTAGTCTCATGATGGTTAACAATTCTGTCGAGTTATTTGAAATCCATCAAAGAATAATGAAGTTATTGACCGGACACAAAAACATACCTTCTTTTACCTCTAAGTATGACCTTGATCTTGGAGCTACAGACCTAGGTCTTGCGCGCGACACATTGTCTTATGATGGTTAACATTCGAGAAGTAATTTAAAACTCCATTGAGGAATAACAGTTATTGACCGGAAACGAAAACTGTTACTTTTTTTTTTACCTGGGACTTCTAAGTATGACCTTGACCTTGGAGCTACGGATCTGGTTCTTTTACTCGACAGATCGCCTTATGATGGTAAACATTTCTGCCAAATGAATTCAAAATCCACCAATGAATACTTAAGTTATTGGTCGGACTTGATTCGCATATACATATAAGAACACTCTACATGCCCGTCGCCTTTGGAGGGGGCATACAATTTTTTAAACGAATTGTCCTATACCATGGTCCGATTTTAGGTAATTTTACCGAAATTTGCTAAAATATTTCCACTTGGCTGAAAAAAAAATCTGCCACCAGAGCTAAAATCGGAAAAATCTTTTAAAGACATCATCTTCCTGGCCAGTTGCCCGATTTTAAAAATAAGTTCATAAAAAATGACCCTCCTATCTATCTATCTATCTATCTATCTATCTATCTATCTATCTATCTATCTATCTATCTATCTATCTATCTATCTATCTATCTATCTATCTATCTATCTATCTATCTATCTATCTATCTATCTATCTATCTATCTATCTCAGTTGAATGGGTGGCTAAATTTAGAATTTAGCTAATAGAAAAAAACGTAACTGGATGAGTCCTTAAAACTATTTACAATCTGAATAACAGAGGTATCCTAAAACGCTTACCTCTGAGTCTGAATCTTACACTGTACGGGCTTTGAACTCCTCTGCGGTCTTGACATTCACTACAGAAGAGGGAAGACTATTCCACTGAGGAATAGTTCTAAGAGAAAGAGTTTTTTCTGGGCATCACTATAGGACTGGTGCCTACGATATTGTGTGTTGATATTGCTACTTTTGATGCCCTTGTTTGGGTTGACGCTATTGCATGGGTCAAGTACCTATCTTTATTAATAGACACTGTATCATAGTGTATCTTATAGAAGAAGGATAAATGGGACTGCTTACGACGAGCCTCTAGGGACGGCCACTCTAGCTCATAAAGCATGTCACCGACGCTACTTCTGTTTCGCCATCGCCGGCAGGTCCATCGAGCAGCTGTCCTCTCTACCTGCTGAATCTGAGTTTTAACATAGTGATGCCAAATTCAAGTTGTGGGCGAACCAATGTTTTATATGCAACATCCTTTGTCTGCCTATAGGTGCAAAGGCCAGATTACGTCTACGGAAATCTAAAGTCTAGTTGCTTCAGATGTTATCTCTGAGATATTTTGACCCGAATCTAGATCGTCATTGATGGTAGTAGGGTCTTAATACACTTTACAAAAAATTCTTAAATAAATGGAGTCGCTTGAATGGACAAAACTGTCACCAGAACTAAAACTATACGTAGGCTACGAAATGCAAAATTTCAAAAATTCACAAAAATATTGTTCTTATGCACAAAAAATTTCAAAAATTCACAAAAATATTGTTCTTATGCACCGATTCCATAATTGCTAAAATGGTTCCGATCGACTGAATGAACTGTTTAATGTACATATATATTCTTTCTTTCACTAACTGATTTAGTGAATTATTATTATTATTATTATTATATACATAGAGTATATGCCTTTTCTCTATGAAAAATGTATATTGTATTGTTTATTCCTATTGCCACGTGAAATTACTTGCTATGTTTTTCATTGTAGGGGTGGGGGGGGGGGTATTACGTCCCACCAACAGCTATGGTCATACGGAGACGGGACCTCTTTTTAAAGACTCATCCGGAATTCTGGAGAATTCGGCGAGCCGCGAAATCACTACACCACGGATGCTTCTAAGATGGCCTTTTGGAAAAAAAAGAAGAAATCGTGTAAGCAAAATATCTAAAAAAAAAACTATTGGAGCTAGCGCCTTGAAAGTTGATCAAAGAAGCTTGTGAGGAGTGAGGAATAAATTCCGAAAAATTCTGCATGAGCTGATGACCCTTTGTAAATTGGGACATTTTGTTCATTGCATGCTTAGTGAGGCATAACAAACTTTAGAACCAGGTATGCTGGGGTTTTGAAATTTCGTATATGGATTCTTCATGAAAATTAGCTGACACACATTTTTTTTCTCATCAGGATTATGCCCCTTTTATGAGTTATGGCCCCTTGAAAAGATTTTGGATGAAATCTTGGCATCGAAATATAAAAGAAACTATTGAAGCTAGAACCTTGAAAGTTGATGGATGGATTGGTGGTGATGAGTAGACGACCTGGGGCCAGTTGTTCAAAACTAACGACGTCGTTAGCTAACGTATCGTTAAAACTTTGATCATTTATTATTGTGAAAATACTAACATTTTTTCTGAAAAATACAAAATACAAAAGCTGCTCACATTTTTTCAGCAAAACAACAAAAGTTTAGGTATTAAACTTGCTAGAACAGTTAACAATATGACCACTCACGAGCTCGTTAAGCTTACACTGCTTTGAACAACTGTGCCCTGCTTTTTGTTTTAATAAATTACGGGAAACGCTTCGTGAGTTTCGGCTCTTTTTAAATATTGTCTTTGTACATTGCAAGCTGTGTGATGCATAGCAAACATTAGAAACATGTACGCTAGGGTTTTGAAGTTTCATGTATGGATTATTCATGAACAAGTAGCTTTCACGTACTTTTCCTCATTCGTTTTATGGCCCTATCCTGAGTTATGGCTCGCTGAAAAATTTGGTTAAAATCTTGCGAACAAAATACCCGAAAAACTATTGAAACCAGAACCTTGACTGTTATTGAATGGACTGATGCATCGCATAACTTTAGAACAATTTGTTCGAGGGTTTTGGAATTTCCTATATGGATTCCTCATGAAAAATTTCAGATCTCATTATTTAGAGCATTTGAACTATTTTTTTCTACATTAATCCAGAACTTCCGATGACAATATAGAAAGAAAAGGGTTTCTCTTTAGTGACAGTTTTGGATGTCTCGACTAAATTTCATTCTAAATTCTGTGTTGGATTTCTTCAGGACTATTATTCATACTGAACTCAGTGCTAACTCTGTGGGATCAGTAAATATGGTTTTAAGGATAGATAAAATCTGAGTAAAGCACACTTTTGTTTATTACAGTTTAAAGTTACAATATTTTATCAATAAATTTTGTTATTTTTTTCTGAAAGGCTTGTTTGCATTTTCTTTCTGTTACGCTTGGTTTCTAAAGTTAAGATGTTCATTTAGCATTGTGGCATATAGAACACCCCTCCCTGCTAAATGTATAGTCCCGATAAGAAGAGAATATCTGCTTTCAGATAACAAGCCATAAGCAAATTTCGGTTAATTAAGATATATGTTTCATCATGATATCCTATAATTATGATATCAGTTATTGTATTCCTATAAAATTTCCATTAACCCTTCTCTTGCTGAATATTCATTTAAGCCACACCCATTTATGTCTATCAACCAATCAAATTACTTGATTTAATTTATTGCTACAAATTCATAATCTGAATGCCAAACAGTGTAGATCCTGATCAGATGGCTTCTTCAGAAGCCATCTGATCTGGATCTACGCTGTTTCCGTAGATAGGGGTTGTCGTGAACAGCAAAATAAGGGTTAAGATTTGCAATACAAGAAGGCAAATAAACTCCAGAAGAAAAGCAAGGTACTGATGAGATTGAAAGTTAAAATCCTTAATTTGCAGAGTAAAAAAAGCATTGAATCTATAAACACAAGTAATGTTTACTTTTCTAATTAAGGCGTAACTATACCAAATTTAGTGACAAACAGGCCTTTCTTATATTTAATCTTCATCACTGCGTCTCATCCCCAAAGTTCTGAAGCCGAAACGGATGTTTTAATAGTTTGCGTATCCCCAACGGATAACATCTTCCTGTTTCATGGCGTTTCAGACTTTACAATAGCTCTGCCCTGTTGTGCGACATAAGGACTATTGGGTGTAATTGCAATTACTGGAACTGCCTGCTCTACTGGTGCTTCGATCTCCGATTGCTCTACATCAGCCTGCTACTACGAAAACACGCCTATACAAATGCATTGTAAACTTTACCGCCGAAAAAAGGAGAAATTTAAGATGAAAAATTGTAACATTTTTCTTATTTCTGCTCAAAATATAGATTGTGGGTACTCGTTAGAACCGCCTCGTCGATAAGGTTCTAACGAGTACCAACAATCTATATTTTAGAGCAGAAAGAAAGAAAAATAAGATTTACCCCTGTAAACCCCAGTTTTACTACATAAAAGTGGGGTTCAAGGGGGTCAAAATTATAAAGGCGTGTTCTCATGATGTCTTTTGGCGCGAATGTTCGAGTTTTATAGAGCTTTTGCTGAGTATTCGGTATAGTAGTCGCAGATAAGATTAACTAGGCGGAGCTATCGTTTGTACCTGCCTTAACAAAAAGGTAAACCAAGTCACCCGATTATGTGAATTCAACTGTAACACAAGCATAGCTGTGACATATGACCATTTCGTCCGCTTGCAGAAAGCATGCGAAAGGCACTCTACCGAATCTTCTGGTTGACTCAGCGAATTTGACATATACCGACAACTCATGAATAGCTCCGCCTAGTCAATCTTATCTGCGACTACTATATCAAACTCAGATTATTGTCGCGTAGTTGATCTGCATGTCGGCGCCAAAGTGATCTAGAGCCAATGTCTACTTAATACATTAAAGGTCCTGTACGATCTTGGATCACGCCAGTGACCCGATTGTTCTTATTGCGATAATCCATCGTAATTCGCCTATTTTTTTTATAAATTTGTTTTATGATACAGCAAGGAGTCCAAAAGGTGCAAGTGGAATGGTAAACAGTGTAGTCCCTGATCAGATTGTTCCTGTAGGAGCAATCTGATCTGGGTCTGCACTCTGTGCTTAGGATTATAACGGGTACTCAAGTAAATACACCCTACTGTTGCTAAGTAACAGTTGTCTGTTAAGCTTATTACCTATCTCTGAGAACGCAGTTTTCATCTGATAATTTTTAACTGACTTTCTGATGTCAAGCTTCAACTAGTCTAGCCTTGTATACACATTTCGACCTAGGAACAATTTCGCAGGCGTTTCATTTGTCGTAGCATGGACAGTGTTATGGTGGCTCAACAAGAAGTTTGATATTTTCTTATTGTTGTCACTGGGTTCAGATTTCATTGCGTGCATAAAATTGTTGAATGTCTCGAGGGGTTACAGGTAAAAGGTGCTATCCACATTTGTTTTTCAAAATTGACATGTTTGCATTTTTGGTAGTATTTTGGTCAAATGCATCTAATATGAAAAGCTGTCTACTGTAACTCTTTAGTAACAGACTAATTGCCAAAAAGAAAATATGATATCTCCCAGTGGCATGTAAATTGAAAAGGTAAAAGGTGATACCTTTAATAAATTGAAAAGTAAAAGGTGGTAAATGGCATTTAGAATGATTAAGTGTAAAATAGAAGTGAAGGCAATGATTAGGAATCAGGGCAGTTGTCAGTTTCTAACAAGCACCCTAACCTACGTTTGGAGTATGATTAAGAAACATACCACAAATGTCCAGCAGAAAAATGACCATTTTGAGAGAATGAAAGAATGCACTTTGTCCCAGCGATGTGGACCAAAGGCGTTACATTTATCGAACAAAGTCCTCAAAGTACATTCATCCCCTTCCCACCCACATCGCCGAAACTTTAAATGGAAAAAAAAAAATAATAATCAATATCGTGTTTGCTCGCATTTTGCTGGTATTGCTGTACTTATTCTTCTTTGCATGAAGTTAATCAATGCATTTATTGTCCGGATTAGAATGATGTTCCTTTCTTCTAACAACGCGCATGTATTTCTCAGTTGTGAGATTCTGGTGTCACACATGTGCTCTATGATGCCGTAGGATGGCCAGTCGACAATGTAATGATTAGCCAGAATGCTCAGGCAAATTCTGGCTACATGAGATCGGGCATTATCATTCTGTAAAATCAGCTAACAATGCTGCACAAAAGCAACTGCATCGGCCGGAGGACCTCACCCCCGTACCTTGATGCTGTCAAGTTGCCCTTAGCACAATCAACTGTGATTTTAAACTATGAAGAATGTCCCTCAGACCATAACAGAATCACCCTCAAACCTATTTGGAGTATAAATAAGAACACATTCACAAAATTTCAGTTAAAAATGACCATTTTGAGGCAATAAAAGAAGGCACTGTTACTAGGATTTGGTTTCAAGTCTTACATTTATCGAAAATTTCCTCAAAATGGAAGTGGAGACACTGATCAGGAATCGTTATAAATTAACCCACACGACCCATCAGATACACCAATGGGAAGAAACATAAACATTAAATAACTGACCGCTAATGGAAACATCTGTAGCGGAAAGCCAAAAGGACAGTTACGTTCCCACAAAATGGCCCATTGGCTAGCCAACAATATAAGCGATACACAAACTCAAAGACAAACCATAACAAAATAAACAGAAGAACCGCATTGGAACGGTCAGTTTAAAGAATTTCACGTGGGTGGGTGGGTGGGGGGGGGGGGGCGTTGGGAGGTGGGGGGGGGGCTTAAATCGATTTTACTTGGCCGCAGTCCTCGACGTTACTTCCGTCGCTATTTGGAAAAAAGACCTCCTAACTCATCAGTGCAACATGTCCGAGAACACAAAAATCAAACAATCAACCACAGAGATGAAACAATGGTTAGGACTCAACAGCAAGATACCACTAAAATGCTGAACCTAAATAAAACCAAAAGTTAGATGGAACCGACCCCAGACAGAGCATCAGGCACCAACCAACATGACATAAAATTAGATTCTCACTAGAATGTGTTTTTTCCTGCAAAAACACATATGTCTCCCCCCACTTTTTGACCTCTAAGTATGACCTTGGCATTGAAGGTATTGGCATGGGTCTTGTGTGGAACACATCATCTAATGAAGATGAACATTTCTGCAAAGTAACTTTAAAAAGTCCATCCAGAAATAAGAATGTTATTGACCGGACACGACAAAAATCCTTTTTTTTACATTTGAGCTCTAAGTATGACCTTGACCTTGGAGGTACCGACCTGTGTCTTGCAGGCGACACATCATCTCATGACGGCTAACATTTCTGCCAAGTTATTTTAAAATCCACCAAGGAATAAGAAAGTAACTGACCGGACACGAAAATAAAGACCCCTTTTTTGACATTTGACCTTTTAAGTATGAGCTTGACCTTCGAGGTACCGACTTAGATCTTGGGCGAGACACATCGTCTCATGTTGGGAAATATTTATACCAAGTTATTTCTTAATTTATCAAAGAATAAGACAGTTATTGACCGTTCACGAAAAAAGGTCCCTTTTTACCTTTGACCTCTAAGTATGACCTTGAAATTGGAGGTACGGACCTTGGTCTTGCGCACAACACATCCTCTAATGAAGGTGAACACTCTAAAAATTTATCTAGAAATAAAAAAGATATTGACCGGACACGAAAATAGGGTCTTTTTGGACTTTGACCTCTTAGTATGACCTTGACCTTAGAGGTACAGACCTGGGTCTTGCACACAACGAATCGGCTCATCATCACGAAAAAACGCTTTTTTAATTTTGACCCCATTGTACCCCAATTTTATATAGTAAAAGTGGGGTTTGCAGGTGTTAACCTTATTTTTCTAATTTCTGCTCTAAAATATAGATGGATTCGTTAAAACCGCATCGATGAGGTAGTTCTAACGAGTATCCATGCTCTAAAATATAGATTGTGGGTATTCGGTAGAACCGTCTCGATGAGGTGGTTCTAACGAGTATCCACAGTCTATTTTTAGAGCAGAAATATGAAAACTATTCACAATTTTTCATCTTAAAATTTCCTTTTTTCGGCGATAAAAATTAGCATGTTTTTGTATAGGCGTGTTTTTGTAATGTGGTGGTTAACATTTCTGCCAAGTAATTTCAAAATCCATCCAGGAATAAGAAAGTTATTGACCAAACACGTAAAAGACACTTTTTTGACGTTTGATCTAAAAGTATGATTCTGACCTTTGAGGTACCGACCTGGGTCATGCGCGCGACACATCGTCTCAGGGTGGTTAACATTTCTGCCTAGTAATTTAAAAAAGGAAAGGTCTAGTGACAGTCGACTGTCACTAGCCAAAATACGTTAAAATGGCTAGTGACAGTCGACTGTAACTAGCCATTTTAACGTATTTTGGCTATTGCCAGTCGACTGTCACTAGCCATTTTAACGTATTTTGGCTATTGCCAGTCGACTGGCACTAGCCATTTTAACGTATTTTGGCTATTACCAGTTGCTTCTTTATTTTTTGTTATATTTATGTATTTTTATTTATTTTATTTTTTATATCTTATATCATACGTTTGTTATTTTTTTCCAGCAAGTCATATTTCATATACAGATCCTGGACAGACACAATCTTCTAACCCAAGGATACTCATTTGTGTTTACAAATGCCTTAAAATGGTGTTTCCGTTGAATAGGTTCTTATTTCCTGCTACATACATCCGCGCCGATCGGGGCTTGGAGAAATAGATTCGGCAGCACGATGATTCCAGGCAGAACCGAAATTACACATACATACTTCTAAATTAAGCCTGCCCAGGCAAAGACGTGCGAGTCAGACCACCCAGTGCATTTAAACCCTATTGGTTTAATTTTGCGACAGGGCTTGAGATGTCATTTCATCTCATTGTCGGGTAAGTCGCACAAAACTTGAAACCTCTAAAAAAAACCTCAGTATTTGAAAGCTGCTAGTTCTGGTGATATCAGCACACGATTATGTAAAGCTGTGTAAACTTCATCCGTCACGAGCAAATTCAATGAGCCCCGGACGTCATAGACAAACTTTCGTCCCCCATCCCTCCCTCTATCGCAAAAAGGTTCTATGTAAAATTCGGTGGTCTAGATCTGAATGAAGTGGGGTCTACAAGAGTGGCTATTATTCGGGCTTGGTAGCTTGATGCTGTATCCGTCCATTTGAAAATATCACTACCCGTGAAACTATGGTAGAATTCCTATATTAAGACCACCTTTAGGACAGTTCAAAAGTGAACAGTCCTTTAGGACTGATCCAAAGTGAACAGTCCTAAAGGTGGTTTCTGACCAGAGGATATTGTACGAAGAAAACACGAGAATGAATAACTTCAATCACTAAATAAGCTTTTTAAAGCAGAGTATTATTCTTAATTTCAGGTGGTCTTAATAGCGCAATTCCACTGTACGCATCTGCCATTACCAATCAGAAGTGAAATAATTTTTAAGGTGCTGTGAAATAAATTTGATTGTTTTAACTCATAGAAAAGACAATAGCCAAAATACGTTGAAATGGCTATTGCCAGTCGACTGTCACTAGCCATTTTAACGTATTTTGGCTATTGCCAGTCGACTGTCACTAGCCATTTTAACGTATTTTGGCTATTGCCAGTCGACTGTCACTAGCCATTTTAACGTATTTTGGCTATTGCCAGTCGACTGTCACTAGCCATTTTAACGTATTTTGGCTGGTGACAGTCGACTGTCAATAGCCACTCCGTTTAAAAAACCAACGAACAATAAGAAAGTTATTACCCGGACACTATTTGCCCATACATACATACACGATTTTGTGAACGACAAACCTCCGAGGGAAATAACTCAAAAAGTATTATTTAATGCAATAGTTCAAGTTCTTTCACTCTGCACGTTGTCTAATGTTATGAAGTTTCGTGAAGATAGGTTGAGCGGTTATCCAGTTACAGAGCGGACACGATTTTGTGACAGACGGACAGTCACACGCCCGGGGGAAAACAATATGTCTCCCCGAAAAGGGGGATAAATAATTCCCAGTAAGCGTGACTGGATTAACTACCATGCATTCAGTCTGTCGTATAACATATATGTTTCGTATAACATTTATGCTGTACCCAATCTTTTTTATATCGAAGAGTGTAAACCTTATTAAAACTGGAGGTAAAAGGAGCTGCACAGAGAAAGCACCTTTTACCTGCAGAGGAAAATAAGCAGTTAGACCCTTTTACCACATATTGATATAAAAAAAAAAAAACATGCCAGTGAAAGGCGATATCTGTGGGATAACTACAACAAAATGTATATTAGTATCAATTTCAGGTTGATTTATAATGCATATGCAGAGAGAATTTATTTATTGTGTTTTATTGATAACAAGGACAGAGTTGCGTCGCGGAAGTAATACAATATTTAGGATTTTTCAGTTTTAAAAGAGTCCTAGTAAGTTTAACTTTTGTACGAAGGCCTATGAACTGTAGCATTGAGCTGTAGAGAGGGCTTTAGTTGATGACCACATTTGTCACTCAGCCACCAAGTTCGATGTATGTATTACAGAAAGCCAAGACAATCGTCTGCCTGATATTGGTTAACTGAACTTCACAAAAGACCAGCACGGTTTATTGCCAATTCAAAATCATTCTTCGATATAAAAAGATTGGGTACAACATAAATATTATACGACAGACTGCATGCATGGTAGTTAACCCAATCACGGTTGATAACTTTGCTTCCCTCTTTAATTGGACGCCAATTGGTCAGGCCTCAGATTCTATGGCTGTTCCAGCGTTAAGGCTTTCTGATAATTAGCATTCAGTTTTATGTAATGTTGTTTGGGGCCTGATGCTCTGTCTCTGGTCGAGGGCATCGGAGTCACACTGTTGTCTTTCTTTTTCTCCAACTTTTCAGTGTTTTTTTTTTTTGCTGTCGAGTCCTCATCGTTGTTTCATCTCTGTGGTTGTTTGATTTTTGTGTTCTCGGCGATGTTGCACTGATGAGTTACGAGGCAATTTTTGCAGTATAAAATACTAATTTTTCCAAAACTAAGACTGACTTGTCAGGTGAAACATGTTTCTTAGCGGATTTGGTTGCCATTTTTTGTTATATTTTAAATTTTGCAAGTCTCGCTACTTTGGACATCTCCTTCCTGATGCCTAGGACATCAGTGGAGTGTGGGCCATGTTTGCTGATGTTGGCTCGGTGGTGGGATGTCTATAAGTCTTAGGGTAGGCGTCTCTTGTTACGAGATGGAATAGGAAACCTCTCTGGTGCTTATGCACATCTAAATTATTTTAGGAGATATATGGTAGGGCGGTGCGAGTGAAATATTTTAGGTGAAATATGGTACGCAAACTGTGCGGCTCCATGAACAAGTCATGCACATATCATACGATGTATGCATGAGTGGTTTATAGAGAGCTGTTTTTACAATACAGGGGGCCGCTAAAAGGCCGAGTCCTATAGAATTTGCCTAAAAATCGCCAACCGCCAAATTGTGCCATATATGATTTTTATTCCCGTCACGTGTTGTGTGGGTGTTCGTTTTGACAGGAGTCATGTCATTGATTATAGGGTCGTTTCATCAATTTTTCCTATGGGAAATATACTATTTGAACGCAAATCCATTATCTACTCGATTTTTGCTATCTGGCTTTGTTTGTGGCCGGTATCTCCACCTCGCCACGAATTGAGCAAGGTAATAAGAGTAGGCATGATTTTCCGGTAGTATTCATAGATATATAAACCCTGAAAAAAGCGGACACTTTAGCAGCAGGTCAAGTTGTAAGAGTGAACACAACATTGTGACGGGGAAATAGAAAGTATATTGAAAGGTATGTTAAATATATGTTTAGTATTATTTTTGTATGAACATGCTTGTAGGTTTTGGAGGGGTTTACTTCTAGTATACCCCAACTTTCTGAAGCCTATTCTGAATTCACTGTTGAGGCCTGTAGTGATTAGGCTACTAGCTTTGCCAGCTAGACGTTGCAGGATCGATCCCAGGCTTCTCCAGTAGTGGAATGAGTCTTTCTAAGTGAGGTCCTGTCTCATGCTGACCCTAGATGTTGGTGAGACGAAAAGTTTGGACACCCGCTCATTCTAGATTCATTTAGGCTTTTAGACCCCTTTTGTAGAATGTAATTAATAAACGCCGGGTCACTTGTTTGATCCATGACTTGTGACTAGCTGTGGTTAGAAAACCGTGGTTCCGTCCCAATATGACATTAGGTGTAGAGGGGACGTAAACTTAAGACGGGTTTAACCACATCTTCATCATCAGGGCAAACTCATACAAGAGCCTGTTGGGTTATCCGTGATGATGAACCGTAATGAATTTTATTTTACAAGCATGTTCACGTTGATTAGAAATAATTTTGTTCAAGAAGAATTACGAGTTCATTTTGTAATGATGCCGTTTTTGTCTGATAACTCAGTTTGTGCATGTATGTACATATAAAGAACGTGATGATGATAAGTGGGAGTGTTTGGTCGCCACACGTCATAACGGCCTGAGCGGCGGGGATGACGTCAGCTGCGTCATCGGCGTCGCGAGGACGGTTGTGACGGGGTGCCTACCAAATATAGAGAGAATTTACGGCAAATAGTGTTGGCCCTTATGAGACACTAACAAATGTTGTGGATTATAGATGAAAATCTTCTGTTGTAGTTTCTATCTGTTATTAATGTATTGAATTTGTGAATAGCTATATTTGTGAGCCGTGTTGCGGAGAAGGATATGAAATAGAGATTGTTATGTTTCCTGTAATTGGCAGCTGGCCAGGTAGCGCAAAGGCGTGGTCTGTTCAATTGCCTCTTACTTGTGATAATGTAGTGAGCACAAATTTGATGAGTATCATGCTCAGTAGTAGTGAGCATTAATTGATTTCTGTAGTGCTCAGTAAGGAAACATGAACTTTGAGTATTATTGTGTCAAGCGCTGGGTGCTGATAATTTGATGCACAGTCAAGTTGAGTTCTGCTGTACGGTTATTTGTCGCATGCACTAATCAGCCTGTATGTCTTGTCGGCGCATGCGCAATAACGGTGTATGCATGAACATATTCTTACTTCTCCGGGAGGGGGATCATGATATAGCATGTATGTTTTGTGACTCGTTTCTAGTCCCGTTATCGTAATTTGCAGGCACAACAATGTGTGACCTGCTGCTCCCTGCTTCATAGCAGCAGGTACTGGTACGACGCTAAGCGTTAGGGTCCAGCAAGGGCGGACAGACCGCCGTAATCAGCGCCTACCAGGATAGAAGCAGAATCTTCTAAATCAATGTTCGTTGTAAACAAATGTGAGACCATGGAAGAGGTCAACTTACCTGCAGGTTATTTGGACGATCACTAAACGTCTGATCAGCAAACGTGATCGCTAATCCTAGGATTATCAACTATGTTGATAGACTAGTTTTACTAGTTCGCGAGAGGAAGTGTCACGCGAGTGGGGGATTCACCCTAAGTTATAAACTGGCCAGTCGCGTCTTGTGTTGTTTCTTTTTTTTGTTTTTGTTGTTGTTTTGTTGTTTGCTTCTGTAGGTATTCACGTCACCCGTTCCGAGCACAGAACAGTGTTTTGCCTTCGGAGCGGACGTCGTGAGTTGGCTACAGAAGCAACAAATTGTGATGTTTTGTGTTAGTGAGTGTTGTATGTAGATACTGTAAATAATTCATGTCATTCATTTAACATCTTTCTTGTGCCTTACCCCACAGCTGCCCGTACACCTGTCAGAGATCACGCTCGGTTGTCTTGTCAGCATGGGGGTTTGCGGGACGCCGTAAACCCACATGTAACATCTCTTGCCTGATGCCCCCAGTTAACCTGTCTCATGAGCTACGTCGGTCGGTATGTGCTCGGAGAGGGATGTGCTGTGTTTGCCGGTTCTTGTCCATCATCCGTTTCGGTTTCAGAACTTTGGGGTTGAGACACACTGATGAAGATTAAATATCAGAAAGGCCTCTGTGTCACTAAATTTGGTATAGTTACGCCATAATTGCAACCACTGGGTCGGTATCTCTGCTGGTGGATGATTAGTTCGTCCCCGAGGGTATCATCAGCTCAGTATCAGTTTCTTAGTGCTGAGGCTGATACTGCGGTGTTGACGTCAGTACTCAAGTACTGATTTAACCCTTTCGCTGCCAAGCTAATTCCTATAGGAATTGCCAAATGTGCACGACGTCGACGTCTTCGATAAACAACTTGGATAAACAACATCTAACTTTGACGAATATCTGTTGAGACGTTAACGTCAGTAAACATTACGCGCCGAATTTCATCCGTAATCTCACCACTTTTGAGAGCGATATGCACAAGCGATAACACAAAAGGACTGAAAATGCGTTTGCATACAAGTAATATTTCAGTGTTTCTTTGACAGTCAGTGTAGCTTTCTATCAACCAGTGTTACTTTCAAACAGACCTAAAATACACTTTCAATGGTGGTTCGCTGCACATATCTGCTAAATCTGTTCAACTTTACGGTAAACATCGGCTTTGTAACAAACACCTTTGACAGTGGGTCCATATAAATTGCAGTTTTTATTTATTTGTTATTGATTTTGTAGTACATGGTAATTTCTGACTTTTGTTTTATGAGAATAGGTAATTACAAGAAAAACACCAAATGGCATTATGGACGGGTTTTTCAGGGTTAACCCAAAGGTAAACCGGGACGCGGACGCCGCCCCGCCGGCCGCCCGCCCGCCCGGAGGCGGACGCCCGGCCGGCCGCCCACCAGCACGGACATCGCTTTTCTAAAGGACGGAATTTTTCTTGAAAAGTCCGTCTAATAAAAGCAATAAACATATTATTTCATTTTTCAATCTGTTTTCGCAGAAGTTTTTTGTCATTTTTATGCCACACGTCAGTATAGCAGAGAAAAAAAAAAGCATAAAAAAGAGGTATCTAGTGGAAATTTCCAATTTCTAACAAACAAGACTGATACCACTTGACGAGGGGGAAAAGGTTGATATGTTCCGCGGATGGTTTAAAAATGGGGTTTATTGTTAGATTTTGTGGAAAGGTCACACCGGCGTACAATTTTTCCCTTTACTATAGAAAACGTATTAGCTTCCAAAAAGTTCGCGATGGTTTAGCACTCCGGTTGTACTGTGAAGACTGGCCCCGAGGTAATAAAACTTTTTTCATGCTCAACTCACTTGATCATGAAATTTGTCCTGCTCACAAATTTTAAAATGCCAACAATTGTTGGCGTTTTAAAATAACATTCTCGGCTATCTGAGAAAGAAAAATCGCTGAATTTATAAGTATTTGAATTTTTATGAGCACCACAAGTTTCATGCTCATCTGAGTTTAGCATGAAAAAAGTTTTATAACCTCGGGGCCTGGTAGTCACCTTAATAAGTTAGCCAAAACATCATTGCACATACCTCTTTATTTAGTGGAAAGTAGGGTGTACAAGGGTAGAGTTTAGCTAGTTTTTAACTGTTTCAGAACATAGATTGTTGGTACTTGTTACAACCTTCTCTTTGAGACGGCTCTTACGGGCACACACAATTTGTGTTTCGAGCATAAATAACAAAGATATCACAAACTTTCATCTGAAACATGCCATTTCTAGAACCAAGCACATGTGTCCTGTATTGTTCGGGCATGTTAACCCAATGGACCGTTCAAAGGCGTCTGTTTCTCTTGCAGCTTCTCGTACGTTTGTCGGTTTGGTAGGTACAATCGGAACTTCGATTGTGTGTATGCTGTCGTTTCATCTTAGTTTGGGATGTTTGTGTTCTTTGTGGCTTTTCTGAACATCCCGTTCTCATTATTCCAAACGTTGATCATATGTTTTCTCATCATGTTAACAAGCTCGTGCGATGTATACCTTGTAAACGCCACTTTATATCGAAGAAAAAAAAAATGCTTTATTATCCTAATGAATAGTTTGGCTAATCCTTCCGAGCACTGACTTTTAATCATTAATGGTTTGAGCCAGGCTCGTGCCACAGGCTCGTGTGAGACGAGCCACGGAATGCAAGGTATGTTTTTCTCCGGGTACTCAGGTTTTCGCCCAGCTCTGATTAACAATCGACTCGATATAAGTGAAATAATCTTGACAAGGCCATAAAACTTAAAATACCGTCCGAAATAACTAGCAATGCCAAATTCAGCTGTAAAAAAAGTCGTGAAGAAAGTTTTCAAACATAATAGACCGTGACATAAACTTATAAACTTAAAATTTATCTCCATTGAAAACTCGAAAATACAATACCAGGTATAAACATATCTCTCTCTCTCTCTCTCTCTCTCTCTCTCTCTCTCTCTCTCTCTCTCTCTCTCTCTCATTTCCATGATTCCTACATTTTTTTTCTGATACTTTCTCTTTCATTTCAAAGTATTGATAAGTAAATTACATTCACAGGATCCAGCAAGTATCCCTTTATAGAAGAGGAAAAATCAGGTGTTTTTCCCCGGTAACCCCGATTTTCGCCCACATCTGATAAACGATCAGCTCCATATGAGTGAAATAGTCACGAAAGGGCAGTAACAGCCACCCCCACCACACACACACACCAACACACACATACACAAAAAGAAAGCAAAAATAGCAGAGAAAATCCTGAAACCATAAAAAGAGCCTAACGTGAGAATTTCCTAATTCTAAAGAAGAGTGATATCCCTTGACCCTTGATGAGTGGGATAAATGCTCTTAGGACTGGTTGATGTTTGGAAATGTGTGTGTGTGTGGGTGGGTGGGGGTGGTTGGGGGGTCAGCATCATTTGAACACCATAGCGCATACAGATAAACTGCCCCTTATGCATGGGCGAACAGCGAAGGCTCAGGCAAGCATGTGCATACGCGCAGTCTCGTCAGAGTTTTCTCTATTCGCGTTGAGAATACACGTTATGTAAAAAAATCATTGCAGATATTTCAATTTAAAACCCTCCTGGCTGCCAGACAATTTATTCACTTGTACGGGTGTCCGTAAAAATAAGCAGGAGTTGTATCGTTTGATATGGTAGGAGGCATATGATACGAAGTTGTAGCTCATGTGAATCGAATTCATTTCACAAAGAAATTATTGTAAAACTAGAGTCAGTAGATTATGCCAGTAAAGTGTGAAGAAAAAAAAAAAAAAAAAAAAAAAGAAATGTGCTACTTGAATAGCCCGTACTTTTTAATGTGTTGCCAAACTGTATATACAATAGAATATGCGCATATATGAACTCGAAACGCCGCGAAAAACGCTACAAAATCCCTTGCAAAGAAAACACGAAGACAATTATACTACCTTGCTCAAATTAACGGCGCGCGACGTTACGCGCGACGTTGCGATCGACTGACGTAACGTCCAGCACTGCTAATGACGTAATATTACGTACGCGGGGAAAAAACAACAGTCATCCATAAAAATTGCACTGAGGGTATGTGCCTGTTTGATCTTATCACGCACATTCAAGCACAAATAGCGCAGATTTGGTACTTGGAGAATGTTTTCAAAGGATTTTTCTGGTCAAAGCCGAAAAGAAATGAGAATTTTGTTCCGCAGATATCTTTCTATCTTCATTCAAAGTATTGGCCAAAAATTGGCCCGCTGGCACTCAACGTAGTTACACCTGTGGCCCAATATTGGCCCTGTGGCACCTATAGGGTTAAACAACTATATTATATATTTATTTTTTTTGTAGTATAAAATTTTATTTGTAGATTTTTTTCCATAAGGGAATAATAATAACCAACCACTTGTTTTACTACAACTCTTTACCAAATTTTCGAGGGTCTCCCCTCTTCATCAGGGTTATATGGACACTGTACTCTACATTTTACATGGCTTTCCAATATGGCCTTCCAATGTTTGAGACATCAATTCCATGACGTCATGACATCATGGCGTCAAAACGCCATGCAACCTTTGGCACGACGTCACAAACATTGGCAGTGTCTTTCAAAGACACCAGAGGTACCCACCATATTATACTCTCCACAGGCCCCGCCCATCGGGGCTGGAAGAAATATATGGGTTGCATGATACTTCCACGCAGAGCTAAATCCGACCCACACATGAGTACTGGTAAAGCACTTAGAGGATCTAAGGCTGCCCAGGCAAAGCGGTGTGAGTGACAGACGGTCCATGTTTATAGACCTTATTGGTTTCATCGGGCGACAGGGCTTGAGATGTCATTTCATCTTAATGTCGGGTAAAAGTCCCACAGAATTGGAAGCAACATCCCCAAAATGACTTTTACAGCGTTGACGAGGACGTTAACCTCAAATCAAACAAACAAACACTCCCCCACAGCCTCGATGGCTTAATAAATAAATACATAAATGAATAAATAAATCAATAGTAACATAAATTTACTACTAACTAATCTTACAGTGACATTATCTACTACAATTGAAACACATGGGGTCGTGACCCCCCAGATCATTTCGGCCCAATATAAGCGGAATAATCCAGAATGGGCCGTAAAACAGTCAATAAATAAAGATAAAAATGTAAACACATAAATAAGTAAATAAATTGCTGTAAACGTAACCCCCATAATATGTTTTTTTTCCCGCTTTGGTTTTACGGCCCTTTCAAGATCACCCCATTCATATCGAGCCGATCGTTAATCAGATGTGGGCGAAAACCGGAGTACCCGGAGAAAAACCACCTGACCTTCCGTTGCAGAACTTGGCGTCTTTCATGTGACCCGAGCGAGGCTCGAACCACAGCGGTGAGAGACCTAATGATCAAGAGTCAGCGCTCTTAAACACTAGGCCACGGCGGCCCGTACCCAATAATATGTTACCAATATAATTAATTAGGTAAATAATTAATTACGAATCCGAAAAAAAAACAACACAAAAAACCTCGTGTATGAGCCAGCGCACAACAAAACATACGTTAAGGCTCGTGCGACCAGCGAAGAGCCTTCGCTGATCGCATGCACCTTCTACAGCCTGCGGGCTATTTAAAGGGAGTTACACGGCATCTCTTGTTATAGTAAATAAATGAGCAGACCGATCAGAGTATTTGAAGGTCACTCATCTCTATACAGGCCCTGACGTGCGCCGGCTCATATATTGAGTCATCTATGTGTGAATAAAAGAATGAATGAATGAATGAATGAATGAATGAATGATAAGCCACGCCCCATACATAAGGAATCTCTCGCCCCTGTACCTCTGATGTCTCCAGACTCTTATTTAATCACATTTAGATTTTAAACTGTGTGTGTGTGTGTGTGTGTGTGTGTGTGTGTGTGTGTGTGTGTGTGTGTGTTTTAACCTATTGTCACTGGTATTTCACAAATAGTGCCCACCAACAACTCACTCACTCCTGCGAACGATGACCGCAACTCTAAAATCTCAAATCACTTATACAATCAAACTTCAATAACTCGAACACTTCTTGGACCATAAAAAGGTTATGTTTGAGAAAGGGGCAGTACGAACTACCCTGGTTTACTAATAGGGTCAGGACATGAGCCATTTCTGCATCACCACAAGATACCTAAAGGCTCTTCTATATACAAGAGGAACATTGTGCGCTCTCATCAGAATCACCTCTTTGAGGTGACCCTAATGAGCACACACAAACCACGTCCGGAAGTCTAACCCGTAACAAAGAATAGGTTATCCCATACACATTGTGCCCGGGGAAGATTAATTGTACGCCGAAGGGTCAGGCCTCAGATTTTATTACGGTTCCAGCGTAAAGGCTTACTGAAAATTAGAGAGCATCTAATTTTATATAATGTTGGTTGGTGCCTGTTGCTCGGTCTCCGGTCGGGCCCATCGGAGTCTAACTGTTGGTCTTCTTTTTCTCCAGCATTCAGTGGTTTCTTGCTGTCGAGTCCTCATCGTTGTTTCAACTCTGTGGTTGATTGAATTTTGTGTTCACGGAGATGTTGCACTGATGGGTTAGGAGGCTTTCATGCGGACTGAACAAATTATTTGTCTAAATCGCGACGGAAATAAGGGCGAGGACTGTGGCCAGGTAAAATGGATTTAAGCCCCCCCCCCCCTCCCACACACACATATACACCCCAGTGGAATTCGTTTCACTGACCGTTCCAATGTGGTTATTCTGGCGCGGTTTATTTTTGTTGTACGGACCTCCGTGGCCTAGTAGCGCTGACTCTTGATCATTAGGTCTCTCACCGCTGTGGTTCGAGCCTCGCTTGGGACACATGTGAGACGCCAAGTTCTGCAACGGAAGGTCAGGTGGTTTTTCTTCTGGTTCTCCGGTTTTCGCCCACCCGTCTGATTAACGATCGGCTCGATATGAGTGAAATAATCTTGAAAGGGCCGTAAAACCAACCCCCCCCCCCAAAAAAAAAAAAAAAAATGTTGTGGTTTGTCTCCGAGTGTGTGTGTGTCGCTTATATTATTTTATTTTGGATAGTCAATTGGCCTTTTTGTGGAAAAGTAACAGTCCTTTTGGCTTTCCGCTATAGATATTTCCATAAGGGTCTTGTTGCTTCATGTTTGTGCTTCTTTCCCTTTGGTGTCTCTGATGGGAGCTGTGGGTCAATCGTATCGATACCTGATCATTGCGAATCTAAGCCTGTCCAGGAACCACGGTGCGAGGCAGACCGTCCATGCTAATAAACCCTATTGGTTTCATTGGGCGACAGGGCTTGAGATGTCATTTCATCCCAATGTCGGGTAAAAGTCCCATAAAATTGGAAGCAACGTCTCCAAAATGACCTTTACAGTGTTGACGGGGACGTTAAACCTCCAATCAAACAAACAAAAACCTGATCATTGCCTTCACTTCTATTTTACCAATGCCTGATGTTGATGCGAGTTACTGTAAAACTGATAAAAACTGATTTTTGTATTACATTTTTATCCTAATCCATAGCAGTTGTATACCTATGTGTTTTTATAATAAACCTGACAACATGTTACCTTTATAATGCTGTGGGCTAAATGTGCATGACACTGGAAGCGTATTTTCTTAGTTTTCGCTCGGAATATAGGACACTTCATCCATAGCAGATGTATACCTATGTGTTTTTATAATAAACCTGACATCATGTTACCTTTATAATACTGTGGGCTAAATGTGCATGACATTGGAAGCGTATTTTCTTAGTTTTCGCTCGGAAAATAGGACACTTCATGTTGTATCAAAATGAGATAAATATATATAGATAGTGCCGCTTTTGAGGTAATTTGTTCTCTACGCTCACAAATTACCCCAAAAAACGGCACTATCTATATATATAGACACATATATATTTTACCGCAGTATATACTGCGGTAATACCGCAGAACAACAACTAACACACTATAGACACGTCATACCACATATATTCTGCACCGCAGAACAACAACTAACACTCTATCCTATTCACAGTATGTTATCACTATTTGTTGAAACAATCGATTGAAGATTACGCTGTAATCGGTGATATATTTGTCTATACATATATATCAAAGACAATTACGCGTAATCCATTTTGTTGAGACTTTTTATTCATGATTACGCGTAATCCATTTTGTTCATTGAGAAAATAAAAGTACTCACCTTTAGAGACAGAGATGCGCAGAACAAAAAAAACAACACTGACTACACAGTTTCAATATGCAATAATCTCTTAACTTCATCATTATACGGCTTCACCAATTCATAATATCGATGTTTTAATCTCTCTTTTTGCGCTCCACAAGGAACACATATTTGATATTTAGCACAAGTTCCTTTTCCACATTTCAAACAGGGTTTAACTTTACTTTTTTTCATTAGATAATTATGCAGTTTGCAATATTTTGAATTTTTGGTCGCTTTTGAATGACATTGTTCGTGATTACCAATTTTCAAGAATGTGCATTCCATTTTTTTACTTATATTTTATATTTAAAAAAAAAAAAAAAAAATATTTTATTAAAGAAAAAATAAAAATGGTAAAAAGAATGAGTAACAAAGATGTACAATATATATTAAATCTTCATCGTGATGGAGTTATTAACGATGAACAATTGCGTAAAATGGTTGATGCTCTTAAAGAGCCTCCACAACAAACTTCTACGTTGGAAAATCTGCGTAAAAGACGTAGAGATAAAAAGATAAGAAAACGACAGCAACAAAATGCTGTTAAAACAATTGAAAAAATTAATGATGAAGATATAGATGATGATACTAAAGAAGAGAAAAATGCTCTGAAACTGGTTGATAAACCATTATGCAATTACTTCAAAGCGTATGAAATAGATGCTCATAAATATAAAGACCCAAATATTTTGTTTAATGAAAAAAAATCTGTCATTATAGATAAAATTAATGAAGACATTAAAGAATACAATGGCATTAAATTTTCAATTGGATTATCTATAAAGTTCTTTAAAGATGAACTTAATGGTGAAAGAAAAGAAGTTATCGGTGCAGGACACGGAGAACAATGTGCAGTTCTTGATGGAAATAATTTAGATGAATATTATGATAAACAAACGTCTTATTTACAAACATGGATTGAAAAATTCACAAATACTGCAACAAATTTAGAAATTGACCATTGTATCAAACTTTATCTTAACATAGCAAAATATGAACCACTCAAAGGTTCTTCGTATATTTCTCTTCCAAGTGTAATAGCAAATAAAAAAGCAATAATTAATTTATCAAATGATGATGATAGATGTTTAGAATGGCATATACTTGCTTCTAAATACCCAAACAAAAACAATCCAAGTAAGTTATCAAGTTATCGTAAATATTTAGGCACATTAAATATGGAAGGAATAGACTTCCCCACACCAATCTCACAAATACCAAAAGTTGAGAAACAAAACAATATAGCAATCAATGTTTATGGATACACATTAACAAAAAAGACAGAGAAACTTACTATATTTCCATATCATATTTCAAATCAACCAAATGATAAAGAACGAATTAATCTGCTTTTGATAACTGAAGATGTTGAAGAGGAAATTGATGATAGTGAAGAAGAAATGATAGATGAAGATTATAATCCTGATGACTATCCTCCTGATGAGCCAAAAACAGAAACAAAATATCACTACTGTTTTATTAAAAACCTTAATAGATTACTTTACAATCAGAACAATAAACACAAACATAAAACACATTTCTGTGATAGATGTCTTCACGGTTTTTCAAGAGAAGACCTACTAATCAAACACAAAGAAGACTGTGAAGGCATAAATAAGTCTCCAATGCGAATAGAAATGCCATCAAAAAGTCTTATCAAGTTTAAAAACCATCAAAATCAAATGCCCGTTCCATATGTTATCTATGCTGACTTTGAAAGCACAATCAAACCCAAATCACAACAAAAAGGAGACAAATCAGAAATAACAAGCGAACACGAAGCGTGTGGATTCGGTTATCAAGTTGTTAGATATGATGGTAAAGCTAAAAAACCGGTAATCTACAGAGGTGAAGATACAGCTGAAGTTTTTTTAAATCACTTAGAATGCGAAGTAAAAAATATTAACAACGTTTTCAAACATCCTAAAAAATAATAATGACAGAACAGAACATACAAGATTATGAAGAGGCTACTCATTGCTGGATATGTGAAAATCCAATTGACAATGAAAAAAATCCAAAAGTAAAAGACCACTGTCATTTCACTGGAGAATACAGAGGACCAGCACATAAATCTTGTAATCTCAAACTTGCAATCAAACCAAATAAAACCAAAATTCCAGTTATCTTCCACAACTTAAAAGGTTATGATAGTCATCTAATAATGCAGAAAATACACAAAACAAGTGGAAACATTACTTGTATTGCAAATAATTCAGAGAAATTCATCTCATTCAACATTGGACAGCTAAAATTCTTAGACAGTTTTCAATTTATGGCTTCCTCTCTTGAAAAGTTAGTAGATGGAGCAATTGGTGTAAGTACAGAATGTGAAAAATGTAAAGATACAGAAGAAATAAACATCAATGAAAATTGGTTATTAACAGCAAAATGTAAAAAATGCCACAATACAAGATATAAACAACTCAACAAATCAGACTTACCATTAACTGTAAAACATAAAACTAACTCACATCTTCTTGCTCGTAAAGGTATCTATCCATACGAATATATTGACAGTCAAGAAAGATTCAATGAAACTGAACTACCACCAATAGACAAATTCTACAGTTCTCTAACAGATGAAAGTATCAAACAAAAAGACTATGAACACGCTCAAAAAGTATGGAAACAATTTAACTGTAAAACACTTGGTGATTATCATGATTTATATCTCAAAACAGATGTTCTCTTACTTGCAGATGTTTTTCAAAAGTTTAGAGAAACCTGTATGAATAACTATAAACTTGACCCTCTACATTACTACACTGCACATGGTCTATCTTGGGATGCTCTTCTAAAATACACAAAAATAGAATTACAACTTCTATCAGATTTGGATATGCATCTTTCCATTGAAAAAGGAATGAGAGGTGGAATAAGTATGGTTTCTAAAAGACACGCAAAAGCAAACAATAAATATGTCGCAGATTATAATCCAGATGAAGAAGACAATTACATAATGTATTTAGATGCAAATAATTTATATGGTCATTCAATGAGCCAACCACTTCCATATGGTGGTTTCAAATGGATAACTAATAAAGATTTAATAGATGGAGAACTTCAACCACTAAAAAAAGGTAGAGGAAGAATATATGAAGTAGATTTAGAATATTCCAAACATTTACATAAACTACATAACGACTATCCACTTGCACCTGAAAAATTAGCAATTAAAAAAGAATGGTTATCCGACAATCAAAATGAACTAATTGAAAATAGTATGTTAAAAACAGAAAAACTTGTCCCCAATCTAATGGATAAGAAGAAATATGTAGTACATTACAAGAACTTGAGACTATACAAACAACTTGGTATGAAAATAACAAAAATACACAGAATATTAGAATTTGATGAGAAACCTTGGATGGAACCTTACATACGTCTGAATACAGAATTACGTAAAAAAGCAAAGACTACATTTGAAAAAGATTTCTTTAAACTTATGAACAACTCAGTATTTGGCAAAACAATGGAAAACATACGTAAAAGAGTTGATATTAAATTAGTCAAAACAGATGGCAGTGAAAATGAAAAAATCCGCAAGATAATAGCCAAACCAAACTTCAATCGTAGAGTAAAGTTCTCTGATGAGTTATCTGCCATTCAAGTGAATAAAACAAGATTAACTCTAAATAAACCAATATATGTTGGCTTCTGTGTTTTAGATTTATCAAAACATCGTATGTATGATTGGTATTATAATACATTGAAAAAGAAGTATGGTGATAACTGCACCTTGTTATACACCGATACTGATAGTTTATTAGTAGCCATTGAAACTGAAGATGCTTACAAAGATATGTCTGAAATGAAAGATGAATACGATTTCTCTGATTATCCAAAAGAACATCCACTATACGATGAAACAAACAAGAAGGTCATAGGTAAGATGAAGGATGAATGTGCTGGTGTTTCAATATCAGAATATATTGGTCTTCGTCCTAAATTATATTCAGTATTAAGAGCAGATGAACAAGTCATCAAAAAAGCGAAAGGAACAAAAAAATATGTAATAAAAAAACAAATCAATTTTGAAAACTACAGAGATGCATTATTCAACAAAAAGAAATACACACACTCAATGAACATGCTACGCTCAATGCATCACAACATATATGGATTAAAAGTAAATAAGACTACACTTTCTCATTAGACACAAAAAGATACATAGCACCAGATGGAATCACGACATACGCGTATGGGTATCAGCCGGAACAATAAGTAATTCCTCTTTGACAAACCCTCTCTTAGGTGCAGGAGATTTCAAATAATAAACTCTTATTCCCTGCGTTATAATATGATAGTCAATCTTATGAATATCAACAGACCATACTGGGTCAGTAGCCCTTCTCTTTCCACCACCTTCTAATTCTCCAGGTTGATACAAATATCTAACATTTGCATAAGGACAAATTTCAGCATCAACTTTTTTTGTTATAATTGGAGGAGGTTATTTCGTCTCCTTATTTAATGCTTTAATAACATCAGATAATCTCTTAACCCATTCTCTGTTTCTTTTTTTAGCATACTGATAACCAAACAATCTTTCTACTAAGGTTCTATTAAATCTTTCTACTATTCCTTGGTCTCTGTGTATTTCTTTTCTACCTCTCCTTATTTTGGTATTATGCTTTTCCATCAAAGTTGAAACGGAACTCATAAATTCTCTACCAGGGTCAACTTGCAATAGTTTAGGATACTTCAAATGTCTTTTATAAATCTTCTCAAAAGCATTTGCAACTTCTTTACTATCTTTCGACGTCAAAGGTTCGGCTTCTTTATATCTTGTTCCAATATCAACCACTGTTAATGCATACTTGTATGTTTTTCTACCAATAGTATCGTGAGGTAAAAACAACAAATCAGCCTGATGAACTTCATTCTCTGCAGACACATCAAATTTTGGTCTTATTATTCTCTTAGGTGCAGGTAAATATATTTGCCAAATTGCTTGTTTCTTTAAGAACTCTAATGCTTGTTTCTGACTAACCTTTGCTTCTTTTGCTAATTTACTAACTGCTGAGTGTCCTTTCCAGAAACCTTTTGGACTATAGTATATCTTCTCCATTTATTTATATTTAAGAAAATTTTATAAACATAAAAAATGTCAAACAACAATATTCAAAATATCTCAACTGATGAATTTGAAGCGTTGTTAAAAGAACAAAGTCAATTTAGCACAAAGAAATGGACTGATTTAGAAATCAACAACATTTATACAATCACTGACTACAGAACAATTGACACAGACAATGGTGTGAGTGTAATTTTAACTCTCAAAGACAATGGTGAAGTATGGAGTCCTGCACATCTCACAAAGAAGATAGAAGGTAAATAACCACCATTTTATGTAAGACCACTTGGTTTGAAACCATGTAAGAATAATAAAAAAAAATAAATATCATGCTTATGATTTAGTTTTTCCAAAGAAAGATTATGTCAAAAAATAATTTTTTTTTACCTACATCAACTTCCAAGCAACAAATCCTGTCAATGCCATACCACCAACAACAAATGCAATCTCTCTATTTTTCTGGTCTTCTGATGGAGTGTAAAAATCACTTAATGTAGGTTTTGGTGTGGATAAATTATCTGGTAATTGTTTTCCTGTAATATAGTAATACTGTTTCATAGCAGTATCAACATCACTGAACTCATTCAAAGCATGATGTTCCTTTTTTAACTGTTCATTAATAAAATCCAATCTTTCTGTTCTCTTCTCATTCCACGCAGTTGTTGCTGCTTCTAACTGTTCCATCGCTTTATCATGTCGTTTTCTCTCTTCATCACTATTACTACCCATATGTGAAAATAAATAATTACTACCTGAAAAGGCTAAGGCGTTTGTAATTGCTCCTCCAACCATTAATGCTACTGCACTTGCCATTTTTATATAATGGAAAAAAATATATAATTAACCAAATAATGAAACTGGTAGAATACCTTTACATTGCACCAGTTATAGAACCAGCAATATAAAAGAAATCATTGAAATCATATTTTATTGTTTGACGTTTCATTAATTTTGTAAATATAGTCATGTATCCAATTGATATTGCAGATACTACCGCTCCTTCATATACTAATTGCAATGTCTTATTTGTTGTGCTCATTTTTTTAGATGAATAAAAAAAAAATTAAAATTACTTCATAATATCTGCAGGAATAATACCTTGCTTAACAAGCATATCCTTTGTTGCCATTGCAAGTAATATATCAATGGACAACATACCAATATCTGTCATATTAAAATCTACTTTTGGTGCTGGTCTTTTCAATAGTTTTCTACCTAATTCTGAATATCCAACAGTTAATACAGTTTCCACTCCAGCATGATATAACATGTTTGCAATTTGTTTTCCGTCTATTGAGGTTGTCATTTTTTTTAATGAGAATATTATTTTTTTAAATTAATTAAATTCAAATGGGTCAATTTCTTTTTGTTGTATAATAGGTGCAGGTTGTTGCATCATAGGTTGTTGTGGTACAACTTGTTTAGACTTGTACATATACAATCCTATTCCAACAACTCCAACTGTTATGCATAATGGTATATAATTTTTGTATATATTTATATTCTGTGAATTTGGAGAGCCGACTTCATCATCTTTTGTTATAGATTTTAATTCCATGTTTTCTTTCTTTATAGTTTCAGTCTCCTTTCTTCTTAATTCTGCATTTCTTTTTCTTGCTTCTGCACCTTTCTTACCAGCAGATACTCGTCTTGGGTCTTTTGTTTTAACTTCAGTATCACTCATTTTTTTCTAAGGAGATATTTTCTTTTTTATTAAAATCAATATGTCTTGCTGTTGTTAGCATTGCAGTTAATGGAGCAAGATACATTCCATATCTATAATACAATTCACAACACGAACTTGTCAAAGCGTGATTGATAAAAGGGTCTTCCTCTAAGTCTTGTATCAGTTTAGGTGGATTAACAACATTGAAATACTTTGATACACCCATAACGTATAAGCTAATGAAAGAATTACCCAATGTCTTAGTCATACTTGCTCCCAATCTTGCTTCATATCTGCAGTAAAGTTTGTTTATTTGTTCTGCTGTCATTGTATCAATGTCTGATAGTTGTAAGTCTTTACCAAGATACTGCTTACTACCACCACCAGCAACAATGGCTGATAATCGCTCACGTTTTGTTTCTTGTTCATTATTTTCTACATAAGTGCTTTCACATTCAATGTCTTGTAATAATTCTTCAGCATTCATTTTTATTTTATGTAATTTATTTTTTATTTTTAAAAAATAAAACATCGCATATCCGACTATTGATAAGATTGCAGTGTTTGTTATGATTATTGATAAGATTGCAGTGATTGATAATATTTCTAACAGCATTGTTTTTTAGTATTGCTATTTTACTTAAAACATTGCATAAGCATTACTTAAGATTTGCTACAGCATTGTATAAGCATTACTTAATCATTGCATAAACATTACTTAATCATTGCTAAAAAAATAATCAATCAACCAACCAATAACCAGTAGGCTGACGCCAATCTGTATTAGATTCAACATTGAATTCATTGCATAACTTTTGATAGGCTGCTTTGTCGTATGGGTTTTTGTAATAACAAAATGATTCATCTGTTGGTAAAGGTGTTTTAAGTTCTTTCAAAATACGAGCAATACAATAATAAACATGAAATGTATATACTGTTTTAGTTAGTCCTGAAGTGTTTTGCAAATGGTCTTGATAACTTACACCACATCCTGCAGTGGCACACCAAACAGCAAAATTTAATTGACATTGCCACCAGTCAAATGATGAATGAAGCCATGTATTCCACGGTTCATTGGTGTGTAATGTTGGATTTTGATAGTTTTGAAATAAGTCGGGAAACGTTACTGGAAAATGGTCGTCTTTGTTAACATAAATCGTTTGTTTTATAAGTTCAATATTCTTTTCGGTATATTTAGTATTGGGGTTATATGATGCATTGGGATTGTACTTGAATTCTTTAGGTATCATTTTTATTATTGATTATATATGAAAAATAAAAATGTATCATACAATTTCGAATATTGACAAGACAATAAACTTGCAACAATACATTGATAACAGAGATGGGAATAAACGTATTGGTTTGAAATCTATAACATATGGTGTTGGATGGTATAATGTTGTTGAAGACTGGAGAGAGACCTCATAAGATTATAGATGGTTATTATAGTTTCCAACAAATAGCAGATTTATTTCAAAGTAATAATATTACATTATCTGTAAATGAAACAAATGGAATTGCTTCTTTAATTACACCGGATGAATTGAAGATAAGCAAGGGCTTAAAACAAATGTTGGGGTTTGGAAATAAGCGAAAGTTTGCTGTTAATGAAACTCATTATGGTGAGAGAGCTGTAGATTTTGCTGTTTATAAATCATTGTATGTTCATTTGGAACAGATTAATACTTCAAATAATTATTTAGATGGTATGCCGAGTACTGTGTTGGCTGTTGTTCCAGTGGAAAATAAAGAGTTTGGAGAGATAACAACAGTGAGATTTGAGCATCCAGAATATAAGTGTTTGGTGAATGATGCTATAGCAGAATTGAAATTAGAAATCAGGGATGAAAATAACAACAAGGTAATTAATCATCTACCAATTAATTGCGTTTTGGAAATTATATAATTATAATAAAAAAATGAGTATATTTGGTGCTAAGAGAAAACACGTAGATGCATTGGGGCTGAAACAAGAAATATTTAATATGAGAAGTCAAGCATTTACACAAATAAATACATTGAATGATAGACATACAGGACTTCAAGATAGATTTCGGGATATGTATCTCAATCATCGATTATTATATAATAAGGTTGATAATATGTCAGACAGAAAATTGATAAGCATTTGTGCGGAGAGTAAAGGTTCCTTACAGAAGAATGAAGTGTTTGGCTTTGGAAATGGTGGTAGAGAAGTAGGTGTTGGATATGTGATGAACTTTCCTGGCCAGATTATAGGTGTTGGACTGTCGAGTAAAAGAACAAAAGGCGATGTGTCTGTGGCGATTGCAATTAATGGAAATCCACAAGCAGGATATGATATATCATTGAATAATATTTTAAGAAAACACGATAACTTTGCTACACCGTTAAAGGTTGAGGCTGGTGATGCAATTGATTTTGTTTGTCAGACTAATAATGCTACATGTGTTAATACTGTGGCTTCGATGATAATTGAATTATTTATTGAATAAAAAAAATATATGTTATCAAGAAAAAAAATGAAACAACCTAATGCACCGCTATATCCAGAGTTGCCTATTGAAGATGGGCAAAATTATAGATTACAGAAGATATCTGAGATAGAGAAGACGTTAATTAATTAGAGAGATGTGAGAAAAGCATTATACAAAAAATACAAACGTGGAATAAATATTACTGATGGAGTTGATACTGGTTTGATATCAACAAGTGTTATTTTGGCAGGTGTTGGATTAACTGTTCCAATTATGTTGCCTTTAGAGATTGGTGCTGTTGTGTGTGGGAGTTTGGGTGTGTGTGTTAAACTAATTAGGCGTAAAATGACTTCAAAAGCACAGAAACATTATGAGATTAAAACTATTGCTGATAGTAAGTTGAATAGTATAAAGGATTTGATTTCTAAGGCTTTGACAGACGGACAGATATCTGAGAATGAATTTAAACTTGTGTTGGATGAGTTGGACAAATATAATAAACTCAAAGACAATATACATTCAAAACAAACAGGATTGAGTGAAAGTGAGAGAAAGAAACTTATTGAGGAAGGCAAGGCTCAAGCAAAGAATGAAATGAAAAAAAAAGATAGAAAATGCTTGATTTTATTCAATAAAATTACAATAGTAAATGACCCACCACCAAAATATGAAAGTTAATATTTTTTTTTGCTTCACTTCCGACCTACAATGTTGAAATTTTATAAGAATGTGCATTTTGTATGTTGAAACATATGTACAAAGTTTGGTGGTAATTAGTTGAACCAATGTTATATTCAAAGACTTGCAGGAAATTCCAAAATGATGCTAGAACTTTGAAATTTTGTGATAATATGTATATATGCAACCCAAATACATATGCAAAATCTGAGACTAATCGGTTGATGGGATTCCACTTTTAGGAAGACTCAAAGACTTTCAGAAATTCCAAAAGTTGTCATAGGAACTTGGAATTTTAATATGTTATACAGCCTTAAAGTCTTGTTATATGTGCAAAATCTGGTGGTCATTGGATTATGTAAAGGCACTTTCAGGAGGGGTTAAAGTTTTTGCCCCAAAGTGGAATTTTCAAAATTCTTTTTAATATGTTTCTATATAGTGTCTATCCGCGACTTTTGTCGGAGCAGATTTTTAATATCACCTCTAATTATTGTTATCTGAACACTGACTGAGACGCATCACACATTTTTGATAAGGTTTATCAAGGATATTACTACACTTAAGTAAAATAGTCCCTTCATTATCTGTGTAAGTGGTTTATCGTGGGAAGGTATTGCGTATTATGTTTTGCGGTACAAAGTGATAATAACACGCCCCCTTTTTTTGGAATGGCGGAAAAAAGAGACAACTGTGTTAAAGAACTTGTTAATTATCTTAATCAGACATATCCTGGAGATAATGTTATTAAACAATGGCAAGAGGATTATACCATTAAATTTCTTCAGAAGAAACCAGTTCTAAAGCGAACTCGTAGTGTTGTCAGATATGAAATTAAAGAACAATTGGTGCAATCTTATGATGAAAATTTGAATGTTGAAAATAGTCCTGATGAACTATCGATAGACACTGGAAAACTGCATAGAAAAAATAAAGCGATTAGACAAATATATAAAAGGAAATAAGAGAAATATTATTTGGTTTTCTGTTTTACAAGGACAAGCAATAAACAATTTAAAATTGATGAAACGAGGAGATATTGGTGTATTTTTAGTGCAACAAGGTGTTCCGTACTCTGTTTCGTACTGTAATAGTTTGATAAGACTTTACAAACTCGTTGAAAAACATAATAAATTACGATTTTGTGCAATAAACCTCAGATTGATATTACAAAATATGAAAACGGTGGAGGAAATATGCAAAGAATTAAATTGGTAAAGGTGAGTACTTTTATTTTCTCAATGAACAAAATGGATTACGCGTAATCATGAATAAAAAGTCTCAACAAAATGGATTACGCGTAATTGTCTTTGATATATATGTATAGACAAATATATCACCGATTACAGCGTAATCTTCAATCGATTGTTTCAACAAATAGTGATAACATACTGTGAATAGGATAGAGTGTTAGTTGTTGTTCTGCGGTGCAGAATATATGTGGTATGACGTGTCTATAGTGTGTTAGTTGTTGTTCTGCGGTATTACCGCAGTATGTACTGCGGTAAAATATATATGTGTCTATATATATAGATAGTGCCGTTTTTTGGGGTAATTTGTGAGCGTAGAGAACAAATTACCTCAAAAGCGGCACTATCTATATATATGATAATTTGAATGAAATGTCTGCATAATGTATGTATCATCCGCTGGAAGTTAAATGCAGCTGACTAGACATTACGAAAACACTCCTATACAAATACATTGACACATTTATCGCCGAATAAATGAACTTTTTCAGATGAAAAATTGTGATATTTTTCTTATCTCTGCTCAAAATATAGATTGTGGGTACTTGTTAGAACCGCCTCATCATATCATAGAGCAGAAATAAGAAAAATAATGTTTACCCCTGCATAACCCAGTTTTACTATATAAAAGTGGGGTTCGAGGGGGTCAAGGTTATATAGGTGTGTTTTCATGATGAAGTTAAATTTGGCCGTTAGAACCGTAGCATAGGTAACACTGTTACCTTTCCTACATACACAAGGTATTAAACTGGCTTATCGAAGTACATTTTTTGTTGCGCTGGTGAAACTAAATCATCAAGAAAACACGCCTGTACAATTCTTACCCCATTGACATTACGAAAACACGCCTATACAAATACATTGCCAATTTTTTGGCCAAAAATTAGAAATTTTAAGATGAAAAATTGTGATATTTTTCTTATTTCTGCTCAAAACATAGATTGCGGGGACGCGATAGAACCGCCTCCTTGAGGCGGTTCTATCGAGTACCCAAAATCTATGGTTTTGAGCAGAAATAAGAAAAATAATGTATACCCCCTTAAACCCCAGTTTTACTGTATAAAAGTGGGGTATGAGGGGGTCAAAATTATATAGGCGTGTTCTCGTGATGAACCCCACTTTTATACGAGCAGTAAAACTGGGGTTTACAGGGGTAAACATTATTTTTCTTCTTTCTGCTCTAAAACATAGAATGTGGGTACTCGTTAGAACCGCCTCGATGAGACGGTTCTAACGTGTAGCAATAATCTATATTTTGAGCAGAAATTAGAATATCATCAACATTTTTCAGCATAAAATTTTCGTTTTTTTTCGGCGATTAAATTTACTATTTATTTGTTTGTATAGGCGTGTTTTCGTAATGCTTAACAATTAGGCCGCAACCAACAAAGAAGTACGATATATGCGAAGAGTGAGGTCCACACTATACAGCATGGATAAAAAAACTAGTCTGCACATCGCTTGGAGGATCTGGGCCTGCCCGGGCGAAGTGGTGCGCGCGGGTCGGACCGTACATGCTTGTAAGCCCTGTTGGTTTCATTGGGCGACAAGGCTTGAGATGTCATTTCGTCTTAATGTCGAGTAAAAGTTCCGCAAAATTGGAAGCAACGTCTCCAAAATGACCTTTACAGTGTTGACGGTGACGTTAAACCTTAAACCTTAAATCAATCAAACATACAAAACAATAATGCGCATCTCATTGAAAATGCACGCATACATACATACTAACCCCTCCCCCCCCCAAAAAAAAAAAAAAAAAAAAAAGAAAAAAAAAATGCTTACAGGACTTTAAAATCTGGAAAAAAAATAACAGCAGCGGCAGCAAAAATAGGGAACGCAAACAAAAAAGAAAACACACTTCCACACTTTTTTTTTTTTTTTTGTTAATACACAACTAAACAGCATTAATGTCATCAACACCCGTAGAGAACAATGGTTTAGGCTGACGACACTTGACGTCACTGTATAAAATATAGGCCCTATTGTTCTCCATAGGTTTAAGGGCGAGGATTGTGGCCACGTAAAATCGATTTAAGCCCCCCAGTGGAAATCTTCCACTGACCGTTCCAAGGCGGCTCTTCTGTGGCGATTTATTTATGTTGTTGTTTGTTACTTACTGTGTGTATCACTTGTGTCTTTTGGTTTTGGATGGCCATATGGCCATTTTGTGGGAAAGTAACTGTCCTTATGGCCTTCCTTTGTTTAGGTTTCCATTATGGTCTTGTCGCTTAATGTTTGTATTTCTTTCCCTTTGGTGTCTTTTATGGGTGGAGTAAGTTAATTGCATCAATTCCTGATCTTTGTTTTACTTCTACTTTACATTAAAATTTTACGCTGAAAATGTAAATACACATGCATACTAACATATTGTTCCTCCGTTACATACATACATACATACATACATACATACATACATACATACATACATACATACGTGTAACCGTTTGTACATATCAATCTTAATTTTATGTATACTCTGCACGATATGTATATGGAGTCGGAAGGGGAGGAGGAGCCGACAAAAAATAGTCTGCATATCCACTTCCTGTCCTGACCGTTCACTGCTTGCCTGTACCGTATCGAGATCATGTACATCAATCACATTAAACAAAGTAAATCCTGACCAGGTAGCGACTGGTCTGGGTCTTCGCTAGTCGCATTGTATCCACAGATACTTTACGACGCACAGCGATCCAATTATATCGCGAAGCTACTCCGAATCTGCATTTAAGGAATAAGCATATACAAATTAAAGGAGTTTAGCAAGTAAATGGCGCATTTTAACTGCCAGATAACCCCTCTTATCAAAGATTTTGCACATGTTTTGTGAAAGGTAAAAGGACCTAACAGGAAAAGTTGCCTAATTTTGGCATATTTGTAAGATAAGCATATGAAATCTATTGCATTTTATAAGGTAAAGCTAATAGTATAACTTCCAAAAATAATAAGCAAATAAATTAACTGCTTAATAGCAAACACACGAAGTGTTTGCTTTACTGAAGAGAGGCTGGAACAACATACTTAGGCACCAAAATCTCGCCTGGAATCTCGTTCAATTTCTCGCGATAATCCGCCACCTTTACAGAGTTCTTGAGAATTGTATTCATATCCAAAATTGCTTCTCAAAACCAAAAAAAAAGCCAAGTTCCATTACAACAGAAACGAAAAAAACAAAACGTCGAAATAATTTTAAAAAGTTCTTTTCAAAGACTGTTGCATCAAACGCTAAAGTTTGACAGCGGGAAAGTTTCGAAACTACGTCAGGTATTAGCCGGTAAAACACAGCACCGCGCTTGGACCAACGTTTTACCGGAGATTTACCGAAGGATTTACCGGTACTTCTCGGTAGGGTGGAAAGCGCTTCTCACCTGGACAAGAAATTAAAACATTTTTCACAAATTTACTCCGGGTAAACAATAAAGTTCTGGGAATAGTAAGAGACACAGTGAGCTTTCTGGCTACCTGCTGGTTTGTACCTTCCCAAGATTTACAAAGTGATGATGAGCCCCAAATCCCATAGTATAGCGCTAGTGCTTTAGAATACTTTAAAGTATCCATGCTGCAAACTAACTGAGTTACCCTATCTAGTTTTCTTCCCATGAAGTGCACACAGGACAAACATTGGAGCATCATCAAATTAAAGGGTATGTGCAAAGCGGCGGTGAAGCGCAAACTATTGATAAGGTCATTTTCTGTCGTTTCTCAGAGAAAGGGACAAAAGAGATAGAAGTGGAAGTAGAGGAGAAGAGAGGGAGGCACAGGGCAGAAGAGGGAAAATGAATAAAGTGTAGAAACATAAGTAACAACGCCGTAACCTCTACCCTACCTGCTGCAAGGACAGCAGGCCTTGCCAGAATGTAAGTCAATATCAGTTGGACTCCCCAGTGATGCAAGCGACACCTTTGCCTCACAACAGAACAAATAAAAAACTTTGAAAGACAATTTTTGCGTAGTTTAGGGAAGACTTGCATGATCCCTCTTGGAGCCCTCAATGATCCCTGATGTGATAATACTCTGTGGAAGTTTGACCTTAAATATGTTTCTCGAAAGGGTTATCCTTTGGAAGCAAGGAATACACCACAGAACGGGAAAATATGGAGTGTACATGTTTTCTGGGCCATACTAGCTAGTTTTGGCCATTTAGGCCTCGTCAGTGACCCTCAAATATTTTCAAAATTTCAAAATGGAATCAATGATCCCAAAGAACTACACTATGATGAAGGGCAGGGAGACTTTTTACGACCGCCACACATTCCCAGACAACAGCTGTAGTGACGTTAAATATGTTGTAGAAAGGGTTTATCTTTTGGAAGCAAGGAATACAACATAAACGGGAAATATGGAGTGTACATATATTCTGGGCCAGACTAGCTAGTTTCGGCTATTAAGGCCTCATCAGTGACCCTCAAATATTTTCAAAATTCCACAATGGAAACAATGATTCTAAAGGACAAGAAAATATAAACTACACTATGATGTACGCCAGGGAGACTTTTTTACGGCCGCCACATATTCCCAGACAACAGCTGGAGTGACGTCAAATAAGTCTGAAGGAGAGCTGACAGATGTTTTCGCAGGAGTATCCTGTACAGTTCGCTCCTTTCAGGTTGGAGGCACTGAGCATGGATGTCCACTTAGCCCGGACAGATGCCAACACAAGATGTCAATGCTGGTGAGTTTGCCGGCCAAAGTGTTGCATCACTCGGGAAGTAATGCTGGTTGTGTGGTAGTCACCTCTGACAGACCGAGCTACTCGCCAATGCACCGTCTCCAGCCGCTGGATACAAAATGTGACTCCCAAACTGATGTGGCAAGATCCAGGATAAGTCTAATCATGGTCTCTTCCATCATGCTTTAACATCTTCAGAACAGCTGCTTATGTTCCTTCCAAAGAAACGCCTGGCAGCTTTTTTTTTTTTTTTTGCAGTTGCATCAAAATGGGTTTCCCATGACATGTTTCTGAAATAAAGGATACCAAGGTACTTTCATGTCTTTTAGACTGACAGTTCATGGCAATGTACTCTGTTTTATTACCCTGACTGCCGCACATTTGGTTGGGTTGAAAAGACTTTATTCCATTATGGACATTGCTGTAGTCATTCAAGTTCCCTGTGAAATGCTGCAGTATGAGTCATGCTTGAGAGCTGGTGATGTACAAGAAGGCCATTAGCAAGAAGGTCAGCTCCAGAGCTGACTTTCTGTGGCAGGTAATTTACGCATGGCCAGAATAATAATTGTCCGAGCATTGCACCTTGAGGTACACCGGATACAGCTGGGGCAATTGTGCAAACTGGCCTTGAACAGGTCTGGTTAGCCCCTGTTGGCAAGGAAGCTCTGGATCCACTGTAAGAGGTTGCATGCTGGCATTTCTGAGCTTGACACCACTCAATCTATTTATGTGGAACTTTGTCCAGAGCTGCGTGTCTATCTGTTGACCTTCATCTATTCCTGCTGCAAGGTAGGATGTTTGGTCAAAGTAAGCTGGCTTTTGCACGACAGCCTCTTTTGACATCTGTACTTTTGGTCTGCCAGACAAGATGCAAATGATCTCAGTTGGGGAACGCATAGAAAGTACATGTACTGCCAAAATACTGAAAATACCATAGGAGAATGGTGTCAAGGACTCCCCTTATTTTGCTAAGGAGTAGATATAAGAAATGTTAAGTACCCCACATAAATACCATCTGCATCTGTATATAGGCGTATACCAAGGACTTGCTAGCGTGACTATCTATCTATCTAGTTTTAATTGTGATAGGTCCCATTTTACCATTACTCGCAGGTGTACATACACTCGATTTGCAGGAAGAACGCCCGGGCTATAATCATGAAATTACGATAAGGCTCTTTAACTTGCATACGGGATGATTCTCCCTGCACTTTGTGGCATTCATCCCTACAACTGATGCCAATGGAACATATTTAGACACCAAACTTTATTGTCGCTGCTGTGAATCAAACCGGAGGCCTCTAGAATCAGAGGCAAGTACACTAACCACTGAGCTACCAATCTAGCACTATCGGTATGTTTTAATTAACTAAAGAAGTTTAGTGTTGTAAAACTTAAGTGTTGTAAATGAGTGTGTTTGGTCAAAAGGCAGTGCCTTTATTACATATTAGCATTTCTGTTCTAAAATATATATTGTGGGTACTCGTTAGAACCACCTAATCGAAGGGGTTCTAACGAGTACCCACAGCGATGAGGCGGTTCTAACGAGTACCCACAATATATATTTTAGAGCAGAAATAAGAAAAATATCAGAATTTTTCAACTTAAAATTTAGTTTTTTTTCGGCGGTCAAGTTTGCAATGTATGTGTAAAGGCGTGTTTTCGTAATAGGTGAAAAATACCTTCCGCGTTGGTTTCATCAATATCATCATTATTTGTTTACGATACTGGCAATCTGCTCAATCCATCTGCGTTTGTATGGATCTTACTACTCGGTCTTCCATGTCATAATTGAAACCTGGGTCTCTGTAATCTAGTAACTGGTTTTACTTGGACGGAAAATGAAAGGTAATTGCTGATGATCCGTAAACACCATTAATTTTCTGCCAAAAATAAATATTGAATATTTTAACTGCTCAGAAAATTGCAACTGCCTCTCGATCATTTTGTGCATAATATCTCTTATAAGATATCCTTCATAAGCGATATTGACGGAAACACAATAGCTTTATGACCCGTCTGGCAATATGCGAGATAAACATGCATCACGTCCGAAGGGTGAGGCATCGCACGCAGGTCTCACTTGTGCATTCGGATCGAAATGCGTAAGCACGGGCTCTAATGTAATCATTTTTTCTTCACATTCCCAAACGCTTTCTGATACGAGTTAGACCAAAACCATTTTCTACTCTTTTCTAAAAATTCATGTAAAGGCTTGATCACGGCTGCTAGGTTCGTCAGATAGCGGTTGTAGTAATTTACTCAACACAAAATGATCTCAACTGCGCAACATTTTGTGGCACCGGAGCGTTTAACACTGCATCACCCTTGTATTTTATTTTTCATAAGTCTGTCTTATCAATTTCGTGACCACAGTAAGTGACAAGTTCTCGCATAAAACTACATTTGTCAATGTTAACCCTCAGTCCGTACTGCTCTTAACGTTCTAATACCTTATCAGGGTTTTCAGAATGTTCAGTGTCATTTTTATGCCCCTCCATTCAAAACGAGGAGGGGTATCATGTTATACTCTCCCTTTTTGTGTATTCGTGCCTCCGTCCTCCAGCGACACATAGTTTTGCATATTCGCTCTATAACTCTGATACCGGTTGAGATATTTTCAAGCAACTTCACAGATATGTTGTGAACCATAAGACGACGTGATGAACATATGAACCGTAACTCGGATTTTCCAACAATTGGAGTTATTGCCCTTTGAACAGTGAACATAGCCATTTCTATCATAGTTTTGTGTCCGCTCCATAACTGTGATACAATCTGAAAATATTTCTACAAAACGTCAAATATATGTAGAGCACCATCAGCCGATGTGAAATGCGTATGGGCCGTAACTCTGTTTTTGCCTATGTTTGGAGTTATTGCCCTTTGAGATTGAACAGCCATTTCTGTTAAAGTTTCGTGGCCGCGCCATAACACTGACACCATTTGAGATATTTTCACGAAACTCCACAGATATGTACAGCACATATTTAGTTCCGTTAGAACCCAAGGAGTTGTGTAAAAATGGGTCCTTTGGAAGCAAAGAATACACCAAATAAACGAAAGTAACAGACTCCGTTTTATTGAGTCTGTTCATGACCAGTACTGAAATGTGCAACACCGGCCACGCACTCAGGCACCGGCTTAAACAGAACTCTATTTTCAAAATGATTTTAAATGAACTCAATGATCCCAAAGGACTAGAAAACATAATCTGCACTATGAGGATGTACGGGGAGACATTTTACGGCTTCAACACGACACAAAAGCAGCTGCAATAAGGATAAATAAGTTATGAAAAGTTGGATCCTTTGGAAGCAAAGAATACCCCAAATGAACGAAAATAGCAGACATATATAAGGCGTCGCGCAGAACATATGAACCAAAACTTTGATTTTCCTACTTTTGGATTTATTGCCCCTTGAATATTGAACATGACCAATTGTATCATTTAGTCTGTTTAAAACATTATATCCCCTAACCTATTGCTTGATTCTGACTTAACTTGCATGGTAACGCCACTAAGACAGGGGAAAACACACCTTTAGGTTTTGATTACCTTGACTTTATTGTCAAGCGCACAGGCCCCTAAAGACTCAATTTTGGGCCAAAAATGGCGTTTCTGCATCCTATCTTATAAACGAATCAATGAAATTTGGTCAAACGGTTAAATATATCATCGTAGCCGGCCAAATATTCGATGAGCATCATGAAAACATGCCATTATAATTGTCACCCCCTTGAAGCCCACTTTTATATAGTAAAACTGATGTTGTATTGGTATTGGTAAACCTTATTTTCCTTATTTCTGCTCTAAAATATAAATTGTTGGTACTCATTAGAATCGCCTCGATGAGGCGATTCTAACTAGTACCCACCAATTATATTTGGAGCGGTAAAATTTACAATGTATTTGTATAGGCGTGTTTACGTAATGGATTCCGGTGACGTTGACCTTATCTGAAAGGACGCAGGCCCAAAAGAAATATCAATTTTGGCTTGTGTGCTCCCTATCTTCTGAATAAATAAATGGCATTTGTTCAAACTCTGTACAATATATCATTGCACCCGACCAACGATTTGGTTTGCTTTTAGCGACCTTGACCTATTTTCAAGATCACAGGCCCCCCAAAACTGTCAATTTTGGGCCAGAAATGGCTTGTCTGCACCCTTTCACATGAACGAATCTTTGAAATTTGTTCAAACGTGGTGCAAGTTAATGGCTCTTTGATCATTGAAAGTAATGGCTTCTGTGATATATTTACATCTTCTGTGTAAACAGTGATTATTTTGAGATATTTTCCGTAAACGTTTCCCATAAATGTTAAGCACCATAAGGGGTTCTCCAGACATTAAGAACAAAAATTCTTGTTTACTTCCTCATCACGAAAACACGCCTATTTAATTTTGACCCCCTTGAACCCCACTTTTATATAGTAAAACTGGGGTTAACGGGGGTATAGCTTATTTTTCTTATTTCTGCTCTAAAATATAGATTGTGGGTACTCGTTTGAACCGCCTCGATGAGGCGGTTCTAACGAGTGCCCACAATCTATATTTTGAGCAGAAATAAGAAAAATATCACAATTTTTCATCTTAAAATTTTCATTTTTTCGGCGATATATAAAGGTGGCTTTGTATTTGTATAGGCGTGTTTGCGTAATGTTTTGGAGGTATGCACCTTTTAACATTGAAAATAGTCATCTCAGTCATGTATTCACGTCAGCTTTATTTAGGGAAAGACTTCTTCACTTTGAATTCCTTATTGACATTCTGATGCAAGTTGTGGCGAGGCACGATGCTGTGCTTGTAGCGCTTTTATTACCCATTATTATAATGTCATCTAAAATGCACTGAACCCCAGATCAATTGTTCACTGCCAAATCGATGGTGCTGGTGAAATACCGGTTACCATCCTATTATAGCGGTATAAATCTTTGTGGGTATTATAGTAAGCAAAGTATTTGAATTAAACGGTACGCAGCAAAGGATATGCCTCAAAACAGGACAACAGCCGTCGGAAAGAGTCAGTGTCATAAAGGCACAATTTCTGTCATACACATAAACGAAGCCGTTAACTCCAAAGAAATAAAACGCACATAGAACATAAAAAAGACGTATATGCCAGGTGTAGAAGCTGTTGTAGATGCAGATGTTCATGTTTCTCTATGGTGGTCAATACAGGCTCGCGTCGTTAATCTATCTATCTTCTCATACTGAGTCGGTCATATTTGGCCATTACCTCAGTTAGGTGGGTGGCTAAATTTAGAATTTAGCCCCCCCACCCCACCCCCCCACCCCCCCCAAAAAAAAAACATCATCTCTGGATGAGTCCATAAAACTATTTACAATCCAAACACAGAGGTATCCTAAAACGCATACCTCTGAGTCTCAATCTTATACTGTGCGGGCTTTGAACTCCTCTGTAGTCTTGGCATTCACCGCAGAAGATGGGAGACTATTCCACTGAGGAATAGTTCTAGGGAAGAAAGAGTTTTTCAGGGCATCACTATAGAACTTGTACCTACGATACTGTGAGTTATTTGCTCTTGATGCCCTTGTCCGGGTTGACACTGTTGCAGGGGTCAAATACCTATCCTTGTTAGGGCCCCGCACTGAAAGTGTGGGTGCCCTATAGTAATCACTCTGTCCGTCCGTCCGTCTGTCTGTCTGTCTGTCTGTCTGTCTGTCCGTCTGTCTGTCTGTCCGGGCGGATGATGGGACACTAGTTGGGTAGGCCTTTCTTGGGTACTTGCCGTTTATTCCGTTGTTGTCCAAGAAAAGTAGCCAGTAGCCTGTTGGGTATTTTGTCGCTTGTTGGGTAATTTTGAATGGGAAAATTAACATGGAGGTACCCAACAAATGTCCTCTCGTAAACACGTCCGTCTGTCCGTCCACAAATTTTTTTATCCTCCATAACTTTCTTATTCCTGGATGGATTTAAATATAACTTGGCAGAAATGTTAACCATAATGTGATGGAGTGTTGCGCGCAAGACTCAGGTCCGTACCTCAAAGGTCAAGGTCATACGTAGAGGTTAAAGTTAAAAAAAGGGTCTTTCCTGTGTCCAATTAATAACTTTGTTATTATTATTCCTGGATGGCAGAAATGTTGACCATAATGTGATGGAGTGTTGCGCGCAAGACTCAGGCCCGTACCTCAAAGGTCAAGGTCATACTTAGAGGTTAAAGGTAAAAAAAGGGTCTTTCCTGTGTCCAATTAATAACTTTGTTATTATTCCTGGATGGATTTAAATATTACTTGGCAGAAATGTTAACCATAATGTGGCCCCGCACTGAAAGTGTGGGTGCCCTATAGTAATCACTCTGTCCGTCCGTCCGTCCATCCGTCCGTCCGTCCGTCTGTCTGTCTGTCTGTCTGTCTGTCTGTCTGTCTGTCTGTCTGTCTGTCTGTCTGTCCGTCCGTCTGTCCGTCCACAAATTTTTTAATCCTCCATAACTTTCTTATTAGGGCCCCGCACTGAAAGTGTGGGTGCCCTATAGTAATCACTCTGTCCGTCCGTCTGTCTGTCTGTCCGTCCACAAATTTTTTCCTACTCCTCTGATAGCGCTGCCGGGGCCCTAGTCAGTTTCACTGACAGCTCTAGTTAGTTGATACTGTACCAGAATGTATCTTGTAGAAGAAGGTTAAGGAGGACTGCTCACGACGGGTCTCCAGGGATGGCCACTCTAGCTCATCAAGCATGTCTCCGATGCTACTTCTAATTCGCCATCGTCTGCAGGTCCATCGAGCAGCTGTCCTCTGCACCTTCTCCACCTGCTGAATCTGAGTTTTAACATGGGTGATGCATATTCAAGCTGTGGGCGAACCAATGTTTTATATGCAACATCCTTTGTCTGCTGAGGTGCAAAAGCCAAATTACGTCTAAGGAATCCTAGGGTCCTAGTTGCTTAAGATGTTATTTCAGAGATATGTTGACCCCAAACGAGATCGTCAGTGATGGTGATACCAAGATATTTGGCGGAATGAACTTGCTCCAAAGTTTGCTGGTGTAGTGTGTAATCATACTTAATTTGCTTGTCCTGAAGGTGTCGTGACACCCTCATTGAATGGCATTTGGCTACATTGAACTGCATCTGCCAATCTGCTTCCCATTGTGCAAGTCGATCCAGGTCATCTTGTAAAATGCGACAGTCAGAAGAAGAATATATGTCCCTATACAGGACACAATCATCAGCAAACAAACGGACAGATGACCTGATGTTATCAGGGAGATCATTGATGAATATCAAAAAGAGGACCGGTCCAAGGACCGAACCTTGTGGGACACCAGATAGAACAGGGACTGGATCAGACGCTTGGCCGTCAAGTACAACTTGTTGAGAGCGCCCGGAGAGCCATGAGCTAATCCAATTATGTGTGGATCCTCTTATCCCATAGTAGTCCAATTTGTACAATAGCCTTCTGTGAGGTACCTTGTCAAAGGCCTAGGCGAAATCGATGATGATCAAGTCAGTCTGTTTGTGGCCACGATTTATGGCCCCATCCAGATTACTCACAATGTCAAGGAAGAATTGAACTAGTTGAGTTTTGCAAGACCTTTGACTTCGGAAACCATGTTGACAGTCAGCAAGAATGCTCTCAAAGGCTAAGTGCTTGTTAATGCTGCTGACTAATATATGCTCCAGGGTTTTGCAACAGATGCATGTTAGCGACACTGGACTATAATTTGCTGCATCATATTTTTCACCTTTTTTATAGACTGTGGTAACATTGGCTTGTCGCCAATCATCTGGTACAGTGCCCTGGGCAAGTGATTCATTGAAAATAAAGGCCAGCACAGGAGAAATTTCAGCACTACATTCCTTAAGGACCCTGGCATTCAGGTCATCTGGCCCAGATGCCTTATGTATTTTGAGCTTACCCAACAGTTTAGCGACCCCCTTAGGATCAACTGTTATGTCCCCCATAGTAGGGAACGTACTATTGCCTTTAGATGGTAGCTCACCGTCAGTTTCTCGCGTAAATGCAGATTGAAACTGTTTGTTGCATATGTTGGCCTTATCGCGCGAGTCTGTTTTCAAAATTTCGTTTTCCCTTAGCGAAGTGATCCCAAATGCGTTCTTTTTTAGGGATTTTACAAATGACCAAAACTTTTTCACCTTACTATTCTTCTGGGGGCTATCGGGATCTATGTTATCATCTTCGAAGGTAAATATGCTGGAAACATGCTTCCAATATGCATCTCTAATTACCTTTTGTACATGTGCTCTGAACCTTTTGTAATGGTTCTTAATGTCAGGGCTGCTAGACTTGCGAGCACGAATATACATCATATTGCGTCTTCTAATGAGGTGTTTGATCGTGTTATCGATCCATGGTGCACTATAAATGGTTTTGGTCATTTTTGTTGGAATAAACCTTTCCATTGCCGTGATTAATTCGGACTTAAAACTGACCCACATGTCGTTGACAGACATGCGTGAGAGGTCAGAGGAAAGGAACGAATCCTTAAATCGCGTCATATGGTCTCGTAGACCATCCATATCCGCACGTTTGTATAAAAATATTTTACGCGGGTCTGATTCGTTTAGCTTTTATATCGTATTCTACAAGGACTATGTCGTGATCAGCCTTGCCGATCGGGGGCATCCCCTTAACTCGACTAACAGGGGATGGAGTGAGTGAGTGAGTGAGTGAGTTTTAGTTTTACGTCCCACCAACAGCTAAGGTCATACGGAGACGGGACCTCGGTTTAAAGACTCATCCGAAAGTCTGGAGAAGCCCGGGATCGATCCTGCGATCCCTGGTTTACAAGGCGAGTAGCGTAACCACTGCACCACGGTGGCTTCTAACAGGGGATGGAGAATTCGTGAATAACAAATCAAGGGTTTTTTCTTGCCGGGTGGGTATGTTTACTACTTGGGTCAGGCAGTGATCTTTAATTATGTCCAAAAGTTGTTGTTGCGTCTGCCTTTTAGACACCCCATGGGGTCCCTGCATGTTGCTCCATTCTATATCTCCACAATTGAACTCTCCGCCCACCAAAATTTGAGCATTTGCATTTGACATTATCCTAGACAAAGATGAATTGAACGCCTCAAGATATTCTGGATCAATCTGATCTGGTGGGCGGTAAAAGGAACCAAGGTACAGAGTCCTACATCCAAAAATGTTCAATTTACACTAAACTAATTCACAGTTGGTGTCCAACTCCGGAGATTCAGTGCAGAGTAAGTCTCGCTTAAAAGCTACAAAGACACCACCATGTGCATCCCCAACTCTGTCTTTCCGGATTGCGTCAAATGATTCCGGGAAAATTTCCGAGTTTTTAATCTCTGGGGTTAACCATGACTCATTCCCCAAAATGATGTCTGGTTTTGCCGAGTCGATAATTGTTTGAATTTCAGCCTTTTTATTCTTTATTGACTGACAATTCATAATCAATATTCTAAGGGGATGGTTAAGGATCGCCTTTAACGATAGAATTGAGTTACATCATGCAGGGGAAGAGAAAGATATGCAAGGGTTCCCTCTCTTAAGATGCAGTTGTTTGATTATTTGTAAAAAGAAGTACGCTAATAGTAGGTTAGTGCCATACTAGTTTGCTTTTATGAGCATAATGTGCGCGTGGTGAGCATTGTGACAGGTTAATTTCCGTTGTGCGTCGTCAAAACATTTGCTTTAAATAGCAAATCCTATTTAACCCTTTGGCCGATTGCTTTCAAACATTACAGGACTGTTGATTAGTTAGCCATCTACTACAAAAGCTAAAACTCCAGTGAACAGGATGGCCACCAGAGCTAAAATAAGAATAATCTTTAAAAGACTTCATTTAAACCCTTCTGATTTGAAAATTTCTGAAAGTATATATAAGCATTTATTTCTCAGAGTTGTTTCTTTGGGGTCTTTCTAACAAAATAGTTAAAAGGGGTTTCGCTGGAATGATAAAGATATCCGGCTTAGATGCACAAAGCAATACAAACAGTTTATTTGGAACAAAACACAAAAGTCTCTGGTCGGGCTCATCGGAGTCTAACTGTTGGTTTTCTTTTGCTCCAGCATTTCAGTGGTTTCTTGCTGTCGAGTCCTCACCGTTGTCTCACCTCTGTGGTTCTTTGATTTTTGTGTTCACGGAGATGTTGCACTGATGAGTTAGGAGGCCTTCATGCGGACTGAACAAATTATTTGTCTAAATCGCGACGGAAGTAAGGGCGAGGATTGTGGCCACGTAAAATCGATTTAAGCCCCCACAGTGGAAATCTTCCACTGACCGTTCCAAGGCGGCTCTTCTGTGGCGATTTATTTATGTTGTTGTTTGTTACTTACTGTGTGTATCACTTGTGTCTTTTGGTTTTGGATGGCCATATGGCCATTTTGTGGGAAAGTAACTGTCCTTATGGCCTTCCTTTGTTTAGGTTTCCATTATGGTCTGGTCGCTTAATGTTTGTATTTCTTTCCCTTTGGTATCTTTTATGGGTGGAGTAAGTTAATTGTATCAATTCCTGATCTTTGTTTTACTTCTACTTTTCTAATCCTTGTAGAAGGCAACAAGCTCGAGAAGGACATGGTAAACATGGATACTACATATAATGTTAAAATATTGCAGATAGACGCACCACAATATAAAGAAATGTGTTAATACCATGATCAGGAGAAAACTAGAAACAGCTAGAAAGTGAACCCATACCTCTTGCGCAAACATTCACATTATTATATAACGACTGTATTGTCTTAACGAATTTACACGAAACCTTCATTTCTAAAAGTTTAAACCAAATCCCGTTAAGGTATACCATATCGAAAGCTTATCAAAAGTTAATGAAAGAACAGTCAATGTTCTTATTGTCATTTAAAAATCTCTTCTAATGACGGACATTAAAACGAAGATACAGTCTGCAGTGCTTTAATGTAATCTGAAACCAAACTGAGGGTCTGAGATAGGGAATTATTTTCACTGCAGGTTGTTAATCGTCCGCCCAATATATATGAGTACATTTTCGACAATTTTCTTGTGAGTGTTATATCGCAATGATTATTGACATCTGATTTATCTCCCTTTTTACGTAAATGCACTATAATGCCTTTTGAGCAGCTCTAAGAGTATAAATGAGTAAGTGGCCTTCTATCAACTTAGCTATATAATGGCTTCGCTCCAAGGAACAAAATGGCTGCAAGAGCTGAAAATGAAAATAATATTTAAATGATAAGGCCGCCTTTGCCAGTGAGCCAATTTCATTCAAACTTCACAGGAATGTTGTCCGGGTAGCCCTCTACCAGAATATTTTAACGGATCAGCTCCAATGAGCAAGAAAATTGTCACAGATAACCACTTCCTCTACCAAAAATAGCTTAAACGGTTAAGAGCTAAAATAGAAAATGTGTCAATTAAATTCAAACTTCGCTAGATTGTTGCATAAGTGTCTCAACCAAAGTAGTTAAAACAGTGCCGCATAAATGAACAAGATGACTCCTACTATACTCTGAAGCTAATGCCATTTAAACTTCGCGGGATTATTGCCATTGTGACTCTTTTCCAAAATAGATAAATAGAAGTGAAGGCAATGATCAGAATTCGACATAATTAACCCACAGCTCCCCTAGAGACACCAAAGAGAAAGAAACACAAGCATGAAATACTTAGACCCTAATGGAAACATCAATAGCGGAAAGCCAAAAGGACAGTTACTTTCCCACAAAATGTCAATTGGCTATCAAAAACAAAAAATACTAGAATTTGTTTTTCTACAAAAAACACAGATGTCTCCCCCGTTTTTGACCTCTAAGTATAACCTTGACATTGGAGGTTTTGAGCTGGGTCTTGTGTGCAACACATCATCTAATGAAAATGAACATTTCTGCAAAGTAACTTTAAAAAAAAAATGTTCACAGAAAAATAAAAAAGTTATTGGCCGTACACAAAAAAAACCTTTTTTACCTTTGACCTCTAAGTATGGCCTTGACCTTTGAGGTACAACACATCGTCTCATGATGGTTAACATAATCAATCAAAGAATAAGGAAGTTATTGACTGTCCCTTTTTTTACCTTTGACCTCTAGGTATGACCTTGACATTGGAGGTATGGACTTAGGTCTTTACATGACTCATGGTCTAATGACGGTGAACATTTCTGCATGGTTACTTTATATATAAAGTCAATGCAGAAATAAAAAAGTTATTGACTGGACACAAAAAAATCAAACGTTTTTTACCTCAGACCTCTTAGTATGACCTTGATCTTGGAGGTACCGACCTGGGTCTAGCATGCACCACATGGTCTCATGATGGTTAACATTTCTGCTAAGTATTTTCGCAATCTATCCAGGAATAAGAAAGTTATTGACTGAACACTAAAAAAGGCCCCTTTTTGTCCTTTGACCTCTTAGTACGACCTTGACATTTGAGGTACCAACTTTGGTCATGCACGCAACACATCGTCTCATGGTGGTTAACATTTCAGCAAAGTAATTTCAAAATCCATCTGCAAATAAGAAAGTTATTGACAGAACACAAAAAAGGCTCCCTTTTTACCTTTAACCTCTATGTATGACCTTGACCTTTCAGGTACCAAACTGGGTCATGCCTGCAACACATCATCTCATGGTGGTTAACATTTCTGCCAGCAATTTCAAAATCCATCTAAAAATAAATAAGTTATTGACCAAACACGAAAAAAGCCCCTTTTTGACCTTTGACCTCTATGTATGACCTTGACATTTAAGGTACCAAACTTAATCATGCATGCAACACATCGCCTCATGAAAGTTAACATTTTCGCCAAGTAACTTCAAATTCTATCCAAAAATAAGCAAGTTATTGTTAAAACCCGAAAAAGGCCCCTTTTTTACATTTGACCTCTAAGTATGACTGTGACCTTGGAGGTACTAACCTGGGTCATGCACGCAACACATAGTCTTATATTGGTTAACATTTCTGCCAAGTGATTTCAAAATCCATCTCAAAATAAGAAAGTTATTGACCAAACACGAAAAAGGCCCCTTTTTTGACCTTTGACCTCTAAGTATGACCTTGACCTTAGAGGTACCGACCTGCCTCATGCGCACCACAATCGTCTCATGGTTGTTAATATTTTTGCCAAGTGATTTTAAAATCCATCTCAAAATAAGAAAGTAATTGACCAAACACGAAAAAAGGCCCCTTTTTTGACATTTGACCTCTAAGTATGACCTTGACCTTTGAGGTACCAACCTGCCTCATGCGCACCACACATTGTCTTATGGTTGTTAATATTTCTGCCAAGTAATTTTAAAATCCATCTGAAAAGAAGAAAGTTATTGACCAGACACGATTTGCCCATACTTATATACATACCGACAAACTTCCAACGGAGATAATTCAAAAAGTATAAATGCGAGAGTTATAGTTCTTGCGCACTGCACGTCGTCTAATGCTGAATAATATTTATATGAAGTTTCGTGAAGATAGCTCGAACGGTTTTCAAGTTATAGAGCGGACACAAATGTGTGACAGACGGACAGACAGACAGACGCCCGGGGAAAAAACAATATGTCTCTCCGAAAAAATTTTTTTCGGGGGAGACATTATAAGCGAGACACACACTCAGAGATAAACCATGACAAACATAAACCGCGACAGAAGAACTGTCTTGGAACGGTCAGTGAAATGAATTCCACTTGGGGGGGGGGGGGGGGGGGCTTAAATCGATTTTACGTGGCCACATTCTCGCCCCTACTTCCGTCCGTATTAAAGCCTCCTAACTCATCAGTGCTATATCTCCGAAAACATACATATCAAACAACCAAGGAGATGAAACAATGGTGGGGATTCGGCAGCAAGAAACCACTGAAATGCCGGAGCAAAAAAAACCAACAGTTAGACTCCGATGGGCCCGATCAGGGACAGTGCACCAGGCACCAACCAACATTACATAAAATTTAATTCTTATTCTCAGTTAGCCTTTACCGTCAAAGAATCTTAGGACCGACCTACCGGCGTGCAATTAAAGAAGGAAGCAAAGTGTTCAACCCGGAATGGGTTAACTGCCAGTTATGCAGTCTGTCGTATAACATTTATGTTGTACGCAATGTTTTTTTTTTTAAATAGAAGAATGATTTTACGAAATAGGGTACTGAAGTCATTGTAAGTATATATTTTTTTAAATTTATATACTAAGTCACCATAAAATTCGGGTTTCGATAGACCTTATTGCAAAAAAAAAAAAATAAAATAAAATAAAAAAAATAAAAAAATAATTAAGTCCAACATTGAATTTTGAAATTATATCGGAATGACATCTATAAAATTTAGAAAAAGCTTTGCGTAGTTTATGATACCGATAACACTGATTAAGATGGTTAGCAGTTAACAATTTATTGCAAATTTTGAAGTCAGTTACATGACTAGACAATCCGGCAAATTGAATTAATTGTAAAATATAAACGCCATAGGATACCGCACGAGGAATAGGATAATCCAAAAATGGAATATTTACGAACTCAGAATCATCGCGTTTATCATAAATCTTGCAAGAAACTAACCGATCTACAAGAGATAGATGTATAGCCCAAAACGGGGCTTCGGTATCAGAAGAACTTGCTTCATTTAACTGAAGTTCTGGGGGTTGATTTGACGAAATAGGTATTGTCAATATTTAATAAATCATCCAAATGTTTAGAATTCGAGCTAAAGGCTTCAATGATTTCAAATTGGTTTTGAACGGAAAGGGACATCATGAACAGATCAGCCACATGGGGTGCGCAATTCGTACTCATCGGAATACCCACAAATTGTCTATAAAACTTAGTTCCAAATCTAACGTTATATTGTCAAGTAGAAAGGTGAAAGCTTCACATACTTTCTGACATGACCATAAAATATAATTTTTATGCTCTTCAGAAGTAAAAAAAAAGCATTTCTTACATTACATACAAGATAGAGGGAGTCTTCCCTATGAAATGTCCATTCAGTTAAATCATCAAGTTTGTCTTTTATAAGATTATGAGGAAGTGTAGTGTAAAGGGTAGAAAAATAATAAGTAGACAGACTTGAACAAACTATTTGTCTAAATCGCGACGGAAGTAAGGTAGAGGATTGCAGCTGCGTAAAATCGATAAGCTCCTCAGTGGAATTCGTTTCACTGACCGTTCCAATGCAGTTCTTATATCGCGGTTTAGGTTTATTGTTGTTATGGTTTGTCTTTGAGTGTGTGTATCGCGTATATTCTTTTGTTTTGGATAGCCAATTGGCCATTTTGTGGGATAGTAACTGACCTTTTGGCTTTCCGCTTTTGAAGCTTCCGTTAGGGTCTAGTTATTTCATTTTGTGTTTTTTCCCTTTGTAGTCACTGATGGGAACGGTGGGTTGATTGTATCGATTCTTAATCATTGCCTTCATTTCTATTTTGAAGCACGAAAATGTATGCATTTCAATTTATTTTTAAAACATTAGAATTTTTTAAAGATAAAAAAACAGAGTTATCCCTGATCTTTCAAAGAATTTGTCGCAATATTTAATCACATAATTTTTATGGCAGTACAACATGAAGTTATAATATGGAGAGTTAATTGATGGCACAAGAGCTTGAATTTGTAATAAACCGTGCTATGTTTGGTCTTTTATGAAGTTTACTTTAATGAATAAGATGTTGACCTGGGACCAGTTGATAAAAGCATTGTTAGCCTAACGAGCTTGTTAAGTGTTCAAATTGTTAACTCTTCTACCAAGTACAATAGCTAAAGTTTTGTTATTTTGGCTTAAAAGTGTGAGTAGCTTCTGCATGTGCAAAAGCTACTCACTTTTTTTCAGCAAAAATATTAGTATAATTGCCATAATATATAATCAGAGTTTTAACAGTTCGTTAGTTTTGGACAACTGGCCGCAGAGCTTTAAGTAGAAAACAAACTTTAACAAAGGGGACATAACTTTACATGAGTGTAACCTTTATCATACTAAAATAGCTAAACGTTCTCGGTTCTAAAATAGTTAAAATAATTCCGCTACAGTGTGCAAGCTGGCCATTAGAGCTATAATAGACACATGTTTAAAAAAGTTGAAACGCTTCATATACCATTGTGAAAATTTATTCAAGCTTCACGGGAATTTTGCTTAGGTGGCATTCTAAATAAGCTAAAAAAGTTCCGCTTTAATGAAGAAAATCAGCACCGGAACTAAACCATAAATAGTTTTGCCATTCGGAAAATTTCATTCAGACTTCACGGTATTGTTGCCCAGATGACACTTTTATACATTACGTTAACACACCCGTGTGACATAGTGCATTTTTTACATTTCCAAAATGGCTACATTTCTGATGAACAGCTTTGATATTTTTGTTATAAATGATCAAAACATAGGTTGAGAGTGCTCGTTAGAACCGCCTCAGTGAGGCGGTTCTAACGAGTACCCAAAACCTATGTCTTGGGGCAGAAATAAGAAAAATAACATTTGCCCCCGTAAACCCCAGTTTTCTCTATATGAAGTGGGGTTTAGGGGGTCTTCATTTCACGGACTTGTTCACGTGATGTATGCCATAACACATCTTGAGTTCAAGTGAGCGATCCTTGGCTACAGTCGCCCTCTTATATACATTTTGCACTTAGTTAGTTTATATGATACGGAAAATATTAAAAGATCAAATTTCTGTTCGAATATAGCAAGAAGTTTCATTTACACTACAGAACAATTGTAAGATAAAGATTTGTATCAGTGTTTTGTCAAACATACACTTACCCATTTTGTACCAGAAACCCTAAAACGGGTACCCTGGCAAACAATGCAGGCCCAGGTCAGACACCGCAGAACGCGGCTTCTGATCAGGGCCTCCCCTGTTTGCTAAATGTTCAGTCATTTTCCAAATATATTTGATGAAAATACAATCTGACACCCCTAAATTTTGAGATGGACTCCTGCTATATATAAGGAGGAAATTTGGTAGAAAATGGGTTAACCGTTCATAGCACATATTTATATCGTTTTGCAATCTCAGTAAAACGTCAGAAGGGTCGATGAGATCATATGAATATTTATTGAAGCTGTGATCCAACACTTTGGGAAATAGGAATTAACAGGGAATCAAATACCACTTGGTCATAAAGGTTAGGCTTATTTCAATGTACGATCAAGTCAATGAGAGCACTGGCGGATAGATTGTCTCTGAGTGTAGTCTGGACAAAGGGTGCGGAACCTGGACTTGTATGTTATGTTGGTTGGTGCCTGATGCTCTGACTCTGGTCGGGCCCATCGGAGCCTAACTGTTGGTTTTCTTTTGCTCCAGCATTTCAATGATCTATTGCTGTCGGGTCCTCACCGTTGTTTCATCTGTGTGGTTGTTCTATTTTTTGTGTTAGGAGGTCTTAATGCGGACTGAACAAATTAGCTGTCTAAATCGCGACGGAAGTAAGGGCGAGGATTGTGGCCACGTAAAATCGATTTAAGCCCCCCCCCCCCCACACACACACAAACACACAGTGGAATCGTTTCACTGACCGTTCCAAGGTGGTTCTTCTGGAGCGGTTTAATTTTGTTACGGTTTATCTCTTTGAGTGTTTGTATCGCTTATATTATTTTTCCTGATCATTGCCATCACTTCTATTAAACGTTTGTGCAAAAGGCGTTAGTTGAGGAAATGTCTGAGTGCAATAACAGCTCTGCAGACATTCTGAACAATGGCAGTCATGTGTACTTACTATGCTTTTTTGATATTGTATCCCTCTGTCGTCCGTTTCGTCTCTCTCTCTCTCTCTCTCTCTCTCTCTCTCTCTCGCGAAAACACGCGTATATAATTTTGACCCCCTCTAACCCCACTTTTATACAGTAAAACTGGGGTTTACAGGGGTAAACCTTATTTTTCTTATTGCTGCTCTAAAATATAGATTGTGAGTACACGTTAGAACCGCCTCGATGAGTCGGTTCTAACGAGTACCCACAATTTATATTTTGAGCAGAAATAAGAAAAAAATCACAGTTTTTCATCTTAAAATTTTCATTTTTTTCGGTGATACTTCGATATACTTGTATAGACGTGTTTCCGTAATCTCTCTCTCTCTCTCTCTCTCTCTCTCTCTCTCTCTCTCTCTCTCTCTCTCTCTCTCTCTCTGTATCCCCCTACCCACAGTCTAACCCTAATGGCTCGAACATTTTGGGGATTATGGAAATGTGTTCGAAACAGAGGTTGTTCGAACCCCTGAGGTTGAACATAATGCCATGCTAGGAGGTATAACAGTTCTGGTTTAAAACTATTTATTTGCAAGTGAAGTTATACAAAGAAACATACACGCAAAATGGCCGCCCCCGCCCATCGGGGCTTGAAGAAATAGATGGGCTGCATGATGCTTCCACGCAGAGCTGAAACCGACCCGCACACGAGTACTGGTAAACTGCTTAGAGGATCTAAGCCTGCCCAGGCAAAGCGGTGCGGGAGTCGGACAGTCCATGCTTATAAACCATATTGGTTTCATTGGGCGACAGGGCTTGAGATTCATTTCATCTCAATGTCTAGTAAAAGTCCCACAAAATTGGAAGCAACGTCTCCAAAATGACCTTTACAATGTTAACGGGGACGTTAAACCTCAAACAAACAAACAAACGAGCAAAATGAATGACACAGAATTGGATGGTAAGCATAGTGCTTATATGAAATAAAAATCAAAAATGAGTTTCTTTAAGAGCAATGAAAACATTCATAAGAAAGAAGATGGGTCATACTACGTAGTTTCGGCTAATAAAGCCTCATCAGTGACCCTGTAATGATCCGGCAAAGAAAGCCAGAGGAAACATACTGCAATTTTGCGAATTTCGAAAAGGCAGTCGATTCAAAGACTGATATAAATCTAAATGGGGTCCAAATAATTAAAAACCTGTCTAGAATATGACTCTAAACCAATAATTTATTTCTGATTTTTCAGAATATTCACGCTGATCTCAAAGGACCAAAAGTAAAATATAAACTGCACTATGGTTGATGTACGGGGAGACGTTTTACGGCCGCCACACGGCACAACACCAGCTGCAGTGAAGGCAAATAAAAATCAAAAATGAGTTCCTTTAAGAGCAATGAAAACATTCATAAGAAAGAAGATGGGTCATACTACGTAGTTTCGGCTAATAAAGCCTCATCAGTGACCCTGTAATGATCCGGCAAAGAAAGCCAGAGGAAACATACTGCAATTTTGCGAATTTCGAATAGGCAGTCGATTCAAAGACTGATATAAATCTAAATGGGGTCCAACTAATTAAAAACCTGTCTAGAATATGACTCTAAACCAATAATTTATTTCTGATTTTTCAGAATATTCACGCTGATCTCAAAGGACCAAAAGTAAAATATAAACTACACTATGGTTGATGTACGGGGAGACGTTTTACGGCCGCCACACGGCAATTTCAATTTTCTGATTTCTTTTACGAAAAACAGATTGTGTGTACCCGTCATAATTACCTCAAAAGATACAATTCTAATGGGTAAATAAGTCCTGACCCTGTGGAAGCAAAGAATAACTAAATAAACGAAAATAACAGACTCGGTTTTATTAGTCTGTTCATGATCAGTACTGAAATGTACAACACCGGCCACGCCCTCTAGCACCGGCTTAAGAAGAACTATATTTTCAAAATGAATATAAATGAACTCAATGATCCCAAAGGACCAGAATATATAATCATACGGGGAGACGTTTTTCAGCCGCCACACGGCACAACACCAGCTGCAGTGAAGATACGCTAGTTCTGAATAGATAGATCATTTGGAAGCAAAGAATATACCAAATAAACGAACATAGCAGACTCGATTTTATTGAGTCTGTTCATGACCAGGACTGAAATGTGCAACACCGGCCACACCCTCTAGCACCGGCTAACACTACATACACTCCCGGAAAATAATCTTTGAAAAATGACCTAAATATATTTGAATATGAGACCAAAAACTGATCCGAATCAGGCATGTTTGATTCACATGTCCTACTGTTTCTCTACTTCTCTGTCCCACTTATACCCGATTCTTAATCTCTTCCTCCCATTTCTTTCCTTTACTTTTCCCGTCCATACTTTCCATCCATCAGCCATATACTTTGCATCTAAATTTCTCTAACTTCCCCTCTGCCCCCTCCGTTCACCGACCATCTCTCTCTCTCTCCCCCCCCTCTCTCTCTCTCTCTCTCTCTCTCTCTCTCTCTCTCTCATTGATTTATAATGCCTGCAAAAGTAAGCGAAAACAGTGATAGTCAGTTGGTAAAGGCAGGCATTGAATGTGGCCCCCGTCCATTGGAGCTTGAAGGAATAGAATGGGCTGTAGGGTATCCGGGCTAGAACTGACCGCACACGAGGAATAGTAAACTGTTTTGACGGTCTGTCCATGAATATATAACTTTCTTGGTGTCATTGGCCGGCAGCGCTTTAGATGATGTCCTTTCATACTAATGTCGAGTACAAATTCCACAAAATTGGAAGCAACTTCTCCAAACGTATAAGACGTGTTGATGGTGACATTAAACCTCAAACCAAACAGGTACATTCAGTGTAACTGGACAGACTAAAAAAAAAGCCTCACTTTCACGCCTGCTACAAGCACAGCACTCCATTGCCCTATAGAACCCAAAGCAGTAGAACGCCCCAGCATTGAAAACTACACAACACCTTCACACCGACCTAACCTACCAAGAAACCTCTTTATAAACAAGCTTAGAGTCAATCTAGGATCTTCATATGTTGACAAATCTTTTCAGGGACACACTGTCTAAACCTCACGAAAACACGCCTATATAATTTGGAGCCCCTTGAACCCGTCTTTTATATAGTAAAACTGGGGTTTGCAGGGGTAAAGCTTGTTTTTTCTTATTTCTGCTCTAAAATAAAGATTATGGGTACTCGATAGAACCGCGGTTGTAACGAGTGCCACAATCTATATTTTGAGCAGTAATAAGAAAAATATCACAATTTTTCATCCTTAAAGTTTCAATTTATTCGGCGATAATGATATCAATGTATTTGTATAGGTTTGTTTTCGTAATGACTGCATGCCAACTACCCGCCATGTCGCTGGCAGTTTTGTTTCAGAGAATACGGGTTTCAAAACATTTTACCATATGTGCTTGGCGGCTATCTTGTTTATGCTACCCTGAAAACGGGAACAGACTTTCGTTTCCCCAACCACAGGGTGTCACATCTGAGATATAGCTTCCTGTTTTAAAATACAATGTAACAGACGTATGGACAGGCGGACGAACGGACAAAAACGTATAACAGAACAGGACCTTGCTTGAGGCCACCGTCCCCGGCGAGCCTCAGTCTATGTTTTCGAATGCAGGGTGTGTTGGTTTGGTTTGGTTTTGGTTTTACGTCCCTTTCAAGATTATTTCACTCATATCGAGCCGATCGTTAATCAGAGGTGGGCGAAAACCGGAGTACCGGACCTTCCGTTGCAGAATTTGGCGTCTCACATGTAACCCGAGCCAGGCTCGAACCCACAGCGGTGAGAGACCTAATGATTAAGTATCAGCGCTCTTATCCACTAGGTCACGGAGGCCCGTTGGGTGTGTCGTAATTGCATATATATTTGTATAGTATGTCACATGGGTTTAAATATTTATTATTTCACCTGAAAAGAGTCGTAAAATGATTCGTTTCCTTATTTTGCAATTTCTCCAAATAATCACAGCCTTTTCTGACTATCGCAGAAACTTAAGACATGCTGGAGAAAGGCCTAAAACTTTCCTAGTGTGATGTATTGGCAAAACTGAGTAATAAACGCAAGAAACGAAAGAACGATTCAGAACGGAGTTTAAAAAAAATCCTTGCTAACAATTCACTAATTCTTTTTTCAGCTTACATTGCCTTATTTACTCATTACACACGACTTGCAAAATAACTAAAACGTGATTGAAATTAGGGCCTATATATAAAAAAATAGGTCGCATTTTAGTATTGCGATAATCTGTTGGGAAGCGAGACGATTTGCAAGTGGGTAGCTGAAAGAAGGAGTGGGCACCAACTTCTCATAGGTCGCCCTGCAACAACATGAACTAAAAGTAAACTTGAAACAAAATGCGCAGTATCCTACAAAAATATGCACAGTTCTCAGTAAGTTCAGTAGCCAGGTTGACAAACTTGCTCCAGTTTTCTCATCACGTGAACAAGTCCATGGAATGATGACCCCCCCTCTAAACCCCACTTTATATAGAGAAAACTAGGGTTTACGGGGTATACATTATCTTTCTTATTTCTGCTCCAAGACATAGGTTGTGGGTACTCGTTAGAACCGCCTCACTGAGGCGGTTCTAACGAGCACCCTCAACCTATGTTTTGAACATTTATAACAAAAATGTCAATAATTTTCATCAGAAAAGTAGCCATTTTGGAGATGTGAAAAATGCACTATATCGCACGGGTGTGTTATCGTTATGTCATTGCTTTCTTTTGCTCGTGCATTTCAGTTATTTCATGCTGTCGAGTTATCATCATTGTTTCAACCTTGTATTCGTTTGATTTTTATGTTCTCGGAGATGTTGCACCCCAGAGTCTATGACGGCTTCGGCCTAAAGACTTACTAAAAATGTTCAATAAAAGGGTTATCCTTTGGAAGCAAGGAATACACCACAAAACTGGAAGATATGGAGTGTGCGTGTTTTCTTGGCCATTCTAGCTAGTTTCGGACAATTAGGCCTCATCAGTGACCCTCAAATACTTCCAAAATTCCACAATGGAATCAATGATCCCAAAGGACAAGAAAATATAAACTTCACTATACCGTAAAAAAGTCTCCCTGCCCTACATATAGTAGTGATGTAGGGCAGGGAGCCTTTTTTACGGCAGCCACACATTCCCAAACACCAGCTGTAGTGACGTTAAATATTTGCTTTGTTTGTTTTTAGTTTAACGACCCAATCAACACTATTTTGATAGTTGGTAAATTTACCTATCAAAACTTTTCCATGACAGCCTGAAACGAAAGCGATTAGCCAGTACAATGCACATTCTTTCGCTAGAAACTGACAGCTGCCCTTCTTGAATCAGCGGAAGGGTGAGAATGGCCGTAGAAAAGATTCCATGATCAGTCTCCGACCCGGTATTTATCGACCTCCTGATCACCAGTCAGACGCGCATCCGACTGAGCTAGGGCCGGCTGACACGAGTAGGAAAAGGCATGTAATACTTTAATTGAATGACAAAGAGTCGAACCCGAAAAAGCGACAAATTCGTGCGCTAGAAGGCGAAACTATATTTCCCTTTTCTAGCTGTAGACATAGGCGTTCTTACAGATTTTAACATGCTACGGTTTGTATCGAAAACAAAATACATATGTAATACTGTGGAATTGAAATATAGCAGTTTTATTTACTAAACAACAGAAAGACATTTCTATACAATCGGTCAAAATTATTTTGACATGTAAATTGTGAAACACGATGATAATTCCTGTGAACGCTGTCAAATGTAAATGATGGAGTGAATGAAAAGACAGTAGTTTAGTTTCTGACGTATCTGTAACATTTGATGTTAAGCACAGTATTTGATTAAGGCGTCCGGTTTGAGCAAATTGTGTGGTAGGTAGTCGTATAATACAAGTTAGTAAGGAAGTAAGGAAGTAAATTTTATTATAATGACATTGTGTTATGTACATCCGTATAATGATAACAGCACCCGGTCGCATCGCATTGGGCCTATAAGTCACTTAAAGGGATAGTTATTATATGTAAGCAGTTGTACAGGGTGTCCAAAAAGTAAGTTAACAGTTTTGACGAGATTTTAATACATCATAACGTTGTGAAAGCGGTATAAAATTTCTCACAGACATAGCATATATACTTAAGTTTTTTCTTATAAAATTTCATACAAATCCATTAAAGCATAAAAAAATAACAAACAATAAACAAAAAATACCAAATTTGTCCAGTGACGTCAATTTAGTAATTTATGACGTTTTCCAGATGCCGCCCCTTTCGACGTTTTCCTTCCCGTACTCGCTGCTTGAAATTTTCAATTACTCTAGCACAAGTGCCAACACTTATCTTCTTGACTTCCCTGCGTATTTGTTTTAATAACATAGCAGTATCTGTGGGTCTGGGCTTGTAAACAACCGATTTAAGATAACCCCAAAGAAAGAAATCACAGGGGTTCAGGTCTGGACTGTGCGCAGGCCAAGTTACGCCGCATTGTTTCACTTCGGGATATCGTCTGGAAATTACCCGGTCATCAAATGTGTCATGTAACATATCTAACACTTTGTTAGCCGTATGTGGTGTTGCTCCATCTTGCATAAACCATTCACTGTTAATGTCAGTTGATCGTTTCCGCAATTCCGGTAAAAACTTGTTGTTTAATAGCGACATGTAGCGGTCTGAATTAACAGTATCGCTAAACACATACGGTCCAATGATTCCCCTGGATGACATAGCACACCAAACTGTAATTTTATCGCTATGGAGTGGCCTTTCTGCTATTTGGTGGGGCTGTTCATTTGCCCAAAATCTCATGTTCTGTTTGCAAACATGTCCTGATAAAAGGAAATGTGACTCATCGCTAAACCACACATCATTAAAAGCATCGGCGTAAGTGTCAATAACGTCTGATGCCCAGTTACAAAATGATAGCCTTTCCACTTGATCCGTTATATTTAAGCTCTGCATAATTTGTATTTTATATGGATAAAGTTCTAAATCTTTTCTTATTATGTTATGAACGGATGATTTGGGGATACCTGTCTCCGAGGATGTACGCCGAATTGAGTTTTCAGGACTGTCTTGCATAAGTTCTTGAAGCGTGCTCACATTTTCATCACTTCTACTGGTCTTCGGCCGTCCCGACTTTTGCGCGTCTTTCACCGATCCCGTTTCTTCAAATTTTCTGATAGTCTTGTAGATATTTAGTCGACTTACAGTATCACCATTAAATGAATATTTAAATTTTCTTTGAACGTCTGTAGCGCTTTTAGTTTCGTAAAAGTTCTTTACAATGAAAATACGCTGGGCTAACGTCAAACGCGCCATCTTGGAAAAAACAAGATTTTAAATGACGTCATTTTGCGACAACGTCAATTATTTTGGCGCGTTTTAATTATGTCGTATAAAAACTTTAGGATATGTGCGTTAATTTGGAATATTGTTCATCAAAATAGCTTTAAAATTAAAAAAGTTATGACGGGTTAAATCTGTTAACTTACTTTTTGGACACCCTGTATATGTATAAATTAATGTACATGCATGCTAGAATATGAATTTAAGCTGCATTATCTGAGATGCAATGTCGGTCATATATTTTTATCGGGTAGAATGTGACTGACTTCGGTAGCTCAGTCGGATGCGCGTCCGACTGGCGATCAGGAGGACGCGGGTTCGATACCTACCGTGGTCGGCAACATTCTTTCGTGAAAACTGATCATGAAATCTTTTCTATGGCCATTCTCTCCCTTACGCTGATTTAAGAAAGGCAGTTGTCAGATTCTGGCGAAAGAATGTGCACTGTACTGGTTAACAGCTTACGCATAAGCCTGCCCAGGAAAAGTGTGGATAGGTAAACTGACCGGCTAAAATGACCTAAATAGTGTTGACTGGGCCGTTAAACACCAATACAAACAAACAAACAAAACCGATCACTGCACATTTCAATTATAAAGGCATGGTTTTTAGTTTTACAGTATGTATGTATGTATATTACTCAAAGTTTGATAGAGATCACTTTTTTAATGCAAAATATTTTTTGGATAACTTAATCAGCTGAATCCAAATTTGATACATAATGATAGAACACATATCCTTCATAAAGACTAGTGATTAATTTTGTCAACTGGCACTGCATTCAAGCGTGACAACAACAACTGTCTTGACACCCACAAAATTTGCCGTAACACGAAGGGATTTGGACACATGATTTTTCACAAATTTCCAAATTTGTTTAGACAAAGGTGCCTAATCACATGTAATGCGTCCACGGGTATCAATTACAGCTCGACATCGCCTGCGCATGCTCGTAACCAGAGTCTGTATCCGGTTTTGTCGAATTAGCCTCTAATCAGCAACAAATGCATCTTTGAGCTCCTGTAAAGTCCTCGGTGGCACAGGTCGAACTGAAACAGCACGCTGTAGCATGTCCCACTCATGCTCAATCGGATTTAAGTCCGGTGATCGAGCAGGCCAGTCCATACAAACGATTGTCTCACGTTCCAGATAGGCATCAGTGTAGTTGACACGGTGGGGACGGGCATTATCGCCCATCAGAATAAAGTCCGGGCCAATAGCAACGGCATATGGTCTCACAAACTGATCAAGAATCTCATTGCAGTACCTCTCTGCCGTTGACGTTCCGTTGTCAACGACGTACAAGTCAGTTTACCGTTCATGCTTATCCCAGCCCAAAGCATGACTGATCCCTTTCCATAGCGATCATGCTCTGCCACATGCAAGTCGTCGAATCGCTCTTTAAACATTCACCACACTAAATGACGGTTATCAGTGAATTGTAGACAGAATCTGGACACTCCAGTAAACAGTACTGGCGTCCAGTCACGAATCGTCCACCTGACGTGAGTTCTGGTAAAGTCCAACCGGTCTTGAAATTGCTGTCCCGTCAACGGAACACGTACAGCAGTCCTCCTGGCATTAAGTCCGACCTCGTGGAGCCTGTGTCTGATAATTTGTGTAGAAATTCGTACTCCAGTTCCATTCCTAAACTCGTTATTCAAGCGCGTAGCGTTCAGGAACCGTTGTCGTCGAGACTGAATCAACAAAAACGATCCCGATGTTGAGTTGTAGCCCTTTCTCGACTCCCGCCGTGTCTGTGTGAAGGATTTCCGTGGGTAAGCTGCCGACTCCACATTCGGGAAACCACGCTCTGAGACACATTCAAAATCTCAGCAACACGACGTTGAGAGACATCAGATTCCAACATTCAGACGCCGCGGTTTCTTTCTTCGGGGCTCTGACGGTTTCTTAACTGTTCCCTAGGCAGTTTAGAGTTTCACAAATCAAATGAAGTCCGATTTACCCTTAGTAAAGGAACACTGACAAGTTTGATTTTTCTGTTGGAATGCAGTGTTACGCAAGATTTTTAGGGTGCATGACTTCATTTGCGAAGTGTAAGAAGTGTGCACTTTCTTGAGTTCTGAATTGCACACGAGTTTCTGCTTCAGATATTTATCAATACACAGAGTACAAATTCTGTCATGAAATTTTAAATTTTCAGTGCAAAATTTGGTATATAAAAAGTGATCCCTATCAAACTTTGAGTAGTATATGTTTGTTTGCTTGTTTGGTTTGAGGTTTAACGTCCCCGTCAACACTGTACAGGTCAATTTGGAGACGTTGCTTCCAATTTTGTGGGACTTTTACCCAACATTGAGATGAAATGACATCTCAAGCCCCGTCGCCCAATGAAACCAATAGGATTTATTAGCATGGACGGTCCGCCTCGCACCGCGGTTCCTGGACAGGCTTAGATCCTCTAAGCGGTTTACCAGTACTAGTGTGCGGGCTGGATTCAGCTCTGCGTGGAAGCATCATGCAGCCCATATATTTCTTCAAGGCCCTATGGGCGGGGGCCGAGTATGTATGTATGTATGTATGTATGTATGTATGTATGTATGTATGTATGTATGTATGTATGTATGTATGTATGTATGTATGTATGTATGTATTGTTATCTCCCTTCCATTATCGACCTTGGTACATCATATGCATAGCTTCTAGGTTTATAACCACTCTCCGACAACTGCGTCAGAGAGTCGACTCTTTGGCTCAGCGGTTAGAGCACTGAACTATCACCCGAGCGGCCCGGGTTCGAATCCCACCATAGGCGGGGATTTTTTCAGGCTATGCGTCTTTCCTTTGTTACGGCTTTCATGTCGTAAGATGGGGCTCGTCCGGGTTTGGACTATTGCCAGAATTGGCTTGTGCCGAAGTTTGCATCCTTCACGTCATCATACATGATGACTTCCTGAAGAGGGGGTGTGTTACCTCCCTTCCATTATCTACCTTGGTAGATCATATGCATAGCTTCTAGGTTTACTACCACTCTATGACAACTGCGTCTGAGAGTCCACTCTTTGGCTCAGCGGGTAGAGCACTGGACTATCACCCGAGCGACCCGGGTTCGATTCCCACCATAGGCGGGGATTTTTTCAGGCTTTGCTTCTTTCCCTTGTTACAGAGTTCATGTCGTAAGAGTATGTATGTACTATTATGTCTATTCACAACATAAAGAAGCTTTTGAGAGTCAGTATTTGACGAAAATCGTCATATGTTTCAGGAATTTTCCTCATCACAAAAACAAGCCTGTATAATTCAGACCGCCTTGAGCCCCACCATTATATAGTAAAACTGGGGTTTACAGGGGTAAACCTTATTTTTCTTATTTCTGTACCTAAATATAGACTGTGGGAACTCGTTAGAACTGCCTCAATGGGGCGGTTATAACACGTACTCATTAGACTGTGGGTACTTGATGGAACCGCCTCAATGAGGCGGTTCTAACGAGTACCCACAATCTATATTTTGAGCAAATATAAGAAAAAATGTCACAATTTTTCATCTTAAAATTTTCCCTCTTTTTTTTTGGCAATAAAATTTACAATGTATTTGTATAGGCGTGTTTTCGTAATGTTTTTAGTAAATCCCGTAAATCATTGCTAAGAGGACACCTGAATAAGAAATGCTATTCAGCCTCTGCCTCATTTAGATAGCATAGACTGCAAGTTCGTCCGTTAACATTAGATCCATCATGTCGTCCAGTTTCAATTCTTAGTAGATAAATGCCACATCTGCGATTTTTCAGTTTTCGACAAGTTTGATAACAAATAATTTTCTGTACCGAATTCGCTGTTAAATTGCCTTCCTGTTCATAATTTGAGACTTGTTTGTGTTCTGTTTATCCATTCTAATTTGTGCGGCTCCATGAGTCTTTCTTTTACAACATTTTGGTTTTTGGCGCTTATTGTCGTAATTGGAGAACAACATATCGACTTTGCGCCCCGCCTCGGGGCTTGAAGAAATAGATTGGGCTGTATGATACTTCCACGCAGAGCTGAAACCGACTGCACATGAGTGCTGGTAAACCACTTAGAGGGTCAGAGCCTGCCTGCCCAGGCAAAGTGGTGCAAGTCGGGCCGTCCATGAATATAAATCTTATTGGTTCCATTGGGCGGCCATGTATTTTCTATGCACACAAGCCTGTTCCAGAGCCGTAACATACTGACCAAACGCCTATGAGTAGATTTGACCCAACTCATATCCACGGTTATAGCTAGTATTAGTGTAAATCTGTAAACACCCATGCCGTATCTAAACACTCGATTCTGTATCGTATCTATTTCATCTACATGCTCCTGAACAGTAATCTAGGACTGCAACAACACATGAAAAAAGCGGTTTGCTATACGTTTTAAACCCTATAGCTTTGTGATTGTAAACTTTTGAAACAATGGCACCGAGAACCCTGCCTAGTACTTTTGACAAAGTGTTAGCAGTTACACTGAGATCTAAGTATTTGTTAAGATGTACCCCAAGGTATCTATAAACAGGGGTGTATTAAATATGTGCAGTACCTAACATAAATTCAAAATAACTACGCATCCTACCTCTATTCCTAAAATACATGACATTTGTTTGAAAAGAAATAATTTTAAACACCATTTTTGCGCCATCCATGTACTATATAATTTGATATATCTTGCAGGTCTTTTGTGTTTTTGCTAAATCAGAACATCGTCTGCTTATGTCAAACAGTTAAGAACAGTGTATGTTATAGAGGATCTTACATGAGTGTTCATGTATTATTGAATTTATTAAACGAGTTGAGGAAAAGGGAAAAAATGAATTTATTAAACGAGCTGAGGAAAAGGGAAAAAATGCGAGGCTTTGCCGAGCATTTTATCCCTTTTCCTCAACGAGTTTAATAAATTCAACAATACATGAGCACGGATGCAAGATTCTATTTATCATATGACATTTAAAACGCATTTTATTCACGATTGTTTATAAAAATGTCAATATTCCGCCATTAGTAAACGCGACGTCGTTAAGGACGTCGTACATGTAACGTTATGGGACGTATCTAGCTAATTTGCATATTTAATCCACTAGTGGATTAACGAAAATATTACATGACGTTATTACACTCTCAGACACGACGTCATATGATAAAGATGTCTATGCAACAGTCCCATTTGTGGCTTATTGCAGCCTTATTGGTAGATCGGTATTCCCCAATCTGACCAGGGCGGATTACAAAAAAATGGCTCACTAAAAGAGAAGTTTTTTTTCTTTTATTTTCGAGTATTTTCTTGCTTGAATCATAGCAGACAAGCAGAAAGCAGCAACATATTATTGCTGGTTACCGTAGATTGTGGATTCCTTCTCTTGTAGATTGAATAATAAATATTGACATTCTTTCCCGCCATTACCGCACTAGTGGGTGGGTAAACGCTAACTGAAATTCTTAGGATTTGAATTGCGTAGCTTGTCACATTCATTCTTCTGAAGAACCGGTGGGTTGTCAGATATTAGAGTGTGCTAAGCCTTATATATTTTGACCAGTGAACTGAATAGCCTATTGTAGTTGTTAGTGTGCTGGCTGTGATAAACTCAGAACCAGGATTGTTACTTGACGTGTTAGATGAGTTTGAAACCTGGCGAGTTCGGCCTGCTTTTCATACAGTTATGCCCCATTGATTGCTAAAAATGCCCATTTGAACCGTGTCATCACCGTAAGTCCTTGATCTTCCTGAACTCGTAACATTGTCATCCATACGTCCCTAAGTTTTGGTCGAATCTTCCTGAAACTTACGTTAGGTAATTTAGGGATAAAGGCTATAAAGAATTAAAAAAAAAAAACAAAAAAAAAAAACGAGCAATGTTGGCATAATATTTATAGAGATGTCCCCTTCTTTGCTAAAACCAGAGGACCAGTAGGTCTTGGTCGTTCTCCTGAGCCCTGTGCAAATTTGGTAGTACTCATTCACCAGATGCTACATACCAAGTTTCAAGACAATCAGCCAAATGATTCTTGAGTTGCAATTTTTTAAGGTTTTTACCATAATAGGGCATGGTTGCCATCTTGGTGACATGACTTGGACCATTCAACTAAATTGGCATAACCCCATGTCCATTATATAAAATTCAAATGAAATTGGCCCACTGGTTTCAGAGAAAATGTATTTTGAAATATCAATGGACCTGCAATCAAACTGACGTTGTGCCAAAGTCATCAAATGACCTTTTGATGACCTTGACCTTTTGACATTCATTTTGTATCTATTCTCATGTCACAGACCCCAATATTTTTCGAAAAATGCATTGTTCCACCTTTTGACCATTTAAAAGCCATATCAACCAATCTGACCTTAATGTAAAATAGGTCACGGTCAACCTAGTGTCATCATTGTTGCAAACGTGCAAGTACTCAGTCACTCAATGCTACATACAAAGTTTCAGGACAATCGGCCCATTAGTTCTGGAGAACAAGCTTTTTAAGGTTTTTACCATATTCAGGCATGGGGGCCATCTTTCTTATGTGACCAGGAACATTTGAATAAATTTTTGTTTCCTTAAAGTCCTTAGCCTGCTTGTAAAATTTGAATGAAAATGGCCCAGATGTTTTAGAGAAAATGTATTCTAATATGTCAATGGGCCGGCAATACAAGTGACCTTGGGCCAAGGTCACCATATGACATAGACATTCAATTTTTACCTATTCTCATATCATAGATCACTGTACTTTTTGACAAAATGCATTGGTTTACCTTTTTCCCATTGAATAGCCTATGGAGCCAAAATTGTCATTAGTGTAAAATAGGTCAAGGTCAACCTAGGGTCATCATGTTTGCAAACTTGGTAGTACTCAGTCACCCGATGCTACATACCAAGTTTCAAGACAATCGGCCCAGTGGTTCTAGAGGAGATTTTTTTTTTGTTTTTACCATATTGGGCAAGGCAAACATCTAGATAATGTGACCTGAACTATCCGAATATATTTTTTGTTTTCTAAGTATCAAAAGGCTGCATATAAAATTCAAATGAAATTGGCCAAATCTGTTAGAGAGAAAATGTATTCTTCTATGTTGATGGACCTACAACGCAAGTGACCTTGGGCCAAGGTCACCAAATGACCTTGACCTTAAGCATTCATAGACATTCATTTTTAACCTATTCTCATATCACAGACCACAATATTGTACGAAAAATGCATTGATTTAACTTTTTGCAATTGAAAAGCCTAAGGAGCCAAATATGACCTTGGTGTAAAATAGGTCAAGGTCAACATAGGGTTATCAGTTTTGCAAACTTTGTAGTACTCAGTCATCCGATGCTTCATACCAAGTTTCAAGACAATCGGCCCAGTGGTTCTGGAGAAGATTTTTTTTAACATATTTGGACATGGCAACCATCTTGGTCATGAGACCTGGACCATCCGAATAATTTTTTGTTCACTATGAGTCCTAAGGCAGTATATACAATTCTAATGAAATTGGCCCAATGGTGTTAGAGAAAATGTATTCTAATATGTCAATGGACCTGCAATACAAGTGACCTTGGGACATGGTCATTGAATGACCTTGACACTTAGCCTTCACAAGCATTAATTTTTTGCCCCTTCTCATATCGCAGACCGCTATATTTTTCTAAAAATGCATTGATTTATCTATTTCCTATAGAAAAGCCTAAGGAGCCAAATTTGGCCTTGGTGTAAAATAGGTCAAGGTAAACCAAGGATAATCATTTTTGCAAACTTGGTAGTACACAGTCACCCTTTGTCACATACCAAGTTTCAAGACAATCGGCCAAGTGGTTCTGGAGAATAAGATTTTTAAATGTTTTTTTATAATTTTTGGACATGGCGGAAATCATGGCTATGTGACATGGACCATGCAAATAAATTTTTGCTCCCTAAGTATCTTATGGCTGCATCTAAAAAATTTAAATGAAATTGGCCCAATGGTGTGAGAGAAAATGTATTCTAATATGTCAATAGACCTGCAATACATGTGACCTTTGACCAAGGTCAGTGAATGACATTGACCCTTAGCAATCACAGGCATTCGTATTTTATCCATTCTCATAGTACAGACCACAACATTTTCGAAAAATGCATTAATTTACCTATTTCTCACTGAAAAGTCTGAGCGGTCAAATTTGACCTTTGCGTAAAATTGGCCACGGTCAACATAGGGTCATCATTTTTGCAAACTTGGTAGTACTCAGTCACCCCATGCTTCATACCAAGTTTCAAGAACATCGGCCTTGTGTTTCTAGAGAAGAAGATGTTTAAGGTTTTTACCATATTTGGGTATGGCGGCCATCTTGGTCATGTGACCTAGACCATCGGAATGAATATTTGTTCCCTTTGTGTCGTAAGGTTGCATATAAAATTTAAATGAAATTTGCCGAGTACTGTTAGAGAAAATGTATTCTAATATGGCAATAGACCTGCAATACAAGTGATCTTTGGCCAAGGTCAATGAATAACCTTGGCCCTAAGAATAATTCACAGGCATTCATGTTTTACGCAGTCTAATATCCCAGACCACACTATTTTTTCGGAAAATGCATCGATTTACCTTTTTCCCATTGAAAAGCCTAAGGAGACAAATTGTACCAAGCGTAAAATAGGTCACGGTCAGCACAGGGTCATCTTTTTACAAACTTGGTAGCACTCAGTCACCCGAAGTTTCAAAACAATCGGCCTAGTGGTTTTTGAGAATAAGGTTGTTACCATAATTGAGCATGGCGGCCATCTTGGTCTTGTGACATGAACCACGCGAATATTTTTTGTTCCCTAAGTATTCTAAGGCTGCATATAAAATTTGAATGAAATTCGCCCAATGGTGTTAGAGAAAATGTATTCTAATATTTCAATAGACCTGCAATACAAGTGACCTTTGGCCAAGGTCAATGAATTACCCAGACCCTTAGCATTCACAGGCATTCGTTTTTTACACATTCTCATAACACAGACAACAATATTTTTCGAAAAAAAAAATGCATTGATTTACCTATTTCCCTTTGAAAAGCATAAGGAGCCAAATTTGACCTTGGCCTAAAATAGGTCAAGGCCAACCTAGGATCATCATTTTTGCAAACTTATTAGTACTCAGTCACCTTATAGTACATACCAAGTTTCAAGACAATCGGCCGCATATTTCTGGAGAATTTTTTTTTTTATGGTTTTAACCATATTTGGGCATGGCGGCCACTTTGGTCATGTGACCTGAACCATCAGAATAAATATTTGTTCACTAATTGTCCTAAGGCTGCATATAAAATTTGAATGAAATTGGCCCAGTGGTGTTAGAGAAAATGTATTCTAATATGTAAATAGACCTGCAATATAAGTGAACTTGAGCCAAGGTCAATGAATGACCTTGACCCTTAGCATTCACAGGCATTCTTTTTTTACCCATTATCATATCACAGACCACAATATATTTCAAAAACTGCATTAGTTTACCTATTTTTCATTGAAAAGCCTAGGGAGCCAAATTGGCCTTGGCGTAACATAGGTCACGGTCAACCTAGGGTAATCATTTTTGCAAACTTGGTGGTATTCAGTCACCCGATGCTACATACCAAGTGTCAGGAAAATCAGCCCAGTGTTTCTGGAGAAGAAGAGTTTTTAACGTTTTACCATATTTGGGCATGGCGGCTATCTTGGTCATGTGACCTGGACCATTCGAACAATTTTTGTTCTCTCAGTGTCCTAAGGCTGCATATAAATTTTAATTGAAATTAGCCCAGTGGTTTCAGAGAAAATGTATTTTGAAAAGTCAATGGACCTATAATTCAAATAACCTTTAGCCAAGGTCACTGAATGACCTTGACCATACACATTCCTAGACATTCAATCTTTATCTATTCTCATGTTATAGACCACAATATTTTCCGAAAAAATGCATTGTTTACCCTTTTCCCATTGAAAAGCTTAAGGAACCAAATTTGACCTTGGCAGAAAATATGTGAAGGTCAACCGAGGGTCACCAGTTTTGCAAACTTGATAGTACTCAGTCACCCTAATGCTACATACGAGGTTTCAAGACAATCGGCCCACTGGTTCTGGGCAAGAAGATTTTTTTTAGTTTTTTGCCATATTTGGGTATGGCGGCCATCTTGGTCATGTGACCTGGACCATTCGAACAAATTTTCGTTTCCTCACTGTCCTAAGGCTGCATATAAAATTTAATTGAAATTGGCTCAGTGGATTCAGAGAAAATGTATTTGGAAATGTCAATGGACCTGCAACTCGAGTCACCTTGAGACAAGACCTTGACCTTAACGATTCATAGACATTCATTTTCTACCTATTCTTATGTCATAGACTGCAATATTTTTCGAAAAATGAATTGTTTTACCCTTTTCCCATTTAAAAGCCTAAGGAACCAAATTTGACCTTGGCAGAAAATAGGTCAGGGTTTACCTTAGGGTCATCATATTTGCAAACTTGGTAGTACTCAGTCACCCGATGATATATGCCAAGTTTCAAGACAATCGGCCCAGTGGTTCTGGAGAAAAAGATGTTTTAATGATTTTACCATATTTGAGCATGGCGGCCATCTTGGTCAAGTGACCTGGACCATACTTGCAAACTTTCGTTTCCCCTATGCCAGGAGGCTGCATATGAAATTTTATTGGAAATACTACTGTGAAACTTTCTGTAAACATTTCGTTTCCAGAAACTCCTCCTCCAATTTACAACCGAGAAAGTTGAAGTTTGATCAATAGTTAGACCATGATGTTGAGCAGCGCATATTGTTTCGAGGTTACGGTACACTAACTGTTTATAGTGTTATGGTCCTTTGAGCGCATATTGTTTCGACAGTGGCGGTTCACCAAATATTAATAGCGATATGCCCCTTTAAAACATCTGTAAACATTTTGTTTCTGCCTAACTCCTCATACAGTAAACATTTGATCAAGCTGACACCTAAAATATAGTTAGACCATGATGTGGAGCAGCACTACGAAGTTGCAGCCCACCAAATAATTTTAGAGTTATGCCCCTTTGAAAATTTCTGTAAACTTATAGCTTCCAGCTATGTACTGCAATTTAGTTCCGATAAAGCTGAAACTTAATATATAGTTAGACCACAAGTTAGATCAGTGCATATTATTTGTATGTTACAATCCACCAATATGAGCAGCGTTAGACCCATTTAAAACAGATGTACACTTTGTATCAGGCTAACCCCTCCTATAGTTTACATTCTATCAATGTAAAAAGGTCAAGGTCATTCAGTGCCTTTGGCTCAAAGTCACAAGGATTGAATTGCCATTAGAATTTCAAATTCCTTGTCAGAAACCACTGGGCTAATTGAAGTGATATTTTATATAGAACATCTATGCATCACGGAAACAACAGTCTATATATTTTGTCCTGGTCACTTGACCAAGCTGGCCCTATCCCAGATAAGTTTAAAACCCTTTAAGAATATTTCTCTAGAACCATAAGTCAGATGACATTGAAACTTGGCAGACAGCAATGGGGGGCTTGATCCGTATACAAGTTATATAAATGATGACACTGGGTTGACCTTGACCTATTGAACGGCAAGATCAAACTTGTACTTTTTTCTTCCGGTTTCGCCTTAACCGCAGGAGTGGCTACAGACGGTGTGTATTACAGACACTCCAGTTTTGCAGGATGAAAGCCTACACAGTAATCATGTAATTACGGTTGAGTTCTTTAACATGCAGATGTTCTCCTTGCACGGGGAGTGTGTGTGTGGGGGGGGGGAGTTAACGTTCCTATGACATTCATCCCTGCAAATGATGCCAATGGGGCGTGTTCGGACACCGAAATTTTATCACCTCTCCCGGGGATCGAACCCGGGACCTCTAGCATCAGAGGCAAGTGCAGTAACCACTGACCTATTACCCTTCACTAGGCTTTTGAAGGGCATAATAAGTAAAACAGTGCATTTATCCAAAACAACTGTATTTTATGAAATAAAAAAACTTATATGAATGTCAAGGTCGTATAAACCTGAAGAGAGTTTTTCTCCAGTGCCACTGGGCTAATTGTATCAGAGACTCGGGTGAGCGATCGTTGGCCTTGTGCTACTTGTTTATGGATAACATAGCTTTTGAACCGTCAGTGCTAGGGTTTTGAACATAACTGAGCCCCGCCAAGCGAATTTGTGTCTTCGAGCATTCCGTCATGACAAATTTTAACTGCGCATGCCCGGCCATTCAGAGGGGCCAGGGATATGGCTTTCTGTCTGAAGGTTCCTCTTGATTCACTGCTTGTATGAGCGAGCAGCGAAGGTTCTGGCGAGACTGCGCGGATGCACAGGCTCGCCTGAACCTTCGCTGCTCGCATAGGCGATAAGCACCAAAATCGCTTGACGGGGCCCATATATGTATAATTCATAAAAATAGCTGACATGTATTGTCTCATCAGGAGTATTCCCTTTTTTCCTGAATTATGGCCCTTTGAAAAACTTGATAAATCTTGTCAGCCAAATACCTCCAGAACCATTTAAAGTAGAGCATTGAAAGCTGGAAAATAGATCGGTAGTGATGAGAAGATGACCAGATTAAAGTTCGAAAAATTCTGAAAAAAGTTCATGACTTATGGCCGCATGTAAATTTGGGAATTTCTTTATCCTTGTCAGCAAAATATACCAAGAAGTATTAAAGCTAGATTCTTAAAACTCGGTGGATAGATCCGAGATGATGATTAACTTTTAAACAAATTTATTTTTAAAATATTTTGGACATTTTGACCTTGTTAGCAAAATGTCTCAACAGATGTGTAGAATATAGACTCCAACCGATAGGCTGATGGGGATGATGCGTAGACGATCCGATTAGCTTTTTTAAAAGTCTGATATTTTTTTCGAGTTATGGCTCTTTGATTTACTTAGCATTTCAAGCGTATAAACTGCCAGGGACAATCAGTGTTAGGGTCAAGAAGTGTTTCATAAACAGGTCTATTTCTACACTGATTCAGTTCCAGTGAACGGGGTGGCCATCAGACCTACAAAAAGAAAAAAATGACCTCCTTTCTTTCGAGCAAATGGCTCGATTTGAAAATAATTTCGTTTTTTTCATGTCTTAGCCATATATTCATCACGGAAACACGCCTATATAATTTTGACCCCCCCGCCTTGAACCCCACTTTTATATAGTAAAACTGGAGTTTACTGGAGTAAAACTGGAGTTTACTGGGGGTAAATCTTAGGTTTACTTCTACTCTAAGATATAGATTGTGGGTATTCGTTAGAACCGCCTCGATGTGGCGATTCTAACGAAAACTCACAATTTAAATTTCGAGCAGAAATAAGAAAAATATCACATTTTTCCTCTTAAAATTGTTTTTTTTTCGGCGGTAAAATTTACAATGTTTTGTGTAGAGAGTTTTCATAATGCATACAACAATTGCTAATATTCACCTGCCCCACTGAACAAGATAGTCAGCTGACCCGATATATAATGTTCTTTAACCCATTTAGTACCGGAAACCCCAAAACGGGTACCAGGGCAAACAGTGCAGGCCCAGATCAGACGCCGCAGAACGCGGCGTCTGATCAGGGCCAACACTGTTTGCGAAAAGTTGAACTATTTTCCAAATAAATCATGAAGAAAAAAAACAACTCGACACCCCTAAATTTTGAAATGGTATACATAAGGAGGAAGATTTCATTTGGTACAAAAAGGGTTAAAAAGATAATCCTTTGGAAGCAAGGCCCACTACACAGATCTGAAAACCGCGGAGTATACTTTTTTTTTTAGACTGACTGGTTAGTTTCCGCCAGTTAGACTTAATCAGTGACCCTCAAATACTTTCAATATCCGCGGTGAAATCGATGATCCCAGTAGAATAGAAAATATAGCCCACACTATGATGAAGGGTAGTGAGACTTGTGTGTGGCGGCGGTAAAACGTCTCCCTGCCCTACATCATAGTGTAGATTATTTTTTCTTGTCCTTTTGGGATCATTGATTCCATTGTGGAATTTTGAAAATATCTAAGGGTCACTGATGAGGTCTAATTGGCCGAAACTAGCTAGTCTGGTCCAGAAAACATGTACACTCCATATTTTTCACTTCTGTGGTGTATTCCTTGCTTCCAAAGGATAACCCTTTTATAAAACATATTTAACTTCACTGCAGCTGGTGTGTGGGAATGTGTGGCGGCGGTAAAACGTCTCCCTGCCCTACATCATAGTGTAGATTATATTTTCTTGTCCTTTGGGATCATTGATTCCATTGTGGAATTTTGAAAATATCTGAGGGTCACTGATGAGGTCTAATTGGCCGAAACTAGCTAGTCTGGCCCAGAAAACATGTACACTCCATATTTTTCACTTCTGTGGTGTATTCCTTGCTTCCAAAGGATAACCCTTTTATAGAACATTTTTAGGACCGCCACACATTCCCTTAACCCCAGCTATGGCGAAGTTAAATGTTCTTTTTGGAAAGCAGACCACTACTCATAACTGAAAACCACAGAGTGTACAAGGCATAAAATATATCAATCTAAAAAGTCACAAAAAATGTCTGTAATCCTCTTCTTCAATTAATGAGACGGTTTCACTCCGCTAAACTTATAGCTTGAAATAGAGTGAGTGAGTGAGTTTTAGTTTTACGTCCCACCAACAGCTAAGGTCATACGGAGACGGGACCTCGGTTTAAAGACTCATCCGAAAGTTTGGAGAAGCCCGGGATCGATCCTGCGATCCCTGGTTTACAAGGCGAGTAGCGTAACCACTGCACCACGGAGACTTCTAGCTTGAAATAGAAAGAAGTGCTTCAATGACATCTCGCTATATGCAGGTGACAATTTCACTTTCACAAACTGTGACATCTTGAGCTCAGGTGCGAGATCCAGAGACACAATTGCCCTCTTATTCTATGTTTCCAGCACAAATAAGTAACATTTGACCCATTTTATACCTGAAACCCGAAAGCGGATACCTTGACAAACAATGTAGGCCCAGATCAGATCAGGGCCTAAGCTATTTGCAAAAAGTCCATCTATTTTCTGAATAAATTATAACGATAACACAACATGTCATCCCTAACTTTCAAACTGGACTCCTGCCATATTTAGGAAGGAAGGTTCCATTGGCACAAAAAGGGTTAAAATATCAGAATGAAAGTCCTGAATATGATCCCTGCTTGGTGGTGATTGATAATAAAATCATTTTCTACAGTCATTCTCTCCCTTCCTCTGATACGCACTGTAATGATTAACGTTTTGAAAAGGTCATCTCCAGAAGCCTGGAATACACAACATAACTGCCGATTGTAGTACACAAATTCTGACCAGGAAAAGTGTGCTCAGTGTTGACTGGGCCGTTAGCTCCGAAACCCCATCATAGACACGTATGTTATTATTCTTATGATGCCGGCCTCGGTAACTCAGTCGGATGCGCGTCTGACTGTTGATCAGGAGAACGTGGGTTCGATACCTGCCGGGGTCGGCAACATTCTTTCGTGGAGATTGATAATGAAATCGTTTCTACGGCCATTCTCTCCCTTCCGCTGATTCAAGAAGGGCAGTTGTCAGTTTCTGGCGAAAGAATGTACACTGTACTGCATTACCGCTTTCGTATAAGCCTGTCTAGGAAAAGCGTGGATAGGTAAACTGACAGGCTAAAAAATTACCTAAATATTTTTGACTGGGCTGTTAAACTACAATACAAACAAACAAACAAACATATATCCTTGATATTTGATGATGCCAGCATACAACGTCAACCAAATAAATATACACAATATAAAACAATTATAAAAGGGTATTATTTCATAAATGAACATCTATGGACCAATCGTATAGTATTTATTTGTTTTTTTTTGTGTGTTTTTTTTTTTATTTGAGGTTATACGTTCCCGTCAACACTGTAAAGGTCATTTTGGAGACGTTGCTTCCAATTTTGTGAGACTTTTATCCGACATTGAGATGAAATGACATCTCAAGCCCTGCCGCCTAATGAAACCAATAGGGTTTATAAGCATGGACGGTCCGACTCGCACCCCTTTGCCTGGACAGGCTTAGATCCTCTAAGCGGTTGACCAGTACTCATGTGCGGGTCGGTTTCAGCTCTGCGAGGTAGCATCATGCAGCCAATCCATTTCTTCAAACCCCGATGTAGGGGGGGCATCAATCATATAGTACTTACCATGGATAATTAATAGGGCAAATTCCTATCTTTCACAGGAACAACGGATAATGGCAACAGAAAAGGAAGAGAGTGTCAAGCTACTGGATCCCACCGATGATATTAAACCACACGTGTCTAAGGAGATTGTACCGGATTTAGTTGCCAGACTTTATGGATTGAAGGTAGACGTTAAAATATTGCCGTTTATATTTTATATTCTTCGTCAGTGACCACTGAGTTCATTCCAGGTTTTATAATGCTCACTGATATTAATGTTAAAATGTAGGTAGACAAGGCGCGAAACAGGCGAGTTATGTTGTCCTGTGACAGATCTTATTTCTTTCTTTATGAAGTAATGTTTAACTCATATCATGGTGTTTCATGCCAACCCCTATCTTTGGAAACACTGTAGATTCAGATCAGATGGCTACTGAAGAAGCCATCTGATCAGGATCTACACTGTTTGACATTAAGTTTATGGCTTTGTAAGAATAAATTACATCAAGTAATCTGATTGGTTCAAAGTCAGAAATGGGTGTGGCTAAACTGAATATTCAGCAAGATAAGGGTTAAACGGCTTTCATTGGTCTTTCTTCTGTGAATCGTACAGGCCTATGTCCCCGCCCATCGGGGCTTGGAGATATAGATTGGGCTGCACGATGCTTCCACGCAGAGCTGATACCGACCCGCACATTAGTACTGGAAATCCGCTTAGAAGGTCTAAGCCTGCCCAGGAAAACTGCTGCGAGTCGGCTTGTCCATGCTTATAAACCATATTGGTTTCAATGGGTGGCATGGGTTGAGATGTCATTTCATCTCAATGTCGGGTAAAAGTCCCACAAAATTGGAAGCAACGTCTCCAAAATGACGTTAAACCTCAAATCAAACAAACATCAGGATCGATTTATTTGAAAAAGAAACCATATTGTCGAGATGCTTCTCAAAAATTCAAAAGTAATATCTCAGGGACCAAAATATTTTTGTTAAGATTCTTATTGCCTGGAAGACAACAATAAAGCAGCTTTCTTCTGCCTGTTTGGTCAGTCTTTGTTTTCTCCGACTTTTTCACGGCGTGGTATGAAATAAAAGGCGTCACCAAGTCGCCAGTAATATTTCTTCATTATCCTGACTGCTACAAATGTTTCTATATCTACTGCTGAGTACTTTTTCATCACTGTAGCTGATTTTATCACTAACACATTATTTAAATAACCTTCATTGGGATGCAAGTTGGCAGCCTCACGTTTTCTTTTGTTTCTTAACCCTTTTTGTACCAAATGGAATCTTCCTCCTTATATATAGCAGGAGTCAATTCCCAAGTTTAGGGGAGTCAAGTGGTGTTTTCTTCACAATTTGTTCGGAAAATGGCTGAACTTTTTGCAAACAGTGTAGGCCCTGATCAGACGCCGCGTTATGATCTGGGTCTGCACTGTTTGCTAACTACTCGTTTTGGGGTTTCTGGTACTAAATGGGATAATCAGCCAAAAGTGGATTTAAAAGGAACGACACAGGTCCACAAGAAAGTCTGCAATAAGACTTTTGTCGCGGTGTATTTTTATTATAAGTTGCCGTTGCATGTATGTACCCAGCAGGCACACGACGTAATTGTGACGTCACATCAACGTTGGTACAACGTCGTGATGTTTATGCAACGTCAAATCTTCGTCGTTGCAACGTTACACCGACTTGACTTGATTTGACGTTGCCCTAGCGACTTGTTACTGCTGGGTTTTGCTTATATTTTGGATAGCCGTTTGGCCATTTCGTGGTAAAGTAGCTGTCCTTTTGGCTTTCCGCTTGTGGTGTTTTCATCGGGGCTTAGTTATTTCATATTCTTGTATCCTTCCCTTTGATGTCTCTGATTGGAGCTGTAGTGTAATTGTATCGACCGTCAGTCATCGAAGACTCAGATCAGTCGCACACTCAGATCAGAATCCTTGCTGTTTGCCTGAGCTCTCTATTGCATCTGGACTAACTAATGAGCAAAAATCAGACTGGTAAGACTTGCTTGATGACGTAGTTTACCTGTGTCTTTGCTCGTCGAACAGCTCTAGTTTATCCGAATCTTTTGTGGGTGTACAGGTCCAGTTGTTCTAAGTCTTTGCTGGTCGTACAGTACTAGTTGAAATATGTCTACTGGTCATACCGGGCAAGTTGATTTCAACCATCAACCATACAGAACTACTTGATCTGCGGCTTTGCTTGTAATACAGGACTAGCTGGCCTGATTCTTTACTAGTCGTACAGGACTAATTAGTCTGATTGTTTGCAGGTCTTTCATGACTTACTCTCGTAGTCCAGTTGATATGGGTCTTAGTTGGTCGTACAGGACTATAGTTGATTTGAATATTCAACACGATAACTTGCCTATATTATTTTGACCCCCTTGAACCCCACTTTTATAAAGTAAAACTGGGGTTTACAGGGGTAAACCTTATTTTTCTAATTTCTGCTCTAAAATATAGATTGTGGGTACTCGTTAGAACCGCCTCGATGAGGCGGTTCTAACGAGTACCCACAATCCATATTTTGAGCAGAAATAAGAAACATGTCACAATTTTTCTTCTTAAAACTTTCATTTTTTCGGCGATAAAGGTTGCAATGTATTTGTATAGGCGTGTTTTCGTAATGTGCTTCTCTTTCAGAACCAGTTGATCCGAGTCTTTGCTGGTCGTACAGAACAGATTTTCTGGTCGTACAGTACTGGTTGGTCTGAGTCTTTGCTCTTTGTACAGGACTTGTTAAACAATGTCGTTGCTGGTCATACAGAACATTCAGAACAGAATTCAATACTTAATGGTAGTATAGGTAGTTGATCTGAGCCTTTGTTGATCATACATCTCTTGTTGATCTGAGCCTTTGTTGATCATACATCTCTTGTTGATCTGAGCCTTTGTTGGTCATACATCTCTTGTTGATCTGAGCCTTTGTTGGTCATACATCTCCTGTTGATCTGAGCCTTTGTTGGTCATACATCACTTGTTGATCTAAGGCTTTGCTGGTCGTACTGAACTAGATCTGACTCTTTGCTGCTTTTACAAGACCAGTTTGTCTGCTTTGCTGGTCGTAAAGGACTATATTGAGAGTCTTTGATGGTCGTTCAGGACTAGTTGATCAAGGCATTTGCTTGTCTAGCAAAACCAGTTGTTCTGAGTCTTTGTCGGTCGTACTAGACCAGTTTACCTGAGTCTTTGCTGCTCGTACAGGACTAGTTGATATAGGTCTTTGCTTGTCTTACAGGACTAAGAGATCAGACTCTTTGCTGCTCATACATGTCTTTTTATGCCCCCGTAGGAGGGCATATAGTTTTTGCACTGTCCGTTTGTGCGTTTGTGGGTTTGTGCGTTTGTAAGTCCGCACTTTTTTGTGATGGCTCCCACGGGGGCATTGCTCACTTATAGTGACAGCTCTTGTTGACTATATTGTCCATACGATAGTATCTTGAGATTTTAGCGATTCCAGTGCTGATATGCATTTTGAGACGGGGCAGCCCAGGGGCAAGTAGGGCGAGATTGCGTGCCATATCCCGGAAAAAGTACGATTTGAAACAAACTTTTTGCTACCAGTACTTTTGAGAATTGGCCATAAGATAACGTTACTGTGATTAACCCGTATCTTGCTGTTCACGACAACCCCTATCTTTGCAAACAGTGTAGATCCAGAAGAAGCCATCTGATCAGGATCTTTACTGTTTGGCATTCAGTTTATGAATTTGTAGCAATAAATTACGTCAAGTAATTTGATTGGTTGAGAGCCAGAGATAGGTGTGGCTTAAATGAATATTCAGTAAGATAAGGATTTAGAGACTGGAACGCCCAAGAGCAAAAAGTTTTTAAACTTAAGAGGTTTTGGAGTTGTACCCCCTCCCCCCAACACACACACACACATACTCACACATACACACACATGCACCGGATCAGCATCTTTTGAAACAGGACCATCCCAAAATAATGCGTTGCTTACTTAGGCCCCGAAACCCGAAATTCCATTGCAGTAGCATTGGAAATCGTACTATCTCCATAATTGAGGCGCATGCTGAACTGAGTCCCGTTGAACCATCTCCGGATTTCAGTGCATCTATACGAATTTTTGTCATCCAATCATCTGGATGCATTCTTTCGGCTCTGCGCGAAAGCAGAAATACTCATTATGGAAATGTACCTTCATTTTGAATTCGTTTTGACAGTGTTTTGGTACTTGCTTGATGTAAGTACAGTAGCATCATTATGTAGTTTGCTTGCAGCGCTTTTATTGAGAAGGGAAAACATTAGGCGCAACATTTTGAATCTTATATGCGCAGGCTAGCATCGCGTATGCGTTGTTATTTTTTATGTAGTCCGCCTTATGTAGATTGTTGGAACCCGTTAGAACCGCCTCCTTGAGGCGGTTCGAACGAGTACCCACAGTCTATGTTTTAAAGCAGAAATAAGAAAAAATATATTTTTACCCCTGTAAACCTCAGTTTTACTATACAGGAATTGTGTTTAAGGAGGTCAAGCTTATATCGTGATGCATATAGCGAATTCTTAAATTACCCTACATACCCACTCAGACATATTAAGACTTTCCTGTCCGCATGGGGAAGATTGGAACAAACCTTTCGGGTCTATGTTTGTGGAACATTAACCGTCGGAATAAAGTTTACCGCGAATTTACATATGGAAAATGTCGGCCTCGGTAGCTCAGTCGGATGCGCGTCTGACTGGTGATCAGGAGGACGCGGGTTCGATACCTGCCGGGGTCGGCAACATTCGTTCGTGGAGACTGATCATGAAATCTTTTCTACGGTCATTCTCTTCCTTCCGCTGATTGAAGAAGGGCAGTTGTCAGTTTCTGGTGAAAGACTGTGCACTGTACTGGTTAACCGCTTACGTATAAGCCTGCCCAGGAAAATTGTGGATATGTAAACTGACCGGCTCTAGAATGTCCTAAACTAGTGTTGACTGGGCCGTTAAATTCCAATACAAACATATAAACAAACAGATGGAAAATACCATAACTACCGTCTTAAAAGCTACTGATGTGTTTTCCTACATTTTATCATATTAACTATTGCACGTTGTTTAGGAAATTATGTTCTGGTCGCTCTTCATATTTAGGTTACAGCTAGACTTGCCACCAGTCTGAAAATAAAAGTCTGACCATTTTGGTGATTTTTGAAAGTTGATTTTTAAAATCAAGTTTCTTAGTCAACACATTTCTACTTCCAGTACTGGACCGCGTTACTCCACTTCCGCTGTTCGTTCGCTGCATAAAATAGTCCAAACGAACTCTTGAAAATTAATTTTGCAGGCATGGAACGTCTTTCAAAATATTTCAGTTTTCGAGACTGATTGAATATTTCGAGACGGATTGAATATAAATTGGCACAGAAAGACGAATTCTGAACAGAAAACAGTACTCTGGGACTATTTTCCTACGCGCTTTCCGATGATATTTATGTTTTACTCTTTCATCCCTGAGTTTCTAAACAGGACTCTTCTCGCTTTAAATATATTCTTATAGAAAGGGATTTCTGATTAGTTCACTGACAGGATAACAAACAGTGTACATGTAGGTTCTGGCGAGACGTTCTAGCTACGTGCCATCTTATCAGGATCTACAAGGTTTGCATAGATACAGTGTATTTCTACCTCGGCGTCTGTTGCAGAGGGTTAAAAGGGTTAGCTTATCAGTGACCAACTAAACAACCCTTTACTGACCTACATACAATTCGCCTGCTTTCGAGAGCTCTAGTTACAAAACACGTGTTGGAAGCTGTGAGTTTTAAATCAAGTTCCGTACTTTAGCAAACAGTGAAGACACCGATCAGACGCAACATTCTGTGTCCTCTAATCTATCTTAACTGTTTCCGAATGTCCCAGTATTGAAACAATTCACATTTATGGGTTAATGTTCTTAGGACCCAGTACAGGTTGGAATAAACGTATTTTAATTCGCCTTGGGTAAACGCGGCGTCTGATCAGGGTGATAGTGTCTAAATCAAATGGTTTAAAAATGAGTTTTGTTTTCAAGTTATTCTCCTTTTTATGTCCCGACGCCCGACGGAACATAGCTACATAACGTATGTGCATCGTCGTATCAATACCACGTTGATGCGACGTTGCTAAGACATCATGTGCCCACTAGGAGAACTTCTCTGTAAGATTATTAGCAGATATGTACTGAGCTAATTTAGAAATTTATGGTTTGACCATGAAAAAACTGGCAGACACGTTTATCTTTCTTTCTTCCGTTTTTTCTTCGTTGGGGTAGTTGAGTGAGGCAATGGCGATGTGTATCTTGTGTCACTGGGGAGTCCAGCTGATATTGACTTACAATTGGGCAACACCTGCTGTCCTTGCAGCAGGTAACGGTAGAGTGTGGGAGTGTTGATATTTCTTCTGTTTCTACACTTCCATTCATTTTCCTCTTTCTCCTCTGTCCCTCACTTTCATCTCCTCTACAACGGCCCCCGCCCATCGGGGCTTGAAGAAATATATGGACTGCATGATGCTTCCACGCAGAGCTGAAACCGCACACGAGTACTGGTAAACTGCTTAGAGGATCTAAGCCTGCCCAAGCAAAGCGGTGCGAGTCGGCCTGTCCATGCTTATAAACCCTATTGGCTTCATTGGGCGACAGGCCTTAAGAAGTCATTTCATCTCAATGTCGGATGAAAGTCCCACAGAATTGGAAGCAACGTCTCCAAAATGACATTTACAGTGTCGACTGGGACGTTAAACCTCAAATCAAACAAGCAAATCAACAAATCATCTCCTCTACTGTCTCTTCTATCTCTTTTCCCCCTTTCTCTTGGAGAAGACAAAAATGATCCACTAGCGTTGACCTGTCGTTAAACTCAAAACCATCGATGAATCATTTTTTCTTTGTCGAATTTTTTAACCCTCTGGGGCCTTGTCAAATCAGAATCAGAATCAGAATCAGAATTGTAACTGGTAACACGTCCAATGACATTCATACACCAGGACCTGTGATATCTAGATAACTGCTTGATCTACGACCAACATTGTTTTATAATAATTATTCCTCATAAATCAACTTTCCTCAGTACTTTCAGTACTTTGATTTTTTATTATATTACTGTTTTCACCTCATTCTAATCAATAATGAATACGACGCAAACTATCAGTTATGTTCTGCTACTGGCACTAAAGCTTGAAAATTCGGCAACTTTCATCGGTTATACATTCGATTCTGCTTATGGCACAGTCATGGCGCTAACCTATCGCTTTTATTGCAGATTTCGATGTAGAGTGTGTGTGTGTGTGTGTGTGTGTGTGTGTGTGTGTGTGTGTGTGTGTGTGTGTGTGTGTGTGTGTGTGAATTCGGATTTAACGTCGCTTTCAACAATTTTTCAGTCATATCACGACGGTGTCTGGTTGCGACAGGGAGCTCAATGCTCACTTTTATAGTGCTGCCTCACTGAAGTATCATGTCCCAGACACATTGCATGATACCACACGCAGTCACATTATCCTGACACTGGGTCGACCAGTCCTAGCTCAACCCCGTAAATCTGAGTGCCAACCGAGGAGCAGCTAGTACCATTTTTAACGACTTTGGTATGTCGCGGCCCGGGATCGAGCCCGTGACCTCCCGTCCCCCGGAGCGCACACTCTACCAACTGAGCTATTTCGATGTAGAATGTCGGGTACACGCATGCAAAACTAAAAAGAAAAGTCTATGGGAGAGTCCATTTACGTATTCTTGACCTTAACGCGGAGCGTTTGATATTTGCTTGGTGATCTTTTATGGTCGTATTACCGTATTGTAGAAAACAAAACAACAGCTGGTGCTTCAACTTGGAGCGTCTATTGACAAATCAGCTGTGACCTATGATCACATTACATGATAATAAGCAATGGAACACTTCTAGCTGTCTTAAGGGGAATGGATACTCCTTGCAGATTTCCCCCGCCGTTTTTTAAAGGGTGACAACTTTCGGGACTTTCTGTTCGCCTTTCTATTAACTCTGTCGCATGGAAAAAGGGGTCTACTCTTCACGAGCAATTTTTGTTATTGAAGAGTTGACACCTTTTGACATGGTTAGAAAAAATACTTTTGAATGAGTTGCTTCCCCTGAAGGGGTATCCATCCCAGCACTCAACGTAGAGATAATAGGTCATAGGGATACGGGACCTCGGTTAAAATACTCATCCGAAAGCCTGGAGAAGCCCGGGATCGATCCTGCGACCCCTGGTTTACAAGGCGAGTAGCGTAACCACTGCACCGCGTAACATTAGGTTTATGTTCAGTCCTGTATACATGATCTTATAAGAGTGTTCCGTTATTAACCCATTTATTACCAGAAACCCCAAAACGGGTACCCTGGCAAACAGTGCAAGCCCAGATCAGACGCCGCAGAATGCGGCGTCTGATCAGGGCCTCCACTGTTTGCTAAACGTTCAGTCATTTCCAAATAAATTTTGATGAAAACACAACCTGACACCCCTAAATTTTGAAATGGACACCTGCATGCTATATATAAGGAGGAAAAATCCATTTGGAACAAAGAGGGTTAAATCGGTTTGTATTGCCGAACACGCTTATAATTACATGTATATCAACAGAAAACAATGTTGCCATGGGCTGCGTCATGACTAATGGCGCCAATAACCATGTGTTTCATATTTTATGACACGATTTTATGAAAAGTATCAGCATCGTGTTAGGATAAAAACATTTATTAAATGGCTGTCTCCCTTGATCGTAGTAAATTAGTCCTTAAGGATAGAAATCCAGCATTGGTATGCGTTTCCAAAGACCAGTCCAACAATATGCAAAACTATCAATCTTAGTCACGAGACCGAGTTATTCGAGGAATTATGTCTAATAACTATTGACAACCGAATTGTCTGGAGAGCTTACTTGAATTACTGTGATGTGACAATAAAAGCTGTGTTTTTCAGCTTTCTGTCAAAAATTCAAAATGAACAAAATTCTTCCTCATCAGATAAAGCGTATTCGTGCATTTAGTCTGTCTACACATGATTTTTCCACGCGTACACTACACTACCTAATAATCTTATAAAAGAAAAACTTCATGATTTAGTTGGATGAACATTCCATAGAGACAATTCCCCCTGTCTTGCATGTAAAGGAAATGCTTTTTTTTTCTAGAAATCACACATTATGATCATTATGAAGTGTGCGAAGCTCTCATCTTTCTACTGGACAATACTATAGTGTTATTAATCAAGAAATTTCAAATTGGCCCAGTTACAGATCCGAGGACTGCTGTATTGCCCCGAGGCCGAAAGCAGAGGCAAATACAGCAGACCGAGGATCTGTAACTTGGCCAATACAAAATTACTTGATTAATTACAATTTTATTGATTGACACAGTTTAATAAAAAAATATTTATTTTTGACCTCAGCCTTTTATCACTTGATCACCGGTTAATATTGGTTAACCTGGTATGAATACGGATGACCTCCTACCAATGCAGGATAGTCAATTAACAAAAAAATTGTATTTGTATTAGATTTTGTACCATGTTAGTCTAACGGCATAAAAGCCGTATCAAAGGAGCGAAAATATATGTCTAATATTGCGTATTGTATATATTTACTGCGAAGCCAAACAAATACAGTTTAAACCAAAATAATGAACGCCTACGATTGGATTCAAACCCGGAACATTCGAGTGGAAGTCATATGCTCTAACAACTGAACCAAAGAGTCGACTTTCTGGCACAGTTGTCAGAGATTGGTTATAAACTTATAAGCTCATCACGAAAACACGCCTATATAATTTTGACCCCCTTGAACCCCAATTTTATATAGTAAAACTGGGGTTTCCGGGGGTATACTTTATTTTGTCTTATTTCTGCCCTAAAATATAGATTGTGGTTACTCGTTAGAACCGCCTCGATGAGGCGGTTTAACGAGTGCCCGCAATCTATATTTTGAGCAGAAATAAGTATCACAATTTTTCATCTTAAAATTTTCATTTTTTCGGCGATAAAGATGGCAATGTATTTGTATAGGCGTGTTTGCGTAATGTATGCATAATCTATTGATGGGAGGCATTGTATCCGTAACACTCACCCTCTACAAGGAATCTATTTTCAGCGAGGTAAGTTCGGATCCCGTATATGATCCCCCATCTTACGACATACAGTAAAAACAAAGGAAAGAAGCGTAGCTGAGAAAAATTACAGCCTATTGTGGGATTTGAACCTGTGTCGCTCGAGTGAAAGTCCAATGCTCTTACCAAAGAGTTGACTGTCAGAGAGTGGTGATAAACATATATAACTATGCATAATCTGCCAAGGTAGATAATTGCAGGGAGGCATTGTGGTCGGTAACTCTTATTAAGACAAATTGTTGGAATTCCGATGGGTACGAATTGCGCACCACTTGTAGCTGAGTTTGTTTTCTTTTTTCTGCAAAGAAATGATATCTCTTCCTGACGAAACACAATCGGATGTTATTGAAGCTTTCAGCTTGACGTCTAGAAATTTATCAAATGGAAAATATCCTCTTTGATGGTTTGATCAGCTAAATTTACCTGTCACGGGCCTCCGTGGCCTAGTGGATAAGAGCGCTGACTCTTAGTCATTAGGTCTCTCACCGCCGTAGGTTCGAGCCTCGCTCAGGCCACGTGTGAGATGCCAAGTTCTGCAACGGAAGGTCAGGTGGTTTTTCTCCGGGTACTCCGGTTTTCGCCCACCTCTGATTAACGATCGGCTCGATATGAGTGAAATAATCTTGAAAGAACCGTAAAACCCCCCCACCCCCCCCCCCCCCCCAAAAAAAAAAAAAATACCTTTCAGAGCTTCAGTCAAATACTAAATATTCTTTTGTTACCTAAGTCCCGTTTTTAGATTAACATTTGTCTATTTTAGAATTGTTTATTTCACGGTCCATGGAAAAGTTATAATAAACGCGATGATTTGGATTTTGTGATGGTAAAAAAGTCTTTCTTGGGTCGGGGTCACCCCTCCCTGTGACATCTTACAGTGTTCATATACTTTGAAACACATTCAATTCGCCAGAGTGTCTGGTCATGTAACTAACTTCACTCGAAATAAATTATAAGCCCAATAAACTTTATTGATATAATAAATTCCGGAAAGTGTTTCCTAAAGTTTAAAGACCTCAATGAGGCGGTTCTAACGAGCAACTATTACCTATGCTAGGAGTATCATTAAGAAAAATCTCTCAATTTTTCATCGGAAAAAAACAGTAATTTTTGAGAAATAAAGAATGTACTATGTCACACGGGTGTAATGTGAACAACTGAAAAAGGGGAAAAATCAGAATCAAAAACATAACAAAATACATAATTAGGGAAAGAATCAGAACCGTCAATATAAAACAGGAAGGAATCACAGCAAAAACACTGACTTGGAACGGTCAGTAAAAATTACTTGTGGGCTTAAGTATACTTTACGGGATCCCAACCCTCACCCTAACTTTCTCTGTGATGCAAACATGCATTTTTCGGCCCATTTCGTTTTTTTTTGCAGAGATATGAAAAAAAAAAAAAAAAAAAAAAAATCAGGATTTTTATAATAAAAAAAGACAACAACATTTTTGGTGGTAAATTTTACCAATTTATTTGAATAGGCGTGTTTTCGTCGCAGAATTTATTAGTTAGTCTGTATACAAATACCCCTTGTAAATATGTTCTTTTGAAAGGTAATCTTTTGGAAGAAAGGACGACAGCACAGAACTGAACACTTGCAATGAAGCAAACTCTGGCATGCGATATTGATTGCTATTTTATTTTTCTGGTCATACATTTTGGAAATTTGTTGAAGGCGTTAAAAACGAACACCGTCATGTTGTAATTCGAGGTCATTACGACACCAGGCCTGTTACAAATATATTAAAAAAATGCGTAAAAGAAAATTAAACATTTCGGATAAACATTCTGATAATTGTTTATATTTCTGCTCAAAACATAGATTGTGGGAACTCGTAAGGACAGCGAGACGGTTCTAACCAGTATCCACAATTTATGATTTTGAGCAGAAATAAGAAAAATAAGGTTTGCCCCTGTAAACCCCAGTTTTGCTACATAAAATAGGTTTCAAGGGGGTAAGAACTGTATAGGCGTGTTTTCGTGATGACCAGAGTACTGCAAGAAAATCTTATATGACTCGGATGCGTTATCATAAGCGCGCATTAAGATAAATCTTTATTGTTTTCTTTATAAGGTCACAAGCATGAAGCAGCTCCCGAGTTACGACGATCTAAATTTCTTCATCACAGTGGAAGAAAGCTTTGATAATCGTAATCTTAGTGGTATATGTGTAGACGGTTACGTGTTCAAGATCCTTAATACCCTCCAGTCTTCACAACCAACGCTGATACGTAAGTCACTTTGATCATACATGTCCAAGATCTTCAGTTCCCTAAAATCTTCAAAACTAACCATCAAAACTATATAATTTTAACCCCAGTGAAGCCCACTTTTATATACATGTAGTAAACCTAATTTTGTTTTTATTTCTGCTGTAAAATATAGATTATGAGTACTCGTTAGATCCGCCTCGATATGGCGCTTCTAACGAGTACCCACAACCTATATTTTGAGCAGAAATAAGAAAAATATCACATTTTTTTCATCTAAAATACTTAAAATACTCGGGGTTTTTTCGGCCGTAAAGTAAGCGTGTTTCCTTAATGGCTGATTCTTATGCCACATATTCAGACCAGCCACAATGAGGTTCAAATCTTCATTAAAATATATTTGAATGGTTGAAGTTTTTCAACTAGTAAGAAATCGCCTTAATGTGGTCTGAACAGTATCAAAGGTGGTTTTAATACAGGCATTTCAGTGTAAATTTAAGCTAATTTTAAGGAGCGGTTTTATGGCATGGTCTCAAGCTAATTTTAAATGTATAGAACACCTTTGAATACATCTGTTATAGAAATTTAACATAGAAAGTGACAAGATATATCGAAAAATTTAATGCTGGTTGGTTTTGGTTTTACGGTTCTTTAAGTTTATTTCACTTGTATCGAGGCGATCGTTAATTAGAGGTCTGCGAAAACCGGACTATCCGGAGCAAAAAAAAAAAAAAAAAAAAAACCTGCCCTTGGCGTTTCACATGTGAAGCACCTATAGAATTCGCATATCATTGTGATTACTCTTTATATGTTTAAAATCAACCGCGTGATAAGGAAACATGATTTAAAGTATGGACGGCCAGCGATGTTTCCGAATTGCTTGCGCATCCATGCAGTCTGATTTTACATTCGCTATCCGCATAAAACGTCAATTCCTTTCATACTTTCCAAAACCAAAAGTGGTTCCAATCTGACTAACAAGGTCTGTAAAATGTAATGCCTTACAAACCCCACTTTAAATAGAGAAAAAGGGGGTTTTGCGGTATTCATTATCATGTCTTATTTTCGCTCAAAAACATAGATTATGGGTACTCGTTAGAATCGCCTCACTGAGTACCTACAATCTATGTTACGACCAGAAATAAGAAAGACAATGATTGAAAAAAAATCTCTGATCAGGTCGCGCCCAAGCGCAGCAGGCATGTCTAATTCTGCATAAGTAGCACATATATTATAGGAGCTAGCCTCATGAAAAAACGCCTATACAAAAAACATGGACAATTTTACCGCAGAAAAATGCAAAATTTAAGACGAAAAATTGTGATACTTTTCTTATTTCTGCTCAAATATAGATTTTGGGTACACTTTAGAACCGCCTCAACTGAGTCCCTCACCGCCTCGTTGAGGCGGTACTAACGGGTCCCCACAATCTATCTTTATGGGCCGAAATAAGAAAAATTATGTTTACTCCTGTAAACCCCAGTTTTCCATATAAAAGTGGGGTTAAAGGGGGTCAAAATTTTATAGGTGAGTTTTCGTGATGTGGTATGTCAAGTTTCATTGTAAGATATAAACATCATTACGATAACACACCTGTGAGATTATATCTCCACAATGGTGAATTTCTGATACAATTTGTGAAATGTTTCTTATTCACTCCAAATTAGTTTGTGGGGCTTTATGGAGGCGCACCACCTATGTGTTGGAATAGAAGTAAGAGAAATATTATATATAAATTGGGGTTCAAAGGGATGTTCTTTGCATGGATTTGTCATCGTGAATAAGGACACATACATACATACACGAAAGCACGACACCACTCCTCCACTCACACATAAAACAAGAAACATATCGTTATTGCCCAAGTGCAGGTTTATTGAAAAAAAAAAAAAAAAAAAAAGAAAGAAAAATAATAATGATTGTCATGGCAATCATCGTATGCATCAAAAAGATCCCAAGTCTAACAAACTATACTACTGCTGTTGCCTATTCGAGGTGGCATAAGATTTGGCTTTCCATGATTCAGTAATTCCTCTTTCGATAGTATTTGTCTTGTGTACCCAACTCCTTTTCCAGTAGTAAACAATCGTACATTACGAAAACACGCCTATACAAATACATTGTAAATTTTACCGCCGGAAAAAAGAAAATTTTAAGACGAAAAAGTGTCATATTTTTCTTATTTCTGCTCAAAATATAGATCGTGGGTACACGTTAGAACCGCCTCATCGAGGCGGTTATAACGACTACCCACAATCTATATTTTAGAGCAGAAATAAAAAAATAAGGTTTACCCCTCCAAACCCCAGTTTTACCTTATAAAAGTGGGGTTCATGGGGTCAAAATTATATAGGCGTGTTTTCGTGATGGTGAAACACGCATCATGCGATGAAACAAAAGTGACGTTCATTCTTTCCTGTAATTTTTCAGAGGCCCAGCATGCTCTGAAGAAGCATGTTCGACAACATGGAATTCCAACACAGGTTCCCATTTTCAATAAGAACGGGGATGACTATTCCGTTGAGAAGTTTGATCTTCCTGATGGCAAAGGTAAATTCCTGACATTCATATAATTGCATTTGGGTCGTAGCTAAACAAAGGCTAGAAGTATACCTGTGTGACCAATACGGAGTTAGATCTTACTGTGCGACCTGACCCCGAGGTTATAAAACATTTGTAATGCTCAACACACTTGAGCATGAAATGTGTCCTGCTCTAAGATTTTAAAGTACCAACAATTGTTGGCATTTTAAAATATATAAGCAGGACAAACAACATTCTTGGCTGATCTGAGCAGACATATTGCATTATTTTTTATATTTTAATGATTATGTGCACTTAAGTGATTTGAGCATGAAAACGGTTTTATAACCTGGGGACCTGATTCAATTTGCTTCAAACGCCAATTTCTCCTAAACCATTGGGCCAGTTTCATTCATACTTCACAGGAATATTGCCTGTGACTCCCTACAAAAAATAGATAAACTCATTCCGCTCTGGGCGCCAGAGCTAAAAATAGAAAAAAAATATTCTAGCGACAACTCCTCCTGTACCATTGGGCCAATTTCATTAAAACTTGGTAGGAATGTTGCTTAGATTACCCTCTACCAAAATAGGCAAACGATCCCTACAAGAATAGATTAACTCATTGCGCTCTGGGCGCCAGACCTAAAAATAGAAAAAAATCTTCTAACGACAACTCCTCCTGTACCCTTGGGCGAATTTCATTAAAACTTGGTAGGAATGTTGCTTAGATGACACTCTACCAAAATAGCTAAACGATCCCGCTCTGATGAACAATATTGCCAACAGAGCTAAAAATAGAAATGAAAAACATGTAAATTTGCTTCAAACGCGAACTCCTCCAAAACTGTATTGTTGATTTTGGCTGAATCAGCTCCCCTTTTTAGCTCACCTGAGCTATTGTGATCGGTCAATGCCCGTCGTCCGTCGTGCGTCGTCGGTCGTGCGTCGAGTGTCGTGCGGCGTCAACAATTGGCTTTAAATGCTAAGTCCTCCTAAAGCCTTGGGTCAAAATTTGATTCAAACTTCACAGGAATGTTGCCTAGGTGACACCAAACCAAAATAGCTAAGATTGTTCCACTCTGACGAACAAGATGAAGATATATCTAAAAATAACACAAGTGGGTCATCATCAAAGGTCATGTGCAGCTATTGTAAAACACTTATATTTGGCGGTCATTTTATTTTGGCGCTTTTTGCGGTCAAGAAAAAAAAACGCCAAAATAAAAATCCGCCAATAAAGCTCAAAGAGTGCGAGAGAAGAAACTTTATTCTACACATCACAATTATGATGTGTCAATTCGTCATAGGCATCATCGGTGACAAAAGAAAAAGTATATTTACTTCTTTAGAAGTCGAAATAAAGAAAGACAATTTTCTAGTCATAAGACAGCTCAAAGCGGCTGAATGAAAACAAACGCACCTTGAGAGTTATTGTCAAAATTGTGGAAATAATTGGTAATTGATTGATAGCTTTAACTGTGAGCTCAATAGGATGGGTAAACCAATCAGATAAGAGGAAAGTGGCACACCTCCAGACAGGCATGTGGATCATCAAGGTAGCACATGCAGTGAACACAATTTTTTTTTCTATATTAATACAGTTTCCGCATGACGCTGTTGATGATCAACTCTAATGAATTTTGTAATCTTACACGGCTTTGGAGATTCGACCGATTTCTTTCTTCGGAAATCGAAAATCCGCCAACATATAAATACGCGAAAAGGTCTACTCATAAAAACCGCCAAAAGTTGGTGCGGCTAAAGTTAGGTCTACTCATAAAAACCGCCAAAAGTTGCTGCGGCTAAAGTTAAGTGTTTCACAGTATTCAAAGTTTGTATTTTACAAGATGCCACTTCATTTTAAGAGCCTTTCAGACCACTACAATGTACAGGGTAACAGCTAATTGCGAAAATGCATATCATATGTATTCGCGTTTGTCCCAATATAATTAATGCTTTTGCTTCAACATTGACAAGTCTATGCAATGCAAACCAAATAGGTGTTTCTCCGATATCACTGATATGAGCTTTCTTCCGCATAATCTGAAATGATAGACATAACCATATATAAATAACAAGCCATTTTAATTTCATTGTATGCACAAGCTGTCAGTGATTACTGGATACATTAAATAGTACAAAAATGTAGATAACTCTAGTTGCGAGTCAAATGAATTGCAAAAATACATGAACATGTAATAATCTGGCAGCCATCTCGGATGTCATCTATAAGCGTTTCCATAAAACACACGTACTGTATCTCAGTATATATTTTTATGTAAGCACTAGTTAGCAAGTTGTCAAAATGTGTTTATTATGCAAACTGTTAAAGATATATCTAATTTTACAGTCAGGACATTCCAAAGCAGTCATGTCATTCAGCCAGATTAGGCTGCTAAAAATGTGGTCGTTGTTTGACGGCTTTAGTATGTTAACACTCTTCAGCAAGAGAACTTGGTGGTACTACGGCCAATGAACTGCAGCCTTTGGCTGTAGAGAGGGCTTTAGTTCATGACAACATTTGTCATTCAGTCACCAAGTTTGCTGTATGGATTACAGAAGACCAATACAAGCTTCCTACGTTATATTGGTTACCTAAACTTCATAAAAGACCATAAAAAGCACGGTTTATTGCAAATTCAAGCTGTTGTACCACCATTGAACTTTCAAAAAGTATTGACTTCATGTTTTACTGCCATAAAAAACATGTGATTAAATATTCTTTGAAATCTCTTTTGGTCTATAAAATTCTAACGATGTTTTAAATAAAGTTAAATCCAGGCGTTTTCGTACTTTCAAGTATTTCTACTTATGATTTTTCCTCCCTTTACACTACACTACCTCATAATGTTATAAAAGAAAAACTTAATGATCAAGAGTCAGCGCTCTTAACCACAAGGCCACGGAGGCCCGTGTGACGTTGTTCTATGTTTTTGGTTCTGGCGTAAGGTAATCGTATGGATTCCTGGTCATTGCCTTCACTTCTGTTTTGAAAACAGAAAAAAAAATCAGTTGTAGTGGTTTCCCGTGAAGACAAAAACACAGTTTTGGAGTTCCTGTTTTGTTCAGACTCACCATTACTAGTATTATTGTTTGCAAGATTGACTGTGCACTCGTCGTGTACCTGAGAAGTCAGGCACAAAAAAAGAAGTAAAATGAAAGCGACATACGGGTCTTTGCAAGCAAAACGTGACATCAGCGAAGCTCATATCAGCAACGCTTTCCCAAGCTTCATCAAGAATTTTGTGCTAATTTATTTTTAGCACACATAACGAAAACATGCCTATATAACTTTGACCCCCTTGAGCCCTCCCTTTATATAGTAAAACTGGGGTTTACAGGGGTAAACCTTATTTTTCTTATTTATGCTCCAAAATATATATTGTGGGTACTCATTTGAACCACCTCGATGAGGCGGTTCTAACGAGTACCAACAATATATATTTTGAGCAGAACTAAGATAAATATCACAATTTTTCATCTGAAAATTTTAATTTTTCTCGGCGGTAAAATGTCCAATGTATTTGTATAGGCGTGTTTTCGTAATGCAACAAGTGCTAAACTGAGTCTTAATTGGGTGCACAAAACTTAGAATTTTTTTTTTTTTTGAATTGCGCGAAGTTGGCCTTCGGAAACAAAGCATATTTCATCATGTTAACAAGTCCCGTGAATTGAACACTCCTCTAAACCACACTTCATAAAGAGAAATCTGGGGTTTACGGGGGGATACATTATTTTTATTATTTCTGCTCCAGACATAGGTTGTGGGTACTCGTCAGAACCGCCTCATTGGAGCACCCATAGCCTATGTTTGGAGCCTAAATAAGAAAAATATCACTATTTTTATCAAAAAGGCCGTTTTAGGGAATTGAAAGGGTGCAATATGGCACACGGATGTGTTATCTAAAAACACCTCACGAGGAATAGAAGGGGTACTGGTCTCATACGCAAACACTTAAGGCACAGACAAGACTGCAGTCTCGCCAGAGACCTTTCTGCCCACAGACATGTTTTTCTTTAGAGTTTTCTTTTGTTCTGTTTTTCTTTTCGACCCTTTCAAAAATATTGCATTTATTTTGAGCCTTTAGTTAATCAGAGGTGGGCGAAAACATGAGTACCATGACAAAACCACCTGACCTTCGTTGCAGAACTCGAAATCGCATATGTGGCCGGGCCATTACGAAAACATGCCTATACAACATTGACACATTTATCGCCGAAAATAATGAAAATTTTCAGATGAAAAATTGTGATATTTTTCTTATTTCTGCTCAAAATATAGATTGTGGGTACTCGTTAGAACCGCCTCATCGAGGCGGTTCTAACGAGTACCCACAATCTATATTTTAGAGCAGAAATAAGAAAAATAAGGTATACCCCCGGAAACCCCAGTTTTGCTATATAAGTGGGGTTCAAGGGGGTCAAAATTATATAGGCGTGTTTTCGTGATGTGTGGCCGGGCAAAGGCTAGAACCACAGCGGTAAGAGACCTAATGGTTAAGAATATGCACTCTAATCAGCTAGGTCACGGAGACATGTAGTGGTGACATTGAAGGAACTACATGTATATGTCAGAAGTCCTGCATCTAGCTCGGTTGCTTGCCCTTGGTTGATAGGTGTCTTTTCCCGCGGCCTGGTTCATTTTTAATGAAAGCAGTAGTTGGGGTGGGGTGGTGGTTTGGGGTCTGTCTGAAATTTGTTCCAAAAAAGATTTTTTTTATTCGTTTTTTTTTTTTTTGCAGACAAGTGAAGCATCATCTGTAGTTTGACGAAACATTTAAATTTCAATTTGATAAACAAGCAAGCTATGAAACAAAACCATAATATTAATGAATCAGTGTATAAATGGGTACATTGACAAACAGGATCTGAAATTATCACTTTTGATTCATATGGATTTGTGACAAAAATGCATATGGTTACAACTATGTTCCTGTAGGCAACAAAAGAAGTCAAACTAGAACATTGATGCACAATTAATTTCGATACCTTTGAGTCAGTATTTCATCGCGTGAACAAGTCCTTTAAATGAACACCCCCACTAAACCCAACTTTACATAGAGAAAAACTGAGGTTTACGGGGGTATACATTATTTTTCCTATTTCTGACCCAAGACATTGATTGTGGGTAGACGTTAGAAACGAACACCCACAACCCATGTTTGCTGTTTAAATAAGAAAAAAAAATATCACGGGAACAGGGCCATTGTGGAGATGTGAAAAAATGCACAATGTCGCATCGGTGTGTTATCATAATGCTGTGTAACACCGTGACCCTTGAAATACAATGGTAACAGCAAGACGGCTCCTAACGGTTATTTGTGAGGTCTTGCGTTGTGATCTATAAACACTTGTCTTTTTAAAAGGGATGTTCTTCGACACGGGCAATAATAGCAGTTTCAAAAAATATCCGTTTGGTACTTTTCTTCAGTAAGGATCCCTGGTACAGTAATCAGATCAAGCTCACAATCATGCAATACACATCCCTAGGCCATTATGATGGAGAGCTGTGGTGCAATGGTAAAGCATCGGATTTGAGAAAGAGAGGTAGCTAGTTCGATCCCCGCAAGCGCCAAGTGTTGTTTGCTTGAGGAAGAGACTATCCACATTGCTTAGTACTGGTTCCTACCCAGGAAAAGAGGGCCACATGGAAGATTAGTACTAAATGTGTTACCCTCTACAAATAAGGTCGATTATTATTATTATTATTATTATTGTTATTAAGCCTCCGCTAAAAGGAATAATTTCCTGCCTCATCATGTTAACAAGTCCGCGAATAACCCCACTTTAGATAGAGAAAACTGGGATTTACCCCTCTTAACCCCACTTTAGATAGAGAAAACTGGGATTTACAAGGGTATATATTATTTTGCTTATTTCTGTTCTAAGACATGGTTTGTGGGTACTCGTTAGAACCGCCCACAACCTATGTTCGGAGTAAAAATACAAAAAATATAATAATTATTTATGAGAAAAGTATCCATTTTGGAGAGATGAAAGAATGCATTATTTCACACGAGTGTGTTTTCGTAATATACAAACACGCACACGTCACACAGAGAAGAATCCGGCGTTCATTCCACCAGTGAAATATTCTCCAGGACCGAATATTCCAGTGCCTATGGTGCTGGCACCAGCATAAATTCAACGCCTCTCCCGGAGTAGACATAGGTCGTGTGATAGGCATTCGAGCATGATAACCAGAAGCCCGGAGTCTGTTACAAACTGTTCTGGTTGGCATTGGTCTGTTTGGTTGCCACCTGTGCTTCATAACATCTTTCAGGGCCTCCCTGAGGGTGCTCCGTCCTACATGTGTATTAACTGTAACTTGCTAAAATTTATTGGAAAATGGAAGTGAAGCCAATGGTCAGGAAACGATACAATTAACCCACAGCTCCCATCAGAGACACCAAAGGGAAAGAAGCACAAACATGAAATAACCAGACCCTAATGGAATCATCAATAGCGGAAAGCTTTTCCCACAAAATGGCCAATCGGCGATCCAAAACAAAAAATTAAAAGCGATACACATACTCAAAAACAAACCATAACAAAAATAAACCACGACAGAAAAACCGCCTTGGAACGGTCAGTGCGACTAATTACACTGGGGGCTTAAATTTATTTTACGCGGCCGCAGTCCTTGCCCTTATTTCCGTCGCGTTTTAGACAAATAATTAGTAGTTCAGTCCGCATGAAGGGGTCCTAATTCACCTGTGCAACGTCTCCGAGAACACAAACATCAACTACCCACAGAGATGAAACAACGGTGTGGGCTCGACAGCAAGAAACCACTAAAATGCTGGGGCAAAAGAAAAACAACAGTTAGACTCCGATGGGGCCGACCAGAGACATACGTTACATAAATTAAATTCTAATTCTCAGTAAGCCTTTGCGCTGGAACCGTCATAGAATCTGAGGCCTGAACCACCGGCGTGCAATTAAAGAGGGAAGCAAAGTTGAAAACCGTGATTAGGTTATCATACTGTAAGGTTGTTATAACCTGAGCAGGCGACAAATTACTGGCTGACTATACCCTAGGTGACGGGATATTTTTCGCCCAGATAGCCCAGCGTTTTTCATTTTAATAATCTATCACCAAGTAACTGCCGGCAGGTTTCTACGAACCAGAGCATATGAACAGAAGTTTGACCCAAACACAGTTTCAAAACTTGTTGTCGGTATTAATACTAGAATAAAAAGAGTATTACAGTAGAACTTCAATGGCTCGAACAACGATGGCTCGTTTACCATGACTGAGTCGAACCCGTTCTTGAGCCCCTAGAAATAGAGGCCTAAAGCCTAAGAAATAGAGGGGATAATTAAAGAGATTTTAGGCTTTTATCTTGCAAATGTATGCTGTGTATATTCATTAGAATCGCCTCGATGAGGCGATTCTAATGAATACACACAACATACATTTTCATAAAAGAACACCGAAAAGATGTCCAAAAGTATCTCGTTATGCCTCCTGGCAGTATTCTCAGTGGCTCGAACTACCCCTGTCTCGAACAAATTTTCATGGTCCAAAAGGGGTTCGAGCCATCGAAGTTCGACTTTATTGTCATGTATGATGGAAAGAGCATTATTGTCATGTACGATGAAATTCCTGATAACCACGGCTGTATTTTAGGGCAATGAACGGTACAAAGTATATATGTGTGTGTACGGGTGCCAGGTGTCATCATAATTATGTGACCAGCCATGAGATTTTGGGTCCAAATGGGGTCCATAACCGAAAATGAGTTTTTGCCATTTTCTGATAGCTTTATAATACTGAAGTGCATATGTGAAATTTCAGATGAAAATATTGAGCGGTATATGAGATATGTCTTTACAGACTGACCCTGAATATGCGAAAATTGCATTTTCAGTCATTTTAGATGTATAGTTGTTTGTGATTCTTGACTTCAAAGCCTCATAAAGCATTCAGAGAAAACAAAATATCAGCGAATCATGCTTTCACACAATTATTTATTCACCCAGTAGCAATCATTCGTTACATATTTGTTGGGTAGAATTCTGTTGTCATGGCAACAAATTTAAAACCCTTAAATTTTTCGAACACAATATTCTTGTAGAGCTAGACACATATTTTCTCAATAAATCTATATCAAAGAAATGAAAAAGTGCATTACTAAATCCAATTAAATATCATGTAACAATAATCATTTCAACCATTGCCAGAGAGATCAGCTTTACTTGGATGCAGAATAGCCCACCTACTTACATAATAATTATGTGTGTATGTCACCAACATCAGTTTGTTTGAATGCTACGTAATCATTGAACTGTATCAATTTTTATAACTGCAAAGTCTGGCTTATGAGAGCAGACTTTTTAACACACCATTGCTACATTCAAGGTCATAGCGGAATGAATGATTTCATGATGACTAATATGAATTCCATATCAAAATAATAATAATAATAATAAATTATAGTAATAAAACACAAAAAATTACGCAGAATCCTTTTCTTGTTCGACAAAATTGCCTGTACACCATTGCAATTATAGCAAATTTTTGAATTGTAAATAAATCACTAATCTGCATTAAATAGTGGCTCCAAAATGACCTTAACAGTGTTGACGGGGACGTTAAACCACAAATCAAACAAATAAATAGTGGCATACATGTAATTCATAAGTAGTTTTATCAGATTACCCCACCAAGCAACATATTACTAGTATTATCATGATCTATAATCGCAGAATGAAGTAAAGATGACATTAACATCGTTGTGTGAGTATGTGTGCAATTGTGTGTGTGCAAACTGTACATATTTAAAGCTAATAGCATCTCCCTGTCATGGACATCCTCGCAAAACAAACTTTACATAACGCCACCTCCCATCAGGGCTAGGAGAAATAGACTGGCTACATTGTGACTACCTGACGTAACATGAGCACAAGTTTGTAAAACGCTAAGAAGGCATTTTTCTCAATTGCGGGTAAAAGTAATTGGTAATAACATAAATAGTATTGACAAGGTTGAATAACACAATCACAAACAAGCAAACAAACAAAAGCAAAGCTTTATACAGTGAATTAGGGGTTATAAGGGTATCTGTTATTTTAACTAACATAATTATGGATACTTGGAAGTACCGCCTCAGTGAGGTATTTCTATTCGTGCTAGGTAGCACAGATGAGAAAGCTATACCAACATTTCGACAGAATAATGTCCTTCTGTGGGACAGTTAAGAGGACCTTATCTCACATGAGCCTATCATTTAAATATAATGAGGTATAACCTTGCCATAAAATCAAGTCAGTTATTCCATTCCATTAGATGAAGTTGTTGTTGAATACTGTAAGGGCACCACTTGTCGAGATAAACCAGAATGTCGGGGGGGGGGGGGTGGCACAGCTACAATAAATATGTGGACTCTACAAAGGTCATAGACAATCCTAGTAAAAGTGAATACAGCCAGCCATTATTCAAAGGGGGAGTTCCAGCCTATAGTAAATTTCCATAGGGTTCTGCCCACACACAGATTTTCATGATAGTGTGCATAATTACTGCTTGGTCAATGACTATTCATTATTTAGCTATTTCACTCTTATATCTGTTTTCATTATAAATCTACAATGTTTTGTTTATGTCCACATCTGAAAGTAGGGGTACCCCGAAACTAGTGTATATATACATTCCACCTTTTGATGTTTTGGAGTTATTTTGTTCTCAGGCATCACTGTAGTCATCTGTGATTATCTTTTTATCACATTTAGCATTGTTTAGGCAAAGTTCGATACACCATGCTCAATTTCATATGGAGCAGACCCCAGAATTCACTACCATAAAATCTTTTGGAGTATGTATGACGTTTGATTTGACACTGTTGCAGTTCTTGTCACCCCAACATTTTTATATGAAAATTGACCATATATATGTAGAACATTTTATCAAATTTTCTTGAAAATCTGAGACCGGTAACATACCACATTTGAACATTGAATAGCAATGGTCAGAGTTTTGAATTGTTTCAAACCATTTGTTGATATCATATGGTGCGACATTTTCAATCGAAAAATTGCTCGCCAATATATAATAAACATGAATATATGTATGTTTATATGATGGTGTATAGTATAAACTCATATATAATCAGCATTTGTATCAATTATGATGCCCTGATGAACACCAAAAACACAATTCATTTCGAGCTTTCGTTAACAATTCAATCAAATCTTGTTTAAAAAATACTTCATTTTAGAACAAGCGTTTTTGCATTAATGTAATTCTAAATAGAAGTGGAGGCAATGCTGAAGCTTAGTATGACAAAGATTGTTGAAATGGCAAGTAAGCTGGATGGTTCTGTAAACCAGACATTTTTACTTGACTCTAATAAGTATGTACTGATGCAGTGATCTTGAAAAGTTTGAAAAGTCCGATTGTCATACTGGAATGACACAGGTTGCTTGAATGACCAAGAATAATGATGTTTGTATTATGTTTCAGCCAGGTAGGTCATAATAATACAGACAATATTTTTTGATCTTTTGGTCCACTGTATACACAGATTACTGTAGACAAAATGGTACTGTTGTTTTTGGCTCACTCTGACAATGCCCCTTCAGTCCACTTCAGTCGCACTGTCACCTTGTAAGAAAGTTATATTCTTAAATATGATCATCTATGTTCTAAAATATGATCCAGAAAACAAGCAGTTATTTTTGGAAAGCATTAATAAGTATAATAGAGAAGACTTAATTCAACTTCCAAACACTTTCACAATTTAAAAGAGCAAACAGTACATGTGCTTTAGAAAAATGTGAAGCCAGCTGCACTGATTTTGATTCAGCCAATGTGCTAGTGGTACAGCAAACAAGTGATTCATGCCATTTGTAAATCTTCGCCCCCGTCCATTGGGGCTTGAAGAAATTGATTTGGCTGCATGTTGCTTCCACACGGAGCTAAAACTAACCAAACACGAGTACTGGTAAACCGCTTAGAAGGACTAAGCTTGCCCAGGCAAATTGGTGTGAGTCAGGCCGTCCAATGTATATAAGCCTTGTAGTTTCATAGGGCGGCAGGGCGTGAGATATCATTTGATCTCAATGTCGGGAACAAGTCCCACAGAATAGGAAGCAGCATCTCCAAAATGACCTAAATAGTGTTAACGGGGATGTTAAACCTCAATACAAACAAACAGACAAACAAATCATTTGTAAAACCGATGAATACAGAGCCAGAAAACTTAACATAGGTAACAAGTATTGCATACATAAGACTACATATGCAAATGGTATTTCAGCATCTAAATACAATATCAGCTATCAAATAAATGTTTTACACCAAGTTGCTTTCCCCCCCCCCCCCCCCCCCCCTCTAAAATGACCTTTACAGTATTGACGGGGGCCTTGAACCTCAAATCAAAACAAACAAAATGTAACAACGGAACATTTCAGTACTGGTAAATTAAATGCTACGTTTTTTTTTCTCTTCTAAATCGTAAGGAAAATGGTAACATAGGCAGTACCATTCTTTTTTTTTCTTCTTTTTTTTGTGTGTGTGTGTGGGGGGGGGGGGGGGCGGTGATTTTTACGGTCTTTTCAAGATTATTTCACATATTGAACCGATCGTTAATCAATGGACGGCGAAAACTGGAGTAACCGGAAAAAACCACTAACCTTCCGTTGCAGAGCTTGGTGACTCAAATGTGACCAGAGCCGGACAAGAACTCAGTGCCATATTTACTTTATGTGATATACGTGTAAGACTCAATCTCGAATTTAAAATCTGTTAGCCTGGTCTTCATTCTACCAACCTACAATTCTCAATACATCCAACTTATGGGAGTATAGAATTCAAAGTAACTGTTTGTGGAACCCTTGAATTGAAAGCGGTGCATCTACATGTACATATATATGATGTTCCTAGTAGCATTTATTAAAGTGTCTTGCCAAAGAACACGACATTGCCGCACCTCAGGAGCAAATTCTTTCCTTTAAGAAATCAACACATTATTTATTATTTGATTACACCAAAGACTCTCATTAACTTATCCGAGGTGCTGATTTTGACATAATGTGGTCTTACATGATGCTTGGATTGATGGCCACTATACCGCTAGCCTATTGCATGCTAATCAGGAATTAAACCGGGATAGATGTGGCTGAAAAGGAGGGGCATACTCGTGTGCTATTCAGTTAACAAATTATTTGATATAAACTAGAGCTGTCAGAGGATCTGACTATAGCCCCGCTTCAGCGCTGTCAGAGAAGAAAGTTATTTAAGCTGCAGAGAAAACAGTTATGAACAAGAAATAACTGTTGAAAATTTTACATTATCTGGAAAAACTCTAAGAGTTGTGAGCCCTTGTCCCTCATTTCAATGAGCATGATACATTACCAGAATGTCCATGTTTATACTAAATTTCATCTTCCATTTTTCAATGTTCAAAGGGTAATAACTCCTAAAGTAGGCAAATCAGAGTCAGGGTTCCTGCGCTCTGCACATTGTCTCATGGTGCTTTACACTTGTGTGAAGTGTCATGAAAATATCTCAAATGGTTTGTGAGTTATGGAGCCGACACAGTCAAAATTGCCTTTTTAAATGTTCAAAGGGCAATAACTCCTAAAGTAGGCAAACCAGAGTTATGGTTCCTGCACTCTGCACATCATCTCAATGTGCTTTTCATTTATTTGAAGTTTCATGAAAATATCAGAAACGGTTATGGAGCGGACATAGTTAAAATTGCCATTTTTTAATATTCAAAAGCCTATAACTGAAAAAGTAGACAATCCAGAGTTTGGGTTCCTGCGCTCTGCACACGTAATATGGTGCTTTACATTTGTGTGAAGTTTCATAAAATTATCTCAAACGGTTTTTGAGTTATCGAGCAAAGACGGCTAAAATTGATATTTTTCAATATTCAAAGGGAAATAACTCAAAAATTAGGCAATCCAGAGTTATGGTTCCTGCACTCTGCACACCATCTCATGGTGTTTAATGTTTGTGTGAAGTTTCATGAAAATATGTGAATGGGTTTTAAAGTTATGGAGCGGACACGAAAATTGTTAACAGACACAGACAGACACACAGACAGACACACAGAAAATACGAAAACCAGAGTTATGGTTCTTGCGCTCTGCACATTGTCTCATAGTGCTTAACATTTGTGTGAAGTTTCATGAAATTATCTCAAACGGTTTTCGAGTTATGAAGCGGACACTGTTAAAATTGCCATTTTTCAATGTTCAAAGGGCAATAACTCCAAAAATAAGCAATGCAGAGTTATGGTTCCTGCGCTCTGCACATCGTCTCATAGTGCTTAACATTTGTGTGAAGTTTCCTAAAAATATCTCAAACGGTTTTCGAGTTATGAAGCGGACACAATTAAAATTGCCATTTTTCAATGTTCAAAGGGCAATAACTCCAAAAGTAGGCAATCCACAGTTATAATTCCTTCGCTCTGCACATTGTCTTATGGTGTTTAACATTTGTGTGAAGTTTCATGAAAATATGTTAAGCAGATACAAAGTTATGGAGCCAACACAAATTAACGGAATCACGGAATTACGGAAAATGTTCAAAGGGCAATAACTCCAAAAGTAGGCAATCCACAGTTATAATTCCTTCGCTCTGCACATTGTCTTATGGTGTTTAACATTTGTGTGAAGTTTCATGAAAATATGTTAAGCAGATACAAAGTTATGGAGCCAACACAAATTAACGGAATCACGGAATTACGGAATGACAGAAGGACATGGCAAATCCAATATAGCCCCACTTTTTCAAAGCGGGGCTATAAAGAGGCAAATTAGACTTCCCTGCAAGTGTCCTGTAATGCCAAAATGTACTTTGGAGATCTGCTATTGTTGCCATCATGGACCCTTTGTATAAAACCTTCTGAATCAAGGGATCTATTAAAACCGAACCGTGGGCAAATGCAAATTAATTAGCCTATCAGAGTTGATCAAGAGAACACGGGTTCGATACCTGCCAGGTTCAGCAATATTCTTGCGTGGAGATTGATCATGACGTCTTTTCTACGGTCATTCTCTCCCTTCCGCTTATTCAAGAAGGGCAGCTGTCAGTTTTTGGCGAAAAAATGTGCACTGTACTAGTTAACAGCTTACTTATTAGCCTACCCAGGAAAAGTGGGGACAGGTGAACTGACCGGGTCAAAAATAACGTAGTAAGTGTTGACTGGGCCGTTAAACTCCAATACAAACAAGCGAAATACTATTTTCGCACTTTGAACTTTTAGTGACCATGTATATGGTGTTCAAGGCATGTAATTCTCGCAACAATCCTACAAAATTCGCATTAAAAAAAAAAAAAAAAAAAAAAAAGCTGGAAACAATAGCTCTAGATCAGGACCGGAATTGAAACAGCGATCCCATTCTCGGACGGAAGGTGCTCTTCCGACTGCGCTACCCGGCGCGGTAACACAATGGGCGGTTTATTACTATATAGCAACAACAGCACGGCCAATTATTTTCGTCATATTCTCGCACTCATATCTTCTAAGTATAAAAAGAAGAAACGTCTTAATTTTTGCTTATACTATGCAAACTTTATAAGGCTCTTGTTTACAGTACTATTAGCAACAGGTGCGTCATAAATTAGCTACGTCAGCTATGACGTCGCGATTTATTCACGTTTTCTCGGAATGACGTAATGCCCTATTTGGGCACAAAATCTCATGACGCGTCACAATATTTAAACATTTAAAATATGTTCTATGAAAGGGTTATTCTTTGGGAGCAAGAAATACACCACAAACATGGAAAAAAGGGAGTGCACATGGTTTCTGGGCCAGACCAGCCAGTTTCGGTCAATTAAATCCTCACCAGTAACCCTTATCAGTGAAACCTGCATTTTGATAAAAATAACGCTTAAAAATTGGAAATGATACTGAACATTTTTGCATGTGTATACATTGAACAGAGCGATATGAAAAGGTCATCACTGGCAACAGCAAACGTTCAAGCAATGGGTACAGTCTCGTTGGGAGAGTCACTGTTTGCACCAATATAATATGGCCCTTGTAAGAGCCATTAAGCAACTACGCATGCCCATTTTATACATTAATTACTTTTGTCGCCATTTTCAAAAATGAAAACAAATTACGTCGTACGAAATAGTACTATCATTTACGTTAGTAGGGTCGTTATCCTTTTCAGATATAAACCATAACTCTTTTTCTTATTTTTCCCCAAATGATTATTATTAATTTTTGTTGATTAGATAGGTGTTGGTAATTCGTCCGTCGGACGTCCAAATGCTCAAACATCTTTGAAGCCGGTCTAAATTTTATTTATTACATCCATCGACTGGAGTATTTAGCATTTGTGTTGTAACAGCTTTCAACTTTCTTAAAGTTGTTTACGCGTTATATTGTGAAATTAGAAGAACAGGAAGAAAAATAAAACCCACAAATATGACATTTATAGCCAAGACATTTGTAGTATTTTGACATAACTGCTATATAAAGTTTCTCAAATGGTACTCTTCTAGGCAGACATATTAATTTTAATTTTGCCACGGCAGCCAGAATGCCTAGAAAAACAAATAAAATATCTTTAAGAGTCATATCCTCAAAAACCATGTGGAACATAATGCTGAAACAACATTGCAGAACCCTCCACCAGAAGCATATAATTATCCAACCGGGCTATTAACTTGGGTCCAAGTTACGCCTATGAAAGAGTTCAAATGTTACGAAATCACGCCTATACAAATCCTTGTTAATCCACTCCCCCCCCCCCCCAAATAGCGCAAACTTTAATATGAAAAATTGTTATATGTTTTATTTCTGATCAAAATATAGGTTGTTGGTACACGTTAGAACCGCCTCATCGAGGCGGTTCTAACGAGCACCCACAATGTATATTTAAGAGCAGAAATAAGATGAGGCGGTTCTAACGTGTATCCACAACCTATTTTAGAGCAGAAATAAGAAAAATATGGTTTACACCTGTAAAAAAATGGGGTTCAAGGAGGTGTGTGTTGGGGGGGGTGGGGGGGGGGGCAGAATTTTTCTGTATAAAAGTTGGGTCCAAGGGGGCAGAATTATATAGCCGTGTTTTCGTGATGTGTTCCATTAGCTGTTACGGCACATTTATGAGTATTGACATTTACGAGTATGTTTTGTTGATTGTACTGCAAAGTTGGAGGGCTCACTTCCATGATATGCATGGGTCTTCGCAGAGCTGAAACCGACCACACTTGAGCACTGGTAAAACGCCTAGAGGGTCTAGGTCCATATTCCATAGACAACAATGGTCATCCATTACTTAGTTATGCCACCAACTTTGAAAAAGTTGAGGGACAAATTGCTTCTGGCTTGTCCGTTCGTTCGTTCGTTTGTTCGTTCGTTCGTTTGTTCGTTCGTTCGTCACGCTTTCTTCTGCATAGCATTACTTAAGAACCACGTACGCTAGTGTTTTGAAATTTCATATATGGTTTCCTCATAAAAAAATAGTTGACCCATATTTTTTATCTCCCCTTTTTGCATTATTTCCCTGACTGAGGAGGAGATTACCTGATTAAATTTTCAACAAATTTAATGAATTTTTGTTAAGAGTTATGGGCTTTGCAATTTCTTGTCATTTAATTGTGTTTCTTTCTAGTGCATAGCATACCTTTATAATCATGTATGCTAGTGTTTTGAAATTTCATATATGGATTTCGGATGTAAAAATTGTTGACCCATATTTTTTCTTTTCCGAATTATCTCCCCTTTTTGAGTTATTGTCCTTTAATTAAATAACACAGAAATCTCGTTAGCAAGATATCTCAGAAAGTATTTTAGCTAGAGCCTTGATATTTGGTATACTGATTTGGACTAAGGAGGGGATGACCTGATTAAACTTTCAACCAATTTAATGAAATTTTGTTATAGTTATGGCCCTTTGCAATTTCTTGCCATTTATTTGTGTTGCTTTCTGGTGCATAACATAACTTTATAACCATGTATGCTAGTGTCTTGAAATTTCATATATGGTTTCCTCACGAAAAAAAGTTGAACTCTGTTTTTTTTTCTTATCTGAATTATCTCCCATTTCGCGTTATTCCCCTTTTAATTAAATAACATAGAAAGCTTGTTAGCAAGATATCTCAGAATGTATTTGAGCTAGAGCCTTAATATTTAGTATACTGTTTACGACTGAGGAGGAGATCACTTGATTAAATTTTCCATTAATTTAATGAAATTTTGTTAGAGTTATGGCACTTTACAATTTCTGGCCATTTAATTGTGTTGATTTCCTGTGCATAGTACTACTTAAGAACTGTGTATGCTAGTCTATTGAAATTTCATATATGGTTTCCTCATCAAAAAAATAGTTGACCCGCATTTTTTGTTATCTGACTTATCTTCCCTTTTCGCATTATTTCCTTTTTAATTAAATAACGTAGAAATCTCGTTAGCAAAATATCTCAGAAAGTATATAGTCCATTCGTTCGTTCGTTCGTTCGTTCGTCACGCTTTCTTCTGCATAGCATAACTTAAGAACCATGTACGCTAGTGTTTTGAAATTTCATACATGGTTTCCTCATGAAAAAAAAAATTGACCCGTATTATTTCTTATCTGACTTATCTCCCCTTTTCTCATTATTTCCTTTTTAATTAAATAACATAGAAATCTCGTTAGCAAGATATCTCGGAAAATTTTTTAGCTAGAGACTTGATATTTGGTATACTGATTGGGACTGAGGAGATCACCTGATTAAAATTTCAACCAATTTAATGATATTTTGCTGGAGTGTTTGCCCTTTGCATTTTCAGGTCATTAAATTGTGTTTCTTTCTTGAGCAATATATTTAAAAAAAAATATTTAAATTGTTGCCTAAAAACTTGACATGCTGATTTGGAATGACTTGTACAGCACCCGATTAACATTTGAAAAAAAAAAATCTGATTTTTTTTTGTGTGCGATAATGGCCTTTTGAAAATTTTGACATTGATGGACAAGCATATGGTTGGGGGCATAGTGTTTTACAAACACCATTTCTAGTTTACATTGGTCATGCCTCAGTTTTGAAAATGCTAATGAAACAAATCATACAGTATGGTTGGTTATAACCCTTTCTTTTCTTCTTATAGCAGGAGCCAATGGTAAATGGCTTTTCCTCCACTTTACCCTGACACAAGGCTGAATAGAAAGCTGTTAGATAGCAGTGAAGGCAATGATCCCCGGGCTGAATCGATACAATTACCCAAGACACCAAAGCCCCGATAGAGAATTTTATTAGTTACTCACTATATATATTAAATTGTAACACATTGACCTGATAAAGCTATGCTATCTCAGGACAAGTTAGCTTTATCACGTCAACGTGACATTGGACTTCTATTAATGAGGCGGACTTCTGAAAAATGGCATAAATTGTATTATTACTTGAAAAGAAAATGAAAAAAAAAAACTTAAAAAAATATCATAAATTTCTGTCAGCTGATACCGAATACTGATGATATCGACCACAAGAATGTTGGGACGCACTGGGGACCATCGATAACTGATCGTAAATTGCTATTTTAAGAGTGTACAAGGGGATATACTGATAAATAGAATACCAGATTTGTGTCAATTGATATCAAGTTTATCAAGCTCGGCTTGGAAAACGCATGTAGAATCGCTCTGCAAGCCTCGCGATTCTACAAGCGTTCTCGAAGCCTTACCTGATAAACTTGATATCAAAATACACGAACCTGGTATTATAATAAGTTATTTTAAGATATTTTGATAGAGCATTTATAGAAATGTTCCCTAAGTACCCCCCCCCCCCCCCCCACACACACACACACACACACGTCAGGCAGATGATTTAGCTACTCATTGCTTACTTTTAGTTAACTGCCCCTTGCAAAATGTCGTGTCCGTGCTATAAGTCATTGACGGTTTCAAAAATTTTCATGAACGTTTCATGATCAGATTTATGAGACAAACAACAATAACAATATAACGGCATTATGATTTTAGTTATTTACGCTTGGCATGACTTTGTGTCAAGGCTATAACTCCTTATGGTAATATCTAGAATATTTTCAGCAGCCATATAAGTAAACCTAGCTTGATGGTACCATATGTCACCAAGAAAGACCACTTGTAATTCATTACGAAAACACGCCTATACAAATACATTGTAACCTTCATCGCCGAAAAAATGAAAATTTTAAGATGAATTTTTTTTTTATTTTTTCTTATTTCTGCTCTAAAATATAGACTGTGAGTACTCGTTAGAATCGCCTCGATTTTTATTTTTCTTATTTCTGCTGAAAATAAAGATTGTGTGTACTCGTTAGAACCGCCTCATCGAGGCGGTTCTAACGAGTACCCACCGTCTATATTTTAGAGCAGAAATAAGAAAAATAAGGTTTACCCCTGTAAACCCCAGTTTTACTATATAAAAGTGGGGTTCAAAGGCGTCAAAATTATATAGACGCGTTTTCGTCATGTCCGTGATGCAGCCCTTACATACAGTTAGTATATTTGAGCTGAATAAGTCATTTTTGTACGCCTGAAACATATTACTTTTGGCTGAATAAAATAGAGTTAACAAGGCTTTGTCTAAATCGCGGCGGAGTAAGGGCGAGGATTGTGGCCACGTAAAATCGATTTAAGCCCCCCAGTGAAACTAGTTTCCGCTGACCGTTCCAAGGCGGTTCTTCTGTCGCGGTTGTTTTTGTTATTGTTTGTCTTTAGGTGTTTGTGTCGCTTATATTATTTTATTTTGGATAGCCGTTTGGCCATTTTGTGGGAAAGTGACTGTCCTCTTGGCTTTCCGATGTTGGTGTTTCCACTGGGGTCTGTTGCTTCATGTTTGTGTTTCTTTCCCTTTGGTGTCTCTGATGGGAGCTGTGGGTTAATTGTATCGGTTCCTGATCATTGCCTCTACTTCTATTTTGCATTATATGAACTAGTTAAACTGATGCTAATAAGATCGGAAATAGTTCTTAAATGCCGTCAAAAGGATTCCGGGTTTATGTCTATATAGGATAGATTTTGCGTTGCTGCTTTGTACCTTGACATGCTAGCTTGATGTCACGAATTCATTGACACATTTACATACAAGGATTTCTTTTAAGAATCTATTTTCAACATCTAAGAATTTTTCATTCGACCGGGTTTGTGTGCATTAAGACATTAACATATTCCATCTCAGTTTGCACTCAAACTTAATTCTGCATGTCATTCAAGCAGAAGTTTAATCTATGAAAGCTATTGTGAGTGCTGCTATTTCTCTGCACATTTTCCTTTGAGAGTTCGAACTAATTATCTCTGTGTAAGTGGCATAAAACGCTCATATGTAAGGATATGCTTTATCAGGAATTTGAGCCGGGCACAACATTTCCTACAATTTACATGTGCGCTCAGCAAAGGCTCAGATCAGCCTGCGCATCTGCGCTGTCTCATCAAAGTCTTCGCTGTGCGCTTTTAGGATAGCTGGGGGCCCAAAGCTTCTTCATGCAACAAAAGCGGAGTCTCTGGTCAGACTATATGGATACGCAGGCTGATCATAGTCTTCGCTGGGCGCACGTGTAAATTGTAGGAAATGCAGTGCCCCGGCTCATTTAGAAGTGAGCCGACAAAAAATCCAGGTGGAGCCACCATCACATGATAAGCCCACTCTTGGCATCAGGAAGGAAAAAACAACTGCCGGGGAACGAACACAACAACAAGCGCTACCGTAGGAAATCTTCCTCCTTATTTATAGCAGGAGTCTATTTCCAAATTTAGGGATGTCAGGTTGTGTTTTCTTCAAAATGTTTGGAAAACTCGTAGCTGAACGTTCTGCAAAAAGTGCATGCCCTGGTAAGACGCCGCGTTATGTGGCGTCTGATCTGGGCCTGCATTGTTTGCCGGGGTACCCCATTTTGGGCTGTCCGGTACAAACTGGGTTAACAAGCGGACCAATTAGCCCACTCTTCCTCAAACGTGTTGTTAAGCCTGCAAGAGAACACTCAGCAGCAATACACATTAAAGTACAAAACGCAGCTCTAGAAGAGAGCAAGGTCTCCAAGAAAAATAACCTATCTGTACAGATATACGATTGCAATCATTCACAGTTGAAAGAATTGTTGTTTTCAGACGTCATTTTAGCCAGACACACGACATTTTTCGAAAGACGGACATACAGTCTTCATCCATCATGATTTTGTTAAAAGTAGACATGCAGTCTATGCTAAATCAGTTACTTCTAACACAGCGCGTTTATATAGGCAATGGAAAATAACTGTGTTTTATTCTACAACAAATCACGGCAAGGAAGAGCGTGACGAGTGACGTCATTAAAACTGTCAATTTATGACGTCATTAGTCGATTTCCTTGACGTTAGACCGTGGCGGTGTAACGTCATTTTCACGCATCGAAAACGTTAGAATAGGATATAAATGCGTGTGTTTCAGTCGATAATTTTAGTTGTATTTCTTCTAACATTGGCGAAAAGTTGATAGATTTTGAAGGAAACAACAGCATTATTGACGATTTCCAGCCTGTTAGAATCGAAATAGATCAGCTCTAGTTTGTGATGTGTTGAGTAATAAATCACAGTTTGTCGGTCAGTTGTAAGTAGACAAATCACGCGCGCTACGCGCACGTGATTTGTCTGCTTTACAACTGACCTCCAAACTGTGATTTATTAATCAACAAATCACAGTTAGGGCTGATCTATTTCTTAAGTCCAATTTTTTTTTGTGACGGCCGATTAGTCCGCCTATCAAGATCAAAGTATATCCATAATCGCTGATTGTCTTAAAGTTCCTTTTATTCATTGAGTTGATTACGTCTTCTGAGTTACTTAAGTTACCTTCCAACAACTTACAATGGCTTATTGATTCTGGAAACGATAAATCGAGAGTTTTTACCATATATTGCCACTGCAGTCATCTTTCTCATGCGTGCGGACGTTTTTAAATAAATTATCAGGCAGTCATCTTGGTCATTATGATAACACACGTGCGTCATAGTGCATTTTTTCACATCTCCAAATTGGCTACTTTTCTGATGAAAATACGTGATATTTTTCTTATAAATAGTGCTATCATAGGTTGTGGGTGCTCGTTTGAACCGCCTCAGTGAGGCGGTTCTAACGAGTACCCACAACCTTTGTCTTGGAGCAAAAATAAGAAAAATAATGTATACCCCTTAAACCCTAGTAGTCCAGGCAAACTAGCGATATTTGGCCTAGACCCAAGCAAAATTGCAACACAAATGTTTTTAGCATTTTTGTACTGGAGTACCTTCCCTCAAAGACATATCAAAAGTAGGACGGAATCGGACAATATGAAATTTGTTTTTTTTAGCATTTTGAAAGCACCTAGGTTACGCAAGCAATTTAGTGTTTAAATTCAATATTTTGCTATCTGACAAGGTATGGTTGATTCTTCAAATCTAATCTGTCTACACCAGGATGAAAACTTTTTCATGTAAAATGGTTAAACAAGTCTTTTTTATTAATTACATGATGGCCTATATGGATAAAACAGGGGTAAAATTACCCCACCCACTTTTTTGCCCTTGTGACTGAACTCTAGACAATTTATATCGACTAATGATGATGTTACTTATCAAATGCATACCACAAACCAGCAAGACTACTGCATTGAAACTTAAAGGATAAAAACACCAAGTAACAACACAGAATACATTTCTCTACTGATACAAATAGTAGCAAATGTTTGGAAATTTTAAGGTACAACAAAAACTAACTGTCATGATCAATGTTTCTTTACTCGCTGAAATTATATAACACTAAAATTGGACTGAAGTCATAATTAGATCACCAAAATGATAATCTCAAGGTTCTTATCCTTATACTTATGTGTATAATTCACATACATATAATGCACTGGTCATTTGTAACCCCCCCCCCCCCCCACTTACGGGGATAGGCGGGGGATAGCGGGGCTAATGTGTTAGTTACCCTCTGTGTTCCCCCGCAGTGCCGGGTTAGTGCGGGGGTTTTGATATTATGCAAATATACCCCCAGTGGAATGAACTATTATAAACAGCGGGGCTGTGACCTTCTGGACGTCGAAAAGACATTATCCCCGCTATCCCCGTAGGTGGGCGGGCAGTTGTTACAAATGACTGGTGCATAACCCAGTGGTCGGTTTTATATCATGCAATCAAAAGCTAATCAGACTTATCTAAGCCTGGTCATCCATCTGGTCTAAACAGCCTTCAGTGTACACTTGATGGCCCCTGCTCATCGGGGCTTGAAGAAATATATGGGCTGCATGATGCTTTCACGCAGAGCTGAAACCCACCCGCAAACGAGTACTGGTTAACTGCTTAGAGGATCTAAGCCTGACCAGTCAAAGCAGTACGAGTCCATGCTTATAAACCCTAGTTTCATTGGGCGGCAGGGCTTGAGATGTCAATTCATCTCAAGTTCGGGTAAAAGTCCCACAAAATTGGAAGCAATGTCTCCAAAATGACATTTACAGTGTTGACGGAGACGTTAAACCTAAAAGCAGACAAAATCAGTGTACACTTGAAGTAAGCTAGGATCCTCAGCTACACATTTAGTGCACATCCAAGACTGTGATAAGACTGGCCAGATGCCTGGGGAGATGTCATGCTTTAGTGGGTGCACATACCACATTGTTGGTTTTGCTACATAAATGTTCATTTTACTAGACCTTTTATGTCAAATCACAATGCAGACATGATGTGCATCTTTTCCTTCAATACACTGTTCTGCTGAAGCTTGATTCTAATCACAGTCTTCAGTGTCATCTGCATCATCCAACTGAATGGAATTCAGACAGCTAGTTCACTTGCATACTCCACACATTTGGGAGCATCTAAGGCCATGCTTGAGACAAGTGCACAGAAGAGTTTTGCAATCAGCCTTACATTTACATTTGACGACCTTGAGCAGACTCTCAGGTGCTGGTGGTTTATACCGCTAGCAATTTGTCGCCTTTCACTGCCCAACCCCAGTTTTCTGCAGGTGCATGGGTCTCAATAGTCCTATTTCATTGTTGCACTATTGGCAGCTATCAGACCTTCATTATTAGATATAGGTTACTGAGATTTTGGTGGATGCTTCTGACAAAGTTTTTATTTATAGCTAAATACGACAGTTACGTGTGTCTGCAGCTGTTTGAATCTTTGTTATGTAATGTACACATTTCTCTAGTTTGTTCCTTCTACTATTAGAAGCTGGAGATGTTGAGAGCAATCCAGGTCCAGACTATGAGCACTCGTTATCTACCCTTCATCTAAATATTAGGAGCATACGAAACAAAATTGCCTATCTGAGACGCATCTCGACGCCAACGTATCCTCTGAACTACTTACTATTTCAAATTATTTTAGTGACCCGTACAGGAAAGACAATAATATGTATGGAGGTGGATTGCTCTTGTATATAAGTCCTAGCCTCAGGCACCGACGTAGACCTAAGTGAAGAGTCAATTTGGACAGAAGTCGATGTTAATCAAGATAGCTTATTGACAGGTTTATTTTAAAGTCCAACCACAGCAGATAGTAATTTCTTTAACAATTTTAATGCAAATATTGAAAAAGCCTCGGAAATTAGAATAAACATCTTGGATTGACTTTAAGTAAAAACGGACAGTGGGATGAGCGCATAGAGAACATATTAACACGTGCTGCAAAGATTGTAGGTATAATGAGAAAATTAAAATTTACGCTCACTTGAGTTGCACTAAACCAGATATATCTTTCATATGTACTACCTATTATTGAGTATTCTTCAGTCGTCTAGGATGAATGTTCTCTCCAAGACTCAAATGCTCTCGAAAAGCTTCAAAATGAGACTGCTAGAATAGTAACTGGTCTCACGAGATCGGTTTCTTTGGATAATTTGTACAGGGAATGTTGCTGGCCATCATTAGCAGATAGACAGAAACAACAAAAAATGAATTTCATGTACAGATCAACGAATGCGTTAGTTCCAAGCTACACAATGATTTAATCCCTCCTATTATAAGGGAAACCACCAATTATCGTTTGAGAAATCAAAATAATATTACTCAACCGTTTTGTCATACCAAACTATTTAGGAAATCTTGTATTCAATCAGGAATAACGTTGTGGAATTCTCTGGACGAAAACTTACGCAACAGTCCCTCCTTAAATTCATTTTAAATATCATACAAAAAGACACCATCTAGATGTTCAAAGAGTACCGCCTCACTATATTAATGGTGACAGATATTTGTCAGTAATGCATTCTAGATTTAGAAACAATTGTAGTAACTTATAAAATGATTTGTATATTAACCATTTAACAATGAACCCACTTTGTACCTGTAATCAAGAGAGAGAAAACGCAGAGCACTATTTCCTTCGATGCTCTAAATATGAAAACGAACCGTTGAGATTTCTCCATGAAACCCGCAAGTTTCACCCTTTGAGTATCAACCTGATTTTATTTGTTGATGATCGCACATCCCTCGAAAGTAATACTACAAATTCTAGAGCCACATGTCAGGAGTTACATTAAAAGCACAAAACAATTTTCTGATTAGTATTTTAGTAGATCCCAATTACGCCATGCTCACCCGAGAAGGCGCACACTATTTATTTATTTATTTATTTGTTTATTTATTTATTTATTTGTTCGTTCATAGCATTTTCACGTGACTATAGTTTATTGATGTCATTTTGTAAGGGAAGGGTCGTAACTAATGTTGAGAGAACTTGTGACCCAACCCCATTGTACACATATATATGTATTGGTTGCAATAAAATATGTTTATACTGAAAGAGAGAAATTGGTTTAAAGGACCTATAATAATCTCTTCACAGAGAAAACGCTGACACTAAAGCTGCCAAAGAAACAAAGCAAAATCAAAATTGCGTTAGTGGGTGGGGTAAACCAACGCGAATATTTAAAAGCATTGGCTTGTAACACATTCCTTTTCATACTAAACATAGACTTAATAGATGGAACATGACATGGAAGTTTTATTATCAACATATATGCAATAGAATCCATTTCATAACTAAATTGTAAGCTATACAAGCTTACAACTCCTGTAATAATAGTTTCACAGTGATAAAATCACCCATGAATATAAACGAAGGTAAAAATCAAATTTCATATTCTCCGATTCCGTCCTACTTTTTATATGTTATTAACATATATCAGAGGTGGTCAAAACTAAAAAAGACATTTGTGTTGCAATTTTGTCTAGGTCCCCACACAGTTTGACCGGACTATAGTTCTCTCTATATAAAGTGGGATTTAGGGGGGTGTCTTCATTATACGGACTTGTTCACGTGATGTCATATGGCTATGGTAATTTTCAGGGTCCATATAAGATTTGACTGATGTTGGTCCAATGAGTGTAAAAAAGAAATCTTTTGAAAGTCTTGATGGCCTATGCATATAATAAACCTATCTTTGAACCAAAAACAAGCGCTTCCCTCGTGTGTTTTAAGATCGTGCTCATAACAATCTAAATTACAAAAATGACCCAAATACATCCTTCAGCTTAGCAAAATTAAACGAAATGGTGGTCATTAGCGTTTTCACTTGAAAGTCCTTTGGGGCGGGGGGGGGGGGGGATGTCTCTGCCCTGAATCGATTGCAAGAAAATACAAAATGCCGTAAATATATACGCTCATACTCTAAATACGAATGCTATCTGATAAGTCTTTGCAAACATGTAACCATATGAATACTTTTGACCGTTAGTAATCCACACCTACGCCGAACATATAAATGACTGCATGTACCAACGTTTCTTTCACAGACTCAAATTTCCTGGATATTTCAAGTTTCAATTTTCCCAATTGCATTACGAAAACATACCTTTACAAATACATTGTAAATTTTACCGCTGAAAATCGAACATTTTAAGATGAAAAATTGTGATATTTTTCTTATTTCTGCTTAAAATATAGACTGTGGGTACACGTTAGAACCGCCTCATTGAGGCGGTTCTAACGAGTACCCACAGTCTATATTTTGGAGCAGAAATGAGAAAAATAATGTTTACCCCTGTAAACCCCAGTTTTACTATATAAAAGTGGGGTTCAAAATTATATAGGCGTGTTTTCGTGATGACAGTATTGGAAACAAAATTTGACCAGGCATAAAATAGGTTGTTTGCAATAGTTTAAAAAAAGAGAGAAAAAGCCGATAATTTGACCTTGGGCTAAAATGGGTCTGGGTCAAGCAAGGGAGAGACATCATTTGCACAAACTATGATATAATGGATTATTTAAATTTTAAGATTTTAAGCAACTGGTTCGGGAGAAAAATATTTATAAAGCGTTTAAACATACATGTATATGGTTATGGCGGCTGTCTTCGTCATGTGACCTGGTCATCAAAGTTAACCCAGGATTATCATTTGAACAATTCAGTATGAGCCAAAGTCCAAAGTTTTATTATTCTTACTATTATTATTATTATAATTATTATTATAAAAAGAAGAAGAGTTAGTAGAAGTTCAATCATCATCATCATCATCATCATCATCATCATCATCATCATCAGTGAAAATATATGTAGGTATATTGACGCATGTGCACAACAGGAATCACACATCGCAGGGAAACTTGCTGGCATGGTCATCATACGGTAACTAATCAACTACACGCAAACATAACATATGTGCGTCATACTTGCGTGCTACTTCTTTCAGCTCCCATTCATTGATATGCATTATCAGTAGATGAGTTACATAAGCTTTCCGGGTCACATGTGCGACGCCAAGTTTTGCAATGGAAGGTCAGGTGGTTTTTCTCCGAGTTCTCCGGTTCCGCCCACCTATGATTAACGATCGGCTCGATATGAGTGAAATAATCTTGAAAGGGCCGTAAACCCAAAACCAAACAAACAACAAAAAACAAAAGCTTTCCGGTTTTACAAAATATTGTTTAAACAAAACAGTAGTCACCTTAGACATACTATCATTTGGGCCCCGTCAAGCGATTTTGGTACTTATCGCCTGTGCGAGCAGCGAAGGTTCAGGCGAGCCTGCGCATCCGCGCAGTCTCGCCAGAACCTTCGCTACTCGCTCATACAAGCGGTGAATCAAGAGGAACCTTCAGACAGAAAGCCATATCCCTGTCCCCTCTGAGTGGCTAGGCATGCGCATTTAAAATTTGTCATGACGGAATGCTCGAAGACACCAATTCGCTTGGCGGGGCTCATTTAGTTCGTGTATTCGTGCCAACTCCAAAATACGAAAAAAAAAATGCTTTATTGCAATGAACAATTAAACTATTCACACTGTGTCATTGTTTTGTCTTCGGTCTGTTCGTTCATCATGTTCATGGTCTAAAGTTCACGTCTAACTGAAGACCTTTTTTTGATTAGCGGTTCCATGCCTTGTGCTGTACTTTTCGTTTGCTTGTTCTTCGCGTATTTTTCCGTACTTTGTTGGTTTGATGGACTATTATTCTGATATTTCCTATTAGGATGTCAGCCTCCTCTGTATCTATTCTCAATTCCTTACTCCAGAGCTTCTATTCTTTTCAGCACGGGTTGTAATTTATCCTTGTTTGTTTTGCCGATGTGCTACGTTCAAATTCTATGGGGCACCCTTTTACTATTTAATCCGTATTTATAGATATCCATAAATCGAATTATGGATATCCATAATTCGATTTATGGATAGCCATAAATCAGCCGTATAATGGATATCCATAATTCGAAATATGGATATCCATAATTCGAATTATGGATATCTATAATTCGATTTATTGATATCCATTATTCCTCTGGTTTATGGATATCCATAATTCGAATTATGGATATCCATAATTCGATTTATGGATATCCATAATTAAGATCAATTTATGGATATTCATAATTCGAATTATGGATATCCATAAATCACCACCAAAGCTTTGGTTTAATGATTTCTGCTTAAGACACGTGATTGTTTAATGTAAAAATTCTTCAAAATCTTCAAGGTCTTCGTCATCGCTGGAAGATGATGGCCAGTCAAAGCGACCTGTCTGTCGTGCAGCTGTGTCAGCCCGTAAGGCTTCCAAAGCAAAGGATGCCATACGCACTTACGTTAGATCTGGCACTTCAGGTCCTCTGGAATCACCTCTATGAGGACTGTGCACATAAGGACACTGAAAGTCGGACGTCAGATTATAATGATCCAAACAGGCAATCCGTGCATGCTTTCTGGAGAAAAAATACACATGGTCGTTATATATAGTATCCATCGACCCCCGCCCATCGGGGCTTGGAGAAATAGATGGGCTGCGTGAAGCTTCCACGCAGAGCTGTACCGACCGCACTTGGCTACTTGTAAACCGCTTAGAGGATCTAAGCCTGCCCAGGCAATGCAGTGCGAGTCGGCATGTCCATGCTTATAAATCCTATTGGTTTCATTGGGCACCAGGGCTTAAGAAGTCATTTCATCTCAATGTTCGGTAAAAGTCCCTCAGAATTGGAGGCAACGTCTCCAAAATGACCTTTACAGTATTAACGGGGACGTAAAGCTTCAAATCAAACAAACAAACCAAGGTTTCATTGGGCGACAGGGCTTAAGATGTCAATGTTGGGCAAAAGTCCCACAAATTGGAAGCAACGCCTCCAAAATGACCTTTACAGTGCTTACGGGGACGTTTAACCTCAAATCAAACAAACAAACATATATCTAATAATACTCTACTTGAAGTGTATGGAGTACCAGGCAGATTCAGATATATCTCCTGGCCCCCGCCCATTGGGGATTGGAGAAATATATTTGGCTGCATAAGCTGAGAGTACCGCATGCATGGTAAACCGTTTAGAAGGTCTAAGCCTGTCCTAACAAAGTCGTGCGAGTCAGCGGGCGACAGTGATTTAGATGTTTGTTTGTGTGTTTGAATTTGAGTTTAACGGCCCAGTCAACACTAATTTAGGTCATTTTTGAGCCGGTCAGTTTACGTATCCACACTTTTCCTGGGCAGGCATATTCGTAAGCAGTAAACCAGTACTGTGCACATTCTTTCGCCAGAAACTGACAACTGCCCTTCTTGAGTCAGCGGAAGGGAGAGAATGACCGTAGAAAAGATTTCGTGATCAATCTCCACGAAAGAATGTTGCCGACCCTGGCAGGTATCGAACCCGCGTCCTCCTGATCACCAGCCAGACGCGGATCCGGCTGAGCTACCGAGGCCGGCGGGATTGAGATGTCATTTCATCTCAATGAAGGCTTAATACCCAACATAATTGGAAGCAACGTCTCCAAAATGACCTAAATAGTTTTGAAGGGGACGTTAAACCTCAAACCAAACAAAACATCTCTCTCCCACACCAGAGGCCACCACTAAGCCTACCCTACATTACCTCCACCTCCATCCTGGCTTTTATTACACACCTAAATCGGAAACCTGACGCGAATAGTCGATTTTTTTTGGCAAAGGGAGCAGTCATTATTCATTAGGTTTATTTGCGGAGGAGAATTATGGATATCCATAATTCGATTTATGGATATCCATATTTTAGCCGAAAAATGGATATCCATAATTCGAATTAAGGATATCCATAATTCGATTTATGGATATCCATAATTCGGTTTATGGATATCCATAATTCGATCTAAATTAATGATATCCATAAATCTGGATATCCATAATTTGATTTATTGATATCCATAAATCAGGCGAATAATGGATATCGAATTATGGATGTCGAATAATGGATATCCATTATTCGATTTATGGATATCATTAATTCAGTTCGATTTATGGATATCCATAATTCGAATTATGGATATCCATAATTCGAATTATGGATAACCATAATTCGAATTATGGATATCCATAAATAATTATGGATATCCATAAATAATAATGGATATCCATAATTCGAATTATTGATACTCATAAATAATTATGGATATCTATAAATACGGATTAAATAGCAAAACGGCGCCCCATAAAATTAAACTTCGTTTCATGTCGGTTAATTGTATCGATTGCTTACCACTGTCTTCCCTTCTATTTAACTGCCTTTCGTGTTTCAAAGCTTTGTGTTTTATAACTTGACTTAGGTGGCACTTTTTTACTTTCATTTTTTAAAGATTTCTTAAACTCTTCTTCAAATGCAGTATCTTTATCTTCTTCTTCTTTTATTTTTCTTCTTCTTCTTCTTCTTCTTCTTCTTCTTCTTCTTCTTCTTCTTCTTCTTCTCTAACTCTGTCCTTCTCGATGATTACTGTGAACATCCCCTCCAGTGTTCATACTGAACACGTGATAGTCTCATTTTGTCTCTGCGTAGCTTTGTATAACTGTCTGAGGACACATTATACAACTTTATCATATGAAGTCGCGTCTAAGAGTGTAATAACTCCATGTAATAAATTATGGTATTGTCCGAATATTTTGCCGTTGAAGGTACTCAATGACGACGCGTATCCGATGAGCTCTAGAGTTATCGTCCTGAAAGATGAATCCAGGACCCCTGTGAACCCCAGTTTTACAATATAAAAATGGGGCTCGAGGGGCTCAAAATTATATAGGCTTGTTTTCGTGATGGAAACGTATTTTGGCTTTCTGAAGTTGACTAATTTTGGCTATCTGAGGTTGACTAATTTTGGCTATCTGCAGTTGACTGCAAATATGACGTAATACACGCCATAAAATGGGGTTTAAAATTAATGATTTAATTGAATAGGCTTTTCACAGAGAAGATTCTCTCTATCTTGCATGTAATGCCAGAAATGCATTTTTTCACTTCTAAAGAGCATAAGAATTATACACTTTGGTCATGTCAGAAAGTGTGTGATGCCCTCACCTTTCTACTTGACAATATTTATATTAGATTCGGTACTAAGTTATTTAGACAAATTGTTGGCATTCCGATGGGTACGAATTGCGCACCTCTTGTGGCTGATCTATTCTTGTATTGTTATGAAAGAGACTTCATGTTGTCGCTTTCCATTGACAACCAATCTGAAATTATTGAAGCTTTTAGCTCCACTTCTAGATATTTAGATGATTTATTAAATATTGATAATACCTATTTCGATAGTTTTATCAGTCAGATTTACCCCCCCCCCCCCAGAACTTCAGTTAAATTAAGCAAAATCTTCTGATACCGAGGCCCCGTTTTTGGATTTACATCTATCTATTGGTGATTGGTTTGTTTCGTGCAAAATTTATGATAAATACGATGACTTTGATTTTGAGATTGTTATTTTTTTTTTTGGATGGTGATGTTCCTCGTGCGCCATCCTATGGCGTTTATATTTCGCAATTGATTCGATATGCTAGAGCCTGTCGTCATGTAACTGACTTCAACACTCGTAATAAATTATTAACGGCTAAACTTCTTATTCAGGGTTATCGGTACCATAAACTACGCAAAGCCTTTTCAAAATTTTATAGACGCCATTCTGATTTAATTTCAAAATTCAATATTGGATCTAAATCTCTTCTGCAACAAGGTCTATCGGAACCCGAATTTTATGGCGACTTATTATATAAATTCAGAAAAATATATAACCGCAATGACTTTAGCACCAAATTTCGTAAAATCATTCTTCGATATAAAAAGATTGGGTACAACATGGATATTATACGACAAACTGCATGCATGGTAGTTAACCCAATCACGGTTGGCAACTTTGCTTCCCTCTTTAATTGCACGCCGGTGGGTCAGGCCTCAGATTCTATGACGGTTCACACGTAAAGGCTTATTGAGAACTAGAGAGATCTAATTCAAGGTAATGTTGGTTGGTGCCTGATGCTCTGTCTCTGGTCGGGCCCATCGGAGTCTAACTGTTTGTTTTCTTTTGCTCCAGCATTTCAGTGGTTTCTTGCTGTCGAGTCCTCACCGTTGTCTCACCTCTGTGGTTCTTTGATTATTTGTGTTCACGGAGATGTTGAACTGATTTTATTTTGGATGGCCAAATGGCCATTTTGTGGGAAAGTAACTGTCCTTATGGCCTTCCTTTGTTTAGGTTTCCATTATGGTCTGGTCGCTTAATGTTTGTGTTTCTTTCCCTTTGGTGTCTTTGATGGGTGTGGTAAGTTAATTTTATCGATTCCTGATCTTTGTTTTACTTCTACTTTAACCCTGATCGTATAGTTTTACATGAATAAAGTGTTAGTACTTCGCAAATAATAATAGTTAGAAAGTTTCGTTTATTCTGTTTTATTTTCTGGCCAAGTAAAATGGTCTCTTTTACAATTTCAATGTTACATTATTATAACATATGGAAACTCGAAAGCTTCTGAGACAGGTAGTGTCCAAGACTAGATCCAGCCCAATATACTGAACACGTCTCTTACATAACTGAAAACCTGACTCCTACATGCTTAAAATCCAAATGAATTGACATGATCAAACTCGAGGTCTTATACGTTGCAGAGCATTCCATAGGCTTTTGTTCCCACGTAACCACTTTTTCTGTTTATACCAAACGTCCACCATTAAGCAAATGGTAAAAGTATCTCAACACCTGCTGACCACGTAAACACACACCTGCAGGGTACTATGCACTCATAGAATTCTCACATGATTGGCGTTAACAGAAACATGCACCCCTGTGATTGACGTTTTGTTGATACATTTCAGGTTTTATGTAAGCTGCACTGGCTTATTCTCCCGCGCAAATATTTGAATAACAGCACATGTTAGTTACGTAATACATAATTGAAAATGTCAAAGTAAATGTCAGTAAGTTTTACACCTCAATGTATAGTACATTTTAGATAATATCGAAAGACTGGATTAAAAATATATGCAAGGTAAAAACGTTTCAATTTTCTTTCTGTAAAAGCTTAAAATGTTTCATACACCCATCAACATAACCCCAAATACATTTATTGCCCATTCAACAGCATATTGGTCATATAAAGTTCTCACTACTCATCAACGTTGTTTCAAACATTCATGCAACATGCTTGTGTATCAAAAGTGCATTTACAATACGTCAACACTATTTGGGTCATTAAGATCACACGCCTATGTAACTACGTTACACACCTCCCATTTTTATAAAATTAATTTTCTCAATAATTTACACATACATTTATATACATGTGTTCAGTTGATCATGTCTTCCTTAACAATTTTAAAGAAGTCAGTTTATCATACAAGACAATTCTGCATAAGCTGAATTAATCTTATATGACCATATAGGATAAACATGCATAAGATGCAACAGTTCTATATGAAGTAATAAAAGAATACTTAAAATAACTGTCAATGGTACTATTGATAGTTAGCAAACAAGTTAACTTATCCTGAAATCAACACGTTAAAATCATTTAAAACAATGTCATTTAGTTCCATAGCTTAAACGTTTATTCACTTCCATGAGGTGAATGTTTTCTGAAGCTTTAAGCCTTCAGTCCATTTTACAACAGTTAATATTTAAGATATATTAACAACTAAAGAAAACAATTAAACCAAATTTAAAGAGTTTATTGTTCACTATTCGGCACTTTCCTCGTTGTTCGTTGGTTTCCGTGGTATGGGGATCATAGGAATTCTATTCTTTGGTACCAATATAGTGTCATCATGCGACGAACGTTGGGTATACTGGTTTACTATCAGGTATACTGGAACAGGAGGAGATCTTCTCGTTTGTTCATAGGAGTCCCTCATTACTGACATGTCATCTGTATGTGTTGTTGATGACTGGAATGAAGATACAATGCGTGTGTTCAATAGCTCCACTTGTCGTTTACGATCAATCTTCACCACCAGCTTAACCTTAAGGGTTAAACCTAGGACTTATATATAATATAATAAAGTTAATAAACTTAAACGTCATGTTACTATTCTTCAACATCAGCATGACCTTTAGGGTCATACCTAGGACTTCTAATTAATTAAGTTATTTACAATTAAATTTACTCAGGATCCAATTAGTTTTCTTCTTTATAGTTATTTCTTCAATGCCAACATGGCATCCGTCTGTCTAAGGGATTGTGTTTGTCCCTTGGGCTCGTTATGGACGTCCCTATTCTCCATATGACAGACATCTCGATATCAACATCAGCACCTTGCACAGGTGACTGTTTCACCTCTGCCCCACAGTCACGTGCATTGACCCATTTTGTACAAATAATTCGTCTCAGACATAAATTACATCTAAGTCTATGACAGATAATTATAGATAATGCTATGATTGGAGAAAATAATAGCAAATGCAATTTTTCAAATGTTATTGTTTTATTGTTATTGTTTTTATCATCAACCTTGACCTTATCATAACTATTGACATTATATAAGAAACTTTCCATGGGAATCTCTTTTAAGCCTGTCAAGTGTGATGGAATAGTTATAGGCTCTAACTTTTTCATGTGCATTTTGGAACTCCTCCAAATATTTAAGTGTAAAATATTATGTAAGTTTAAAAGAGATTTTAAGGGATCAGATACATAAAAAATACTGGCCTTGTCAAAATATTCTGGCAGGTGCAAATATTTGCTGGTTGCCTTACATGTGTTATTCAACTGAATTATACTAAATGGAGTATCACTTTTGATAATTACAATTTTGGATTTAGAAACTTGGCAACTTAATGTAAATGTTAGTGGAACATCTGTAACAATTACCCAGATACCTGATGTTATTTATCCAGTTAAAGGTAATCTTTGATTTAAAACTACTGTTTGTTTACAAAGCAATTTGATGTCTTGTAAAACCTGCATGTATAAGGCAATGACACAAAACTTATTAACATTGGTTTGGTAAAGGCTGTTTCGGGATTACAAAATTGTAGATGATAGCTGTTGCACATTTGATACCCATCTTCTGACAGAAGTGAAAATTTTGTTTTATCTCTTGATACCATTAGCAAACCGCTTTTCAGTTCATATTTTACCAATGCATCCGAAGAAGATATACCGTTTAATTTGTCGTGTATTGGGAGTGGCAAATAATCTTAAACACATCATATTCCTCTCTTGTGTTTATTAATGGTATCTTTAACACAATGCGAATTTCATTGTCTTGTAAATAAGTTACACAATTCAGTATCTTATAAAAGAACCAAATCTTATTTATAGGCTTCCTTGGGAGTTCAAAATTATTCGGTAACTTTGATTCAGCTTCTAAAAGTAGTTCTTTCAGTTTTTTAGGAGAAATAATACTTGTAGATATATGATGCATCGATAACATGTTTAGTTCAGACTTAAGATTTTCAAGATAGAATATTGAGTCTTTGAATGGTCGATAATATCCTCAAGGATTAACTGAAACTTTAAGTATGTATGTATAAATTGTTCAAGTCTTGTAAATTTTCTATCAAAAGCTTCTTGTAACCGAAACATTTTTCTATCAAGCTTCTGAACCACTATGATTAAATCCTTTATGGAACGTCTGTTTTCTGCTACTTGCATTCTTGTTAAGTTTAATACTGATAAACTCACATCCTGGTCACGGCACTAAAATCGCCCTATGACGTAACACACGCCATAAAGTGGGGTTTTACCATGATGGTATAGTTTTACATGAATAAAGTGTTAGTACTTCGCAAATAATTAAAGTTAGAAAGTTTCTGTTTTTTCTGTTTTATTTTCTGACCAAGTAAAATGGTCTCTTTTACAATTTCAATGTTACATTATTATAACATATCGAAACTCGAAAGCTTCTGAGATAGGTAGTGTCCAGGACTAAATCTAGCCCAATATATTGAACACGTCTCTTAAATAACTGAAAACCTGACTCCTACATGCTTAAAATCCAACTGAATTGACATAATCAAACTGGAGGTTTTATACGTTTCAGAGCATTCCATAGGCCTTTGTTCTCACGTTAACACAGTTTCTGTTTATACCAAACGTCCATCATTAAGCAAATGGTAACAGTATCTCAACACCTGCTGACCACGTAAGCACACACCTGCAGGGTACTATGCACTCATAGAATGCTCACATGATTGGCGTAAACAGAAACATGCACCCCTGTGATTTACGTTTTGTAGATACATTTCAGGTTTTATCATCGGAGTCTAACTGTTGGTTTTCTTTTGCTCCAGCATTTCAGTGGTTTCTTGCTGTCGAGTCCTCACCGTTGTCTCACCTCTGTGGTTCTTTGATTTCTGTGTTCACGGAGATGTTGCACTGATGAGTTAGGAGGCCTTCATGCGGACTGAACAAATTATTTGTCTAAATCGCGACGGAAGTAAGGGCAAGGACTGTGGCCACGTAAAATCGATTTAAGCCCCCCAGTGGAAATCTTCCACTGACCGTTCCAAGGCGGCTCTTCTGTGGCGATTTATTTATGTTGTTGTTTGTTACTTACTGTGTGTATCACTTGTGTCTTTTAATTTTGGATGGCCATATGGCCATTTTGTGGGAAAGTAACTGTCCATATGGCCTTCCTTTGTTTAGGTTTCCATTATGGTCTGGTCGCTTAATGTTTGTATTTCTTTCCCTTTGGTGTCTTTTATGGATGGAGTAAGTTAATTGTATCAATTCCTGATCTTTGTTTTACTTCTACTTTTTATGTAAGCTGCACTGGCTTTTTCTCCCGCGCAAATATTTGAATAACAGCACATGCTACTTACGTAATACATAATTGAAAATGTCAAAGTAAATGTCAGTAAGTTTTACGCCTCAATGTATAGTGCATTTTAGTTAATATCGAAAGACTGGATTAAAAATATATGCAAGGTAAAAACGTTTCCATTTTCTATTTGTAAAAGCTTAAAATGTTTCATATACCCATCAACATAACCCCAAATACATTTATTACCCATTCAACAGCATATTGGTCATATAAAGTTCTCACTACTCATCAACGTTGTTTCAACCATTCATGTAACATGCTTGTGTAACAAAAGTGCATTTACAATACGTCAACACTATTTGGGTGATTAAGATCACACGCCTATGTAACTACATTACACAAATAGCCACCCCGATACAATTATGTGAAAGTTCAGTCGTTTTATTTTTACGAATTTTACTTTCTTAAAGACATATAATTATGTTGGCAATACAGAGAAAGGATGTGGAATGTTCATCGACATTAATGAGTTCAAATAAGTCAGTATAAATAACGGGTTAATACACCGAGTTTCTTGATAATCATATGAAAGGATTAAGTCACATCATGCCAAGCGTACCCATTACCCACTACCGAACATGCTTCTTCGACTTTCCTCGAAAGTCTCTCCAAATTATCCATAGATAATGCTTATCCAGGTCTGCAGAAATAGGTCTAATATGAGCAAAGAGCTATCGACGTTCGGGACATTGACATTTCGCTGTAGCATGTCCATAGAGCAACCACTCCGATAAATATCGTCTGAGAAAAAAAAAAAAAAATAAAATAAATAAATAAAAAGAGAGATAAAGACCGCGTTTGGCTTATTAACCCATTTAGTACCGGAAACCCTAAAACGGGTACCCTGGCAAACAGTGCAGGCCCACATGAGACGCCGCAGAACACGGCGTCTTATCAGGGCCAACACTGTTTGCAAAAAAATTCAGCCATTTTCCGAACAAATTTTGAAGAAAATACAACCTGACACCCCTAAATTTTGTAATGAACTCCTGCTATATATAAGGAGGAAGATTCCATTTGGTACAAAAAGGTTAACAAATTGCAGGTTACGCTAATGCATCTCATGTTAACCAATCGTAGTATTATCATTATGAAAACGCACCTATACAAATACATTGTAAATTTTACCGCAGAAAAATGCAAACTTTACCGTTCCAAGGCGGTTTTCCTCTGGCGGTTTATTTATGTTCTTTTTTGATACTTACTGTGTGTATCACTTGTGTCTTTTTATTTTGGATGGCCATTTGGGCATTTTGTGGGAAAGTAACTGTCCTTATGGCCTTCCTTTGTTAAGGTTTCCATTTTGGTCTGGTCGCTTCATGTTTGTGTTTCTTTCCCTTTGGTGTCTTTGATGGGTGGAGTAAGTTTATTGTATCGATTCCTGATCTTTGTTTTACTTCTACTTTTAAGATGAAAAATTGTGATATTTTTCTTATTTCTGCTAAAAATATAGATTTTGGGTACACGTTAGAACTGCCTCGTTGAGGCGGTTCTAGCGAGTACCCACGATCTATATTTTAGAGCAGAAATAAGAAAAAATAATGTTTACCCCTGCAAACCCCGGTTTCCTATATAAAAGTGGGATTAAAGGGGGTCAAAATTATATAGGTGTGTTGGCTCGATGTGTTTATTGCTGTTCATCACGAAAACACGCCTATATAACTTTGACCCCCTTGAACCCCACTTTTATAGTAAAATTTGGGTTTGCAGGGGTAAACCTTATTTTCTTATTTCTGCTCTAAAATATAGATTGTGGATACCCGTTAGAACCGCCTAGATATTTTGAGCAGAAATAAGAAAATACCACAATTTTTTATCCTTAAAATTTCGTGTTTTTTTTTCGGTGGTAAAGTTTACAATGTATTTGTATAGGCGTGTTTTCGTAATGTTGTTGTTATAGGCAACATTGAAAAGAGAAACAACTCACAGTAGCCTGAATGAGGCTCTTAGGGTATTTCGATTTCAGGCGATCAAAGGCTCATATGGTGCAAAATGAATACTGGTGAATAAGTGCAAGATTATTAATCCTTTTTGTACCAAATGGAATCTTCCTCTTACATATAGCACGAGTCCATTCAAAATTTAGGGTGTCAGGTTGGGTTTTCTTCAAAATTGATTAGGAAAATGGCTGAACATTTTGCAAACAATGTAGGCCCTGATCAGACGCCGCGTTCTGTGGCGTCTGATCTGGGCCTGCACTGTTTGCCAGGATACCCGTTTGGGGTTTCTGGTACTAAATTGGTTAATGACCTTATTTTCTGGTATACAGTATTTATACTAAACATTTGGACACGAAAAGCGCTTAAAATCAGCCTGTGTAAACAAATTCGACCAAGATGAGACTGCTCTTGACGAAACAGCTTGACATTCGTCTACTCTGTTTGTCACTGAGCACATAAAATATCTAAGGTTCTTTAATAATTTTTTTGGAATAATTAGAGACAGTAAGAAATAATTACGGTAAGTAAGAAAATAGCGGTAAAAGATTGATTACCCAGACAATTCGAGAGAAGCTTCAGTATGTCGTGACTGTCTGTTGAAGATAAACTACATAATTTTGTTGAAATATTTAACCCATTTAGTAGGGAAAGCCAAACATGGGACATTGACACACAGTGCAGGTCCTGATCAGAAGGTTGCGTCTGATCAGGGTCTTTACTGCTTGCATAACGTTTAGCAATTTTCCAACTAAAATTTAAAGTTAATACAACCTGGCACTTCATAATTATACAAATGAACCTCAGCTATACAAGCCGGGAGATTACATCACGAAAACACACAAGAAAAATATCGCGATTTTTCATCTTAAAAGTTTCATTTTTTCGGCGATAAAGGTGGTAATGTATTTGTATAGGCGTGTTTGCGTATTGTTTTGAATTCAAAATGGGTTAAAGGGTAAGAACCGATGAGTAACTCTCCTATGTAACCCGGCCTCGGTAGCTCAGTCGGATGCGCGTCTTACTGGTGATCAGGAGGACGCGGGTTCGATACCTGCAGGGATCTCCAACATTGATAATGAAATCTTTGCTACAGTCATTCTCTCCCTTCCGAAGAAGAAGAAGGGCAGTTGTCAAATTCTGGCTGAAGAAGGCGCACTGTACTGGTTAACAGCTTACATATAAGACGGCCCAGGAACAGTGTCGATAGGTAAACTGACCCGCTCAAAATGACTTAAATAGTGTTGACTGGGCCTTTGACCTCCAAAACAAACAAAGACTCTCCCTTGTGAGTGAGTGGGTGGTTGGGTGAGGCAAATGGGACGTATATCTTGCGTCACTGGGGCGTCAAATTGATACTGGCTTGAAGTTGGGCAAGACCTGCTGTCCTTGCAGCAGGTAGGGGTAGATGGGGAGCTTTGTTACTTCTTCTGTTTCTACACTTCCTTTCATTTTCCTCTTTCTCCTCTGTTCCTCGCTTTCATCTTCTCTACTACAGTATCTCTCCTTTCCCTTTTCTCCCATTCTGTGGGACAGCACACAAAATGACCCATAAGGATTGACGTGTCGTTAAACCCAAAACAATCACTCAATCCCATGTGAGTGAAAAATGGAAGTGAATGCAATGATCGGGAATTGACACAATGATTGTTATCTCATGCCTTCTATCCAAGAGATCAAAGGAAAAGAAACAGAAACATAAAATAACTTCACTATAATGAGTACGTCACAGGCGGAAAGCCAAAAAGAAGTTACTTTCCCCCAAAATGGCCAAATAGCTATCTATAATAATAATAATAAAAAGATATTACTAATACATACATGCAAACATATTTCAGAAAAAAAAAAAAAAAAAAAATGTTTCATTTTTGAAAAAAAAAAAAAAAAAAATAATAATAAAAAAAATAGACGTTAGAGATGACTTATCGAGTCGCTTATAACGGGTCCCAATACCATAAATGTTGGCGCTAAAAAGGCAATTATTGTTTTCTTTGCAAATCCTATGGCTACCTGTATAAACAGTGGTTTACTGCAGTGTTCATTACACGTCCTTGGCAAATTAGGCGTTAATACATTAAGACAAACGTTATAACAACTTCAAACAAAAATAGTGTTTTCCCATTTGACCCTTTAAGGAAACCATTTCATTTGAAAATAGTGATATACAGCGCTCCAGTATCTGCAGACGATTTTTTAACCCTTTTAATGCTACCGCTTGGGTTGCTTAAAAGGACATTGTTGCAAACAGTATGGACCCAGATCTCTTATAGATGCAGTTTTGCGTGGCACCTTTAAAGGTTTAGAACTTAATATTGAAGGTCAAGATCGCGGATTTATACATTGACAATGTTTTATTTTTGAAAACCGCTCGAAAATCACCAACGGATCAGGCCGTTTAGAAGGCATCAAGGGTTTCTAAATTTTTAATTTTAATTATGAAAGCATACCAATGTTTATTTTCTGTACCAAAATTAATTGGATAAACTGAAGAGAAACTTCATATAAACAGAAACAAGAGAAAATATTGAGAATCTATGATGCATGTATCAACAGCAGTCTTACAGAAAAGGAATAAAGGAATGGCATATTAACATATATCAAAACTTTCCTTCCGCCAGAAACCTGGTTAGCTGTTTTACTCTGAAATTACATTGCCGGCCTCGGTAACCTCACTGTGATGCGCGCCTGACTGATGACCGCGGGTTCTTCACTACCTGCCGGGTTGGCAAAATTCTTCTCGGTTAATCATTTTGACGATCATTCCTCCTTTTCGCTGATTCGCGAAGGGCAGTTGTCAGTTTCTTGCGAATAACTGTGTACTGTACTGTTGGTTTAAACACTATTTATAAGAATAAATTCACATCGCATAATTGCATACGTATGGTACAGGATTTGATAAAAAGCTAGAACCGTTTATGTATAGGCCTGCCCAGAAAGGGTTGTAAGGTAAACTGACAGGCTCGAATTCGCTCCACACTATCGAAGTGATTTACACATAACATGCCAATCACAGCAATTGTCGTCTGCTTTGTTGTCTGCTAGTAACTTTGAAAGACGCTTTTGCAAGTTTTGTGGATCCAGATCAGACAGTCTGATCAGGGTCCTCACTTTTTGTCTTCATGCAAAAATATGTTTGAAAAAATTTGCAAGGATAAGTAGCAGACGACATGAACTGACAACATTTCCCGATGCATTTTTTCAGCGCATCTTCAGGGTTAATTTTTCACGCTCTGCCCTCTGCATGTATCACATGCTCAAATCACGATGATACAAGGTATGGGAAACTGATAATTCAAATAAATAAATTATAAATGAATACACACATTAGGACAACATGTCCGTGTGAAATAATGGCGTCGAATGATGGTGTCAGAAATGACAAATTTTAAGTAAAATTTGTAACGTCTTTCTTATTTCTGCCGTTAACATAGATTGTGGGTACTCGTTAGAACCGCCTCAATGAGGCGGTTCTAACGAGTACCCACAATCTATGTTTTTGAGCTTAAATAAGGCAGATAATGTTTACCCCCTTTACACCCCACTTTTCTCAATATATTATACTGGGATTTAGAGGGGTCATCGTTTCACGACTTGTTATCGTGATGAAAATAAATAAATAAATATAAATAAATAAATATAAATAAATAAAAACATCAATAAATAAATAAACAAACACAAATAATTAAATACATAAATACATAAATAAATAAATGATAAACGGTGATATTTAAAGCGGAAAGTGCAGCCCTAACAATGATTTTATTAAGTTTCGTTTTACTGTTCGCGTCCGGTATTCAGAAGGTAGAATTGATTACACATTATTTCTAATCATGGGCCACCATGTCACAAAAGACGGGCCATAAATAAATTATAAACAAAGCAAAACATGAAAATATTCTAAAATATAAAATGCTCGATTCTGATTTGTCAAACAACAACATCAACTACTAACACATACACACACACAAACAGGCCAGTTGCAGCATAATGCGGCGAATTATCAAGGCCCTGAATAGTACACAATAAAGTGATAAATCAAAGCATTGACCGCACTGGTGGGTCAATTGTTTCTGAGCTGGGAAAATTGTCTTGAGTGGAGAATTAGGCTGTTTAATGTGACACATTATGGAAACATGTCCGTGTGAAATAATGGCGTCCAACACGGTGTCAGAAGTGAAAATCTTTAGGTAAAATGATAACATGTTTCTTATTTCTGCTTTCAACATATTGTTGGTGCCCGTAAGAACCGCCTCGTGGTCAACACATATTGTTGGTGCTCGTTAGAACCGCCTCTACGAGGCGGCTCGTTAGAACCGCCTCGTAGTAGAGACGGTTCTAACGAATACCCACAATCTATGTTTTTGAGCAAAATAAGGCAGATAATGTATACCCCGTAAGCCCCACTATTCTCTATATAAAGTAAAGTATAGAGGGTGTTCATTTCTCGGACTTGTTCACGTGATGTCAACCCTTAAATTCCATTTTTGTATGCAAACAGTGAGTTATGAGGCAAATGATCTGTTTTTGAGTATACTGCTTGCCATTGTCCCAGCACATAAGTTGAGTCAATGTTCTTTACACAGCATTTTGACGCCACAATGACAAGAAGCTGTCAGTCTTTTCTTATTTTTTTTTAAAACAAATGTGCTTTTTAGGTCTTCATGAAGTCTCAAAATATCTTTCATCATAGTTCCCACCAACATATTGTATTTATAATGATACAGTAATTTCCGGAAAATGCCATATATTTGCACCAGAAAAAAGGTCAATTTTAGTGTTTGTCTCACTTCTGTCATCATAAAGTGTCAATGCGCTAAAAAGGCATTCTTACGAATCTCCAAAACGGTTATTTTCTGATGAAAATCAAGGTTGAGGAGGGCATACTGTTTTGGTGCGGATCCCGGTTGCGCTGGTGTGGCCTGTTTGAAGTGCTATATCTCCTGAACCTATGGATGGATTCTGACAAAACTTGCATGGTTACATCACTAAGTCATTACATGTACGTTGTGATGACCTTGACTTAATTTTCAAGGGCACTGCATCCCCTCCTTCATCCCAACAGTCAATTTTGGCCAAAATGGCTTTTCTGCTTTCTATCTCATGAACGAATTGATTAATTTTGGTCAAACTTGGTGCAATATATCAATACGACAGAACGCAGATTGGATTAGATTTTGGTGGCATTGGCCTTATTTCAAGGGCACGGGCCCAAAGACTGGGAATTTTGACTTGTCTGCACTCTATATATGAACGAATGGTGAAATTTGGTCAAACATTGTACAGTATATTATTGCAACCAATCAAAGATTTAATTAGATATTGGTGACCATGACCTTTTTTTCAAGGACACAGCCCCTAAAGACTGAAAATTTTGGCTTGACTACATCCTATCTAATGAACAAATCAAACTTGGTACAATATTTTATTGCAACATACATTTGTGCCAAAGATTTTATTAGACGTTTGTGACCTTGACCTTATTTTCAAGGTCATCGGCTCCCGAAATCTGTCCATTGTGGGCCATTTAAGAATTGATAAATGTTGGTCAAACATGGTACATTTAGAATGGTAGCCGTTTTTCAGAAAGTGGCTAAAATCACTTTCGTTTTACTCTTAGTATAACAGTAATTTTATTTAAGATAATTGAACATAAATGTATTTGGCATCAGAAAATTACAGGTGTCATTCCCGGACCACAGGCGTAAAGGCGTATGGCGTCGAATAATGATGATGTCCGAAAATGTAATGAAAACCATACAGAAAAGTGATGACCATGTTATGTTACTAATTCTATACTCTGACCTTTTACGACAAAAGAGGTGTCAAAGAAATGATAAATCACATATTCTTAAGGCAGGTTGTACGTTTTGCATAGGAAAACGGTAACCGGAAGTACGAATCCTTCAGCTATGGAGAACGCAGAAACGCTTAGTGATACTTGCCTTTATTAATATGTAACCCTTACTTACGGTCTTCATTTTTTCAAATTTGTCCGTAAATTGCAGGAATGCCACATTTTTAATCAATCTTTTGAGATTTATGACGGTAAGAAAACTATAGTATACATTTTCTTCTCGTTAATTAAGGAGGATGTGAAGGACCACCAACTGCAATAATAATGGCAATGCAGCACAAATTTAAATTATATACTATGGATCGAAATGGAAGAGAAAACGCTGTTTTCTTTTTAAACATGGACATACATTGAATACAATATAGTACATACAGAAGCCTGTTAAGGCCATACATCTTCCGTTGCAACGATATATGGCGAATTTTTCAGTTTATTAATGTATTGTAATGTTAACTCCTACTGTGTTTTGTACTACCTTATCATGCTTATTATATACAAAAACCTCTTCATTAATTGATTGTGATACATAAAAGGATGTTACGGTCCTAGGTCTGGCCGACCAGCATGCATATGCAGAGTTCATCGTTCGAACGATCGACACGCAAGCACCACTTAACAATACAGGGTGGCAGTTTTCAAGTGGGTATTTATATATGAGAAATCTTTGTCCAATAAAAATAATAATTTACATATATTTCTTAAATATGTCAAGGCTATCATATACACGCTTTCTATATAAAGCTGTATGTAAGATGTTTTCTATTCATTTATCACCGTTGAAAACGTATTGTATATTTACATTACAATATTGCTGATCTTATTGCCATATGTATCCAAGATGTACAATGTATTAAATACAAGTATCAGAAAGTTTTCTCTTTGGATGTAATTCATATGATTTTTACGTATCTGCATGTATAAACAGTTCATCTTAAGCTAATTTGAAAATGTGTTTATTCCACTAATGATGTTTTATTATCCACAATAGTTATATACAGACATTTTAAATACTTATGAGAGTTGAATAATTAATTCTAAAATACATGTACATGTACAATGAGCAAAGAATATACTTCATACAAACTTCGCAAAATTGAATAATTCGCAATGAAGTCAATTGCTTACTCAAATTACAATGTATTATTTTACAAATATTTATTTACAAATATACCTTGTGTTTTATCACAGTTGGATATCTAATGTTTTGAAAGTACAAACTGTCCTTGTTGCAATTATATTTATTGCACAGAGAATATTATCGAATGCATCTTGAAAATTAATGTACAGATATTTCATATACTTTATTTATTACAGTTGAATATGTATTGCTTATATTCATTGGCTGTCTAGGCACAATACAGAAATTCCAATCCGTTTGTTACATGTATATGTCGGAATCAGTTTCAGTTTCTATTTAAACATATTTACATGTAAAAGGAAGGCATTTTTTTCTCAGTTTTACCGCACGTATGGTTGTCGACCGAATCATAGTAGATAGCTATGCTGGACTCTTTGATTACACGGCGGTGGACAATAACGGCTTCGGCATAAATCTTGGCTGAGGTCTGATGCTGTCTGTCGCTGGGCCCATCGTGATTTAACAAATGATTTTCTTTAGCTCTGATCAAGTGTAGGGGGGGGGGGGGGGGGGGAATCGGCTAGCAGCCCTCATCTTTGCTTCATCTCAGAGTTTGAATTTGATTTTATGTCTCTGTGACGATGCATTGATTGAGCTAGGAAATCATTATGCAAACCGAATATTTAATGTTTATTGTTGGGAACAAGATCAAAAGCTATGGTACCATTAGAAAGGTCTTTTAACAAGGAATGCACATGTGAAATATAAAAGCCATATCAGTTACCATTCAAACGTTATGCCCAAACAAACAAACAAACAGACAGACCCAAAACTATATGCCCGTGAATCTTTGATTCCGAAAGATTATCGGGCATAAAAACGGTTTCAAGGGTCTCAATGTCTAGCATTTCTACTGTTTATTTAATAGAATTAGTGTGAAATAGCAAACTAATTGTTCACGTGCTATAAGTAAGTGCACTGTGAATTATCTATGGCTTGATATGACGTCAGAGATTTATTGGCACATAGCTCGCTTACACCCGGGGTGCAGTTCTGACACCTGCTAGGATCATGTAAGGCGGGTATTCTTATTTATGAAAATGTAAAAAAATACTGTTATACCGAAAGTAAAACGAAAATGAAAATTTTCCTTAGGGCTACCATTAGTCACAACCTATTAAACTTGTTTAGAGTCCAATGATCTTAACTCTTTTTAACGACAGTTTTCTTGAGGTCACAGGCTCCTGAAAGCTGTCAGGTTTGGACAAAAATGCCTTTCTGCACCTTTACCTAGTTATAAAAGGTGACCTAGCCTAGTTATAAAAGTCAAGTCAGTGTTATATTTATGGTTTGGGGATATTGTTTATACCCCAAATATATACTAAAGGTTGTGAGTAATCGTAAGAACTGCCTCATTGAGGCGGTTCTAACGAGTACCCACAACCTGCACCTTCGAGCCCTGTAACCAAAGTTTCCTTTGTATAAAGCGGGGTTTGGAAGGGGATTCATTTCACGGACTTTGCCGAAACTAGCTAGTCTGGCACAGAAAACATGTACACTCCATATTTTCCAATTATGTGGTGTATTCCTTGCTTCCAAAGGATAACCCTTTCTAGAACATATTTAACTCACAACAGCTGCTGTCTGGGAGTATGTGGCGGCCGTGAAAAGTCTCCCTACCCTACATCATAGTGTAGTATATATTTTTGGCTCATTGATTCCATTGTTTAATTTTCAAAATATTTTAGGGTCACTGATGAGGCCTAATTGGCCGAAACTAGCTGGTCTAGCCCAGAAAACATGCACAGTCCATATTTTCCAGTTCTGTGGTGTATTCCTTGCTTCTAAAGGATAATCCTTTTATAGAACATTGTTATCGTGTTGCACAGACCCTGCTCAGATATCACAGTCTGTTTCAAACTGTCTATTACTGTCTCAGATTTCAGACGTTAGGCATCAATGTGTTTTCCATGCTCAGTAACTTGAAACGCATTGTAGTCGCCTTTAATTATACATTTCGGAAACACGTTGCATGTAACTGTATAAACCAGGATTAGGGTAATTTAAAACTTCCGTTTGCTTTCTTTATTATATTCTAAAGTTTCTGTTTCCATCAGCATACAATAACAACATATCGGGTATCTCACATTTCCAAAATGGCTACTTTTCTGATGAAAATTTGTGATATTTTCTTATTTATACCGCAAAACATAGATTGTGGGTGCTCGTTAGAACCGCCTCATTGAGGCGGTTCTAACGAGTACCCACAACCTATGTCTTGGAGCAGAAATAAGGAAAATAATGTATACCCCCGTAAACTCCAGTTTTCTCTATATAGAGTGGGGTTTAGGGGGTTGTTCATTTCACGGACTTGTTCACGTGATGGAAAAGGTTATTGTGTATCTTCTGTTGAAAAACTGGCGTCCTTTAATTGTCTGGGCCCAGTTTTTCAAAATCAACAATGTATCGTTACAATTTAGTACGAGGACGAGTCAATAATAATAAAAAAAACAGCCTTATTTCTGGGTGATATCGATCTCTTCTTTTTCGATGTAATTGCCCTCTAGAATGATACACTTGTACCAACGCTGTCCCAGTGCCATCCGCCATGAATTGTAGAAGCCAGACTCCTTGTCTCCGATCCGCGACGACTTCTTCGTTGGACCGGAAAGGACGTCCACGGATATCCTTTTTCAAGTTTGCGAATAGAAAATAGTCACCAGGAGCTAAGTCCGGAGAATAGGCAGGGTGCGTATTAGCTCGTGTTCATTCCGCTCAATAGCATTCATTGCAATTTTGCAAGTGTGGACTCTTCCATTGCCCTGTTGGAGCAGAATCCCTTTGGAAAGTTTACCTTGGCGTTTTTCACGGTTGGTCGTGCAAATTCGCATAATACGCGACTGTTATTGTACTTTTCTTTGCTAGAAGTCCAACATAATAACGCCTTGTCGGCCCCGCCCATCGGGGCTTGAAGAAGTAGATGGGCTGCATAATGCTTCCACGCAGAGCTGAAACCGACCCACACCTTCCTTTGACCTAAACCGCTTCAACAATACACTGCATACTGATGGTCTGGTCGCTAAGGTATTTTTGGACCCAACCGGCTGTTAGCGTGTGCATTCCCAAGCGACCATGTAAAATTGTTGAAACGCTACCATGTGAAATGAGTCATGCATTCGCTATTTCTTCCACCTTGTCGTCCCCGTGCATCGGGGCTTGAAGAAGTAGATGGGCTGCATGATGCTTCCTAGCAGAGCTGAAACCAACCCACACATTCCTTTGACCTAAACCGCTTCAACAATACACTGCATACTGATGCTCTGGTCGCTAAGGTATTTTCGGACCCAACGGGCTGTTAGCGTGCGCATTCCCAAGCGATCATGTCAAATTGTTGAAATGTTACCATGTGAAATGAGTCATGCATTCGCTATTTCTTCCACCTTAATTTGCCTATCAGATAACACCAGATCCTGTACTGGCGTCCAGACCAGGTTTCGACTTCTAAAGGCGTTCTACCGCGTTTGAATTCCCAACCATGAATTTAACTTGTGCATACGATGGTGCAGAAGACCCATAAACATTGGTCATTTCGCACTGTATTTCCTGACCTGTTTTCCCTTTCAAATACAAGTACCGAATTACAGCACGGTACACAACTTTCGACGAAAAGCTTGCTTTTGCATGTTTGATGTTCGATATCATATGGGCCCCGTCAAGCGATTTTGGTACTTATCGCCTATGCGAGTAGCGAAGGTTCAGGCGAGTCTGCGCATCCGCGCAGTCTCGCCAGAACCTTCGCTGCTCGCTCATACAAGCAGTGAATCAAGAGGAACCTTCAGACAGAAAGCCATATCCCTGGCCCCTCTGAATGGCTGGGCATGCGCAGTTAAAATTTGTCATGACGGAATGCTCGAAGACACAAATTCGCTTGGCGGGGCTCATATGAGTGAATGACACGATAAGGGTGCAGTTTTGCCCTAATGCCTAAAACATGTATTGAAACGAGCTATGAAAATCTTGTTTGTCTCGGTCAATTGGAAATGAGGCTGATCACTTATTGACGTGCCCTCGAACTTATAACCTATTCACCTTATTTGCATTATCTGCTGGTTCCTAGTCTGAAGGTTATTAGTGTTGGAAAAACAGGTAACCAGACCCCCCTGACCTTGAAAGGTCAGGGGTGTCTGGTTAACTGTTTTTCCAATATTGACAATGTGCAAGCTGGGAGCCAGCAAATAATGCAAATATGGTGAATACGCTTGCTAATGGTTTCGGGAAATGTGAGTATAAGGTATTGCACTGGCCCAAACAACAAACAGTGCAGATCCAGATCAGATGGATTCTTAATATATTAATACAATAAAATAAAAGATAAGAAGCCATCTGTTCAGAATCTACACTGTCATTCAGGTTGCAAATTTGAACGAATGCATTATGCCAAGTGATTTGATTGGCTGGTAGTCAGAAATTGGCGTGACCAATCTAATTTATTCAGCAAGACAAGAGTTAAACTAAAGACGCTTTGAACAACTAGACTCGGACGGCTCGGTCAGAATGGACTAGTTAACCGTTTACAAGAGTTTTGCCTGCCAAGGATAAGTTTAGTTATGGAGGCTGTTGACTTGGCTAAAATTAAGGACCGACGTTCGGAGACCGAGCGGCTAATTCGTATGCAGTCACATCTGGATCACACCAGAGAAAAGAAGAAAAATTCGCAAAAGAAATAAGATTCATGCAAAGGCAAAAATGGCTGGAAGAGGTAAACTCAGGACAAAATTTGAAAACTTGAGACGTGAGATCAAGACGGATATAAAATCAGCATGATTTGTATGTGAATAACTTGGTAGGTAATGTAAAGGAAAACCCAAGAGACTTCTACAAATATATGAATAGCCAGAAGAAAGACAGGCACGGTATCCCACTCCTAATTAAACGAGGAGGAAACGGGGTCGCCGAATCAGACTCTGAAAGGGCAGAGGAACTAGTTGGTCAATTCAGTGATGCGTTTAATAAAACTGAGTTCACGGAGGTTGCATTGACTACAAGATCGGCCCCATTCATGGATAATATAGTTGTGTCATCGGCAGGAGTGACCAAACTGCTTAAAGGCTTAAACCCTACTAAAGCTTTAGGACCCGATGAACTACATCCTAGAGTCCTGAAAGAAACTAGCAGTAGAGTTAGGTCCAGTTTATGCTCACCTGTTTCAGCAGCCTCCTGATATGGGTGAAATCCCAAAAGAATGGCTCCTAGCGAACATTTACCCACTCTTCATAATAGGAGATAGGGCTCTAGCCCGTTATTATCGCCCCGTGTCTCTGACTTGTGGTTTGTGTAAATTGCTTGAACATATATTATGCTCAAACATCATGGCCCACTTGGATGGACATAAACTTCTTTCAGACAGACAGCATGCATTTAGGAAAATGCATAGTTGTGAAACTCAGTTGAGCAAAGTTATTAATGATTTGGCAAAAATCTTGGACAAAGGAGTGGGGGGGGGGGGGGCAGGTAGACTCATTTATTGTGGTTTTCGAGAAGGCTTTTGACACCCAATAATATTATGCTGATAACTAGGACGAGAACAAATAAAATTGAGGCTTCTTACACCTTAGAGGGAACAGTCCTCGAGAACGTGGATTCCATTAAATACCTTGGAGTGACACTCACCCATGATCTGAGATGGAATACACATATTAGCAACATGTGTACAGAAGCAAAAAGAACGCTTGGTTTCCTGAGGCGAAATATTCATCAGTGTCCTCAGGATGTAAAAGAGGCAGCATATAAAGGACTTGTTCGCCCAATCTTAGAATATGGTATTTGTATCTGGGACCCCAGCGGAGTGGTCCTTAATGGAGAAATTGAAAAAGTTCAGAATAGAGCTGCTAGATTTGTAGCAAGCAATTACTGCTTTGAAACTGGGAGCATGACTGGAATACTAGGAAAATTAAGATGGGAGTCTCTCTCAAAAAAAGAAGAAAAGACAGTAGGCTTATACTTTTATACAAAGGTCTAAAGGGTGCTGCCAGCATCCCAACAGATGACCTTTTTCCTCCAGCTTGGCACTGAAATCATCATTCATTGGCGTTTCAGACCCTTGCTGCAAGAGCTGACATTTATAAAGAATCATTCTTCCCCCGAACCATTAGAGATTGGAATGCCCTTCCCGATTCGATTATTTCAACGGCTGAAGGTGCTGAGGATTGTGTAGCTAAGTTTACCTCTTTGGTGAGAGCTAGGGACTAATTTCCCATCACAGTTCCTGGGGTATGAATGTCATTTGACGTGTCACCAGTAACAATTCTGATTCTGATATGTTTGCTGAGGAATAATCACCCTAAAAGTCAAACATGTGCAGCCTCTAGCTATACGTTGTGAAGCCCTGAAATACCAAGCGATTGTCATAAAACACTCCAACACGAGTCAACGAATGCGCAATGTGTGATTTCAAAAAGTGAGATCAACAAAAATCAACACCGATTGTAGAATATTCATGTAGCGTATATCTTTATAAACCGCTCTTTTTACGGCGTAGCCGTTATGGTTTTGCTTTTGTCCTACATTTTTCGTGATTCCATTGGTCAATAAAACCACATGTCCAAGGAGATGACCATTTCATTGGTCAATGATTTGCATAAATAAATCTACTCAAAAATACGACAGTTTACTGAAGTTTTAACCTAGGAAATGTTTCGTTTTTTATGTGAGACATGAATGAAAAATATATACAGTTTCGGCTTGCTCACCGTCTTGTCCTTTGATGACCATACGTCGTATGTATAATTGTGTTTCTAGTGAATTCTGTAACTGCTGTGGTGAATAGCTATTTTGACCTAATTTCACGTGGTTGGTCTATATAGCGAAAGGAACCATTTCGCGAAAGGAAGGTTCCTTTCGCGAAAGGAAGAATTTTCTGCGAAAGGAATTGTTTGTTTGATTTGAGGTTTAACGTCCCCATCAACACTGTGTAGGTCATTTTGGAGACGTTGCTTCCAAGTTTGTGGGACTTTTACCCGACATTGAGATGAAATGACACCCCAAGCCCTGTTGCCCAATGAAACCAATAAAGAGATATAGCATGACAAAAACATGTAATAATCGCATTACAAATTGACAGATGTTTAATTTACAATATATGCTAAATAAAAGTTGCAGTGTATCATTTGTCTTCAGCATACTTTATGCCCTCCATTTTAACACAAAATGGACATTTTCGAATATCATTAATGTTATATAAATTCTGAAAAGGAATACGTGTAATTTGAGTTTTAATTAGGTGCACATAAGATCAAGTTTCCGTCCGTTTGTCTGCTCGTCCGTTTGTTCGTCCGCCTATGCGTTTACGTTCACCATAGCGACAACCCTAAATGTTAACCCTAGAATTTGTGTTCAAAAACAGTAAATGATAACGTTTTCTTATTTGTTGTGCATATACTTGAGATCATATGCTCTTGAAATGAGGTCATGTTTTTAACATTGACCTTTTACATTGACCTTAGCTCAAACAGGCGGGACACCGCCCTCTGCAAAGCTATTTTTCCTCGCGTGAAATCTGAATTGTTTGAATACAGTAAACCAGTTCATAGCTAGACAATTGTTGCTGTCACTATTGTAGCTCATATTGCACGACCCGCACAAAAAGCGACCGACTGATTGATTTTCTAAGAGTGCCCTAAAATCACCGTGTCATTCTCTCAGTCTGTCTGTCCGTCCGTAACCCGTTTGTGAAAATTGGTGATAGTGACTTAACCGCTTGGAATATTTAAACAATTTTTGGCATACTGATAGATATCAATGAGATCTAACCAATAAACTTACAAAATATTACATTCCATTTAGTATAGCCTCGCCGAGGCGAAAAATGGGAAAATTTTCGAACTGCTTCTCCTCGGAAACCGTTGGGCCGATTAAGGTCAAATTTCATATGGAGCCTCTATGGGATGGGGGAAACCAAACTTTGCTCATGGGGTCCAGGTCACATGACCCAAATGGCCGCCAAGCCATATATGGTCTGTCTGTCTGTCCGTCCGTAACCCGTTTGTGAAAATTGGTGATAGTGACTTAACCGCTTGGAATATTTAAACAATTTTTGGCATACTGATAGTATCAATGAGGTCTAACCAATGAACTTGCGAAATATTACATTCCATTTAGTATAGCCTCGCCGAGGTGAAAATTTTCGAACTGCTTCTCCTCGGAAACCGTTGGGCCGATTAAGGTCAAATTTCATATGGAGCCTCTATGGGATGGAGGAAACCAAAATTTGCTCATGGGATCCAGGTCACATGACCAAAATGGCCGCCAAGCCATATATGGTAAAAACCCTTCAAAATAGTCTTCTCCAGAACCACTAGGCAGATTTCCACGAAACTTGATAAATAACATCTGGGACGTAGGCCCATTATAAATTGCTAAAATGGTGACCCTGGGTTGACCTTGACCTTCTTTGTGCCTAGGTCAAACTTTGACACATATGCTTTTGTATTGGAAAAGTGAGAATTAATTTTATCCTGCAAACGATTCAGAATACAGTACTAAAGTATTAGTTATATTTTTGCTCCTTACAATAAGGCGCATTTATTGGGGGAACCGTTTTAGGTCCAGGTCACATGACCAAAATTGCCGCCATACCCATATATGGTAACACTCATAAAGCTAAAAGCATCCGGCGGGTCGTGCACTTCAGCTGAAGCACTGGTTTCTAAACAACCTTCCAATTAAATCTACGCCGCATATCTTTTTTAAAGATATCTCTTGTTACAGATAAAATGGATTCGGCGCGCAGAGCTGAAACCCGTTCTGGTAAAACCGCTCTAAAAAAAGTGGTACGAGTCGGACTGTCCTTAAACCCTTGCGGTTTCTTTCGGTGGTTGGGCTAGAGATGTCATCACATCTCAATGTCGGGGAAAACCCCCGCAAAATCGTCTCCAAAATAACCTAAATAGTATTGACGTCGCACATGTGACACGAACCAGGCTCGAACCCAAAGCGGCGAGAGAACTTGTGATTAAGAGTCAGCGCTCATACCCACAAAGCAAACGAGTCATCGATGTTTGTGCCAAAGACGTTTTACTGTAGCACAAAACGCTTTACGATAACATGCCCATTCTTTCAGATGTGCAAAACTGTTAGTTTTCTGATGAAAATTTGTGATAGAATTCTTATTCATACAGGAAACATAGGTTGTAGGAGCTTGATAGAACCGCCTCATCGAGGGTTTATAACATATCCCACAAGCTATGTCTTGCAGCAGAAATAATAAAAATAATGAATACTCCCATAAACCCCAGTTTCCTCTATATAAAGTGTTGTTTACGGGTATGTACATTTCACGGACTTTTTACCTCGACAGAAAGATAATGTTGTATGTTGGAAGACATTGTTTGACTTGTTGTGGTTCGCTTCATATTGTAGATCTCGGATGTTGCCAAGTTTTATTTCTAATTACAGAGATGGAGTATATAGTAAGGCTTGTAACTTACGTTCCCGGGAGGACGTACGTCAACACGCCATATGTGCCCGGCACATTCATCAATGTTGGCAAGTTCTTGGGCAGACTTCACAAGGCTACAGAGGTAAGAAACTACTGTACTAGCTACAGTGGAACTTCAATGGCTCGAACACCTTTGGGACCTAGAAAATCTGTTCGAAACAGGGGTAGTTCGAGCCACTGAGGGTTACTGTCAGGAGGCATTACAAAAAATACTTTTGGACATCTTTTCGGTGTTTTATAATGAAAATGTATGCTGTGTGTACTCATTAGAATCGCCTCATCGAGGCGATTCTAATGAGTACACACAGCATACATTTGCACGATAAAAGGTTAAAATCTCCTAATATATTCCCACTTTTTCTAATGTAGAGGATTTCCCTAGGGGCTCAAGAATGAGTTCGGCTCAGCCATGGTAAACGAGCCATCGGTGGTCGAGCCATCGAAGTTCAACTGTATAATGTACTAGCTATAAATTGGGCAAATAAAAAAAACATCAGATTAGTCTTCACTGACCAGAAATATTAATGGGCCATTTTTGGGTCATCAATACGAAACACGCCTATACAAATAAATTGCCACCTTTATCGCCGAAAAATTAAAATTTTAAGATGAAAAATCGTGATATTTGTCTTATTTCTGCTCAAAATATATATTGTGGGCACTCGTGGGTTCTAACGAGTACCCACAATCTATAGTTTAGAGCAGAAATAAGAAAAATAAGGTTTACCCCCGGAAACCCCAGTTTTCCTATATCAAAAATGGGGTTCAAGGGGGTCAAAATTATATAGGCGTGTTTTCGTGATGTTTGGGCCCCAAGCGTCCAACGGTCGAAAAGTAAAACTCTTCAAACCTTATAGATCCGCAGACTGACATTGAGCTACACAGGTTCGATATAATAAGAGCCCCGCCAAGCGAATTTGTGTCTACGAGCATTCCGTCATGACAAATTTTAACTGCGCATGCCTAGCCATTCAGAGGGGCCAGGGATATGGTTTTCTGTCTGAAGGTTCCTCTTAATTCAGTGCATGTATGAGCGAGCAGCGAAGGTTCTGGCGAGACTGCGCGGATGCGCAGGCTCGCCTGAACCTTCGCTGCTCGCACAGGCGATAAGTACCAAAATCGCTTGACGGGGCCCATAATATGTACACATAATCAGTGTTTAAGATCATTTAAGGGGATGGACACATACTTAGGGGAGACAACTCTCAAAATTTCATTTTAATCCCTTATTCACAGAGGTTTACGCTTGAAGGTTTGAATTTGCTTCTGTGGAGCAGTCTTAATATGAGATACATGTAAGAACTCATTTTTGTTTAAGTTTAGTTTTAATTTGAATTTTTTTTATTTATATTCTTGGGGTGGGAGTGGGGGCGAGAGGGGGTTGTGATAAAGGATGTAAAATGTTGTCGTACGAATGACAAAAAAATGTCAAAGTTTAAACTAATTTTTGCAATTTGCGAACATCAATCCGCACAGTCTGATAAGCACATTTTATCTTCGCTGCTTGGATAGGATAGTTCAATATTTTTACTTTTTTATTTCTTAACTTACAAACGCTCCCCGCCCATAGGGGATTGAAGAAATATATGGACTGCATGATGCTTCCACGCAGAGCTGAATCCGGCCCGCTCACTAGTACTGGTAAACCGCTTAGAGGATCTAAGCCTGTCCAGGAACCGCAGTGCGAGGCGGACCGTCCATGCTAATAAACCCTATTGGTTTCATTGGAGGACAGGCCTTGAGATGTCATTTCATCTCAATGTCGGGTAAAAGTCCCATAAAATTGGAAGCAACGTCTCCAAAATGACCTTTACAGTGTTGACGGGGACGTTAAACCCCAAATCAAACAAAATTAATTTACAAAACTAACGTAATGACCCTCAGTATTTGGACAGGCAGACAGACCTAATCAAACAGTGCAGACCCAGATTAGACTGCAAACTGATTCTGAAGGAGCAGTCTGCTCAGGGTCTACACTGTTTGCAATTCCATTGACACTTTTGGGACTCCTTGCTTGATCGCGAAACATTTTATTTCTTTTTTTTTTAATTTCAGCAGAATTACATAAAGTCCTCAAGTTGTCCGAATTTTTGGATTTTTTACGGTATTAATAGCCTGTGTAGCTGAGCAGTCCGGTTTATATCTTGCCTGGTCGTAAATAACAGGTTTTCTCTGGGTGGTACTCATTATTAGATGCACCCTCTTTACTGTTGTCCTGCTGAATAAATTATTTTTTCACACATTACGATAACACACCCGTGTGACATAATTCATTGTTTAACATCTCCTAAATGGCTACTTTTCTGATGAAAATTCATGATATTTTTCTTATAAATACTGCAAACCTAAGTAAGTAAGTAAGTAAGTAAGTAATTACTTTATTTACCGAGGGTTACTCAGTTGGCCGGAACCAATCTTCCCTGAGGCCCTCCAACATGAATACATAATACATACGGACATACAAAATGAAATAATACAATGAAAAACATTATTAATGAAGCAATAGTGATCTATAGAAAATGAAAACTCAGGAGAAATGCTAATTTGAGAATAATTTGAAAATGTTATTGTGCAAATTAATTCAACATACTATACGTATAATGTGAAATGGCGATGGAGGTCATCACAATAAAAGTCTTAAGAATCATGATCACCTTTCATCCATGTTATGCATCTTCTTGTAAATGATTCTATCGTATTTGAATTTTTGATATCCAGAGGAATACTGTTCCAAACAAGAGCACCGGAATACGAAATACTACTTTTGAAAAGGTTATTTTTCGGTTTAGGTATCAGCATGTTCTTGTTAGCTACCGATCGTAAATTCAGTTGAGAATTTTCCGAGCTTGTTTCGTTCATGCGCATTTGAAATAAATCTACCAAATAAATTGGTGCAGTGTTAGTTGCTATTTTGTACATTAACTTTGCTTTGTTCATAAAAACCATTTCTTCAAAAGATAGCATATTTAATTGATTTCTGGCATTATCCAAAGTTGAATAGTCTTTTCCAAGAATGGTTTTACAGGCTCTCCTTTGTAGTTTTTCCATTAGTTGAATATTATAATTGGAAGAATTACCCCATACCACACAACAATACTCTAAATGAGGTTTGATATATGCATTATAAAATAGCAGCCTGTGCTCTACACTTAGAAATGACCGAATTTGATATAAAAGCCATAAATATGATGATATCTTACTAGAAACATGCTTAAAATGGTTGTTCCAAATCAGATTTTCGTCAAAATGAACACCTAAGATTTTTTCATTACTAGTCATTTGTAAATTTAACCCATTTAGTGCCAGTGACAATGAATTATCTGTTAATGTGTTTCGTTTTTGTCTACTCATGATAAACATTAGATGAGTTTTCTCAAGATTGATAATCATGCCATTTTCTAGACACCACATTTTAAGAGCATCTAATGCTTGTTGAAGTTTCATTTCAAGTCATGCCTTGTCTTTCTCGTTACAGTGAATCGTCGTGTCGTCTGCATATAAATCTACCGATACATTTGCATGTTTTAAAGTCAATGGCAAATCATTAATAAACATTAAGAATAAAAGGGGTCCTAAAATAGACCCCTGGGGTACTCCATAAAGTACGTCATCACTTTTAGAGCTATTTCCATTTATAACTACCTGTTGACTACGATTTGTTAAATACGATTTAAACCAAGATAAACATAAATTGTCTAACTTATAAAGGCGAAGTTTTTCAAGAAGGAGTTTATGATCAACTAAATCGAACGCTTTGCGAAAGTCGACCAAAACGCATCCAACTAATTCACCTTCGTTGAGTGCACGTAGCCAGGAATCTGCAAGTGCTGTCAAAGCCGTTTCAGTTGAATGACAGGACCTGAAACCGCTCTGTCTTTGATGCAGCAAATCATGCTGGTTTAGATACTTCATAAGATTTTTGTTTACCCATTTTTCAATAATTTTGGATAAAGTGGGCAATATGGATATTGGTCTGTAGTTGTTTACATCCTGTTTCGAACCTGTCTTAAATATGGGATTCACTTTGCCTTGTTTCCATAAAGAAGGAAATTTACACGTCGTTAAACTTTTGATTATAATATATGTTAGGCCTGGTGCTAGAATTTGTGGTGCTATTTTAAGCAACCTTGGTCCTATACAGTCCAGTCCTGTTGCTTTTGTTACATCTAGCGTTGACAAATATTTACAAACAAATGAACAACTTGTTAGTGGGATATCAAAACGTACATCTCTGCTTAGCTTAGAGTTAATATGATGTTTTAATTCTTCGAAGTCAGAATGTTTTAATGGCTCCCTTAAATTTGCTGCGATATTCACGAAAAATTCGTTAAAAATGTTTGCTATATCTTGATCATTTGAAATTATCTTATCATCAGCTTTAATTTTGATATCATCTTTTACGTTTTCTTTTTTGCTTGTTCCAAATTGTCTAAATATTTTCCATATTGAACGAGGGTCATCCTTGCCTTCTTCTATCTTTTTTTTTGTACACTTCATTTTTTGCTTCATCTATCATACTGGAGACTTTGTTTCTTATATATTTATATTCATCCATTTTTCCATTAATCTTGTATTTATTTCTTTGTTTCATGCAATCTAAAATCTCAGGTGTTAACCATTCTGGTTGATACTTTCTTTTTATTCTGTGGGATTTCATTGGTGCATGCTTATTGACTATTTCTAAAAACATTGAATTCCAGACATCAACGACTTCATCTATATTATCAAATCTTTCAACCGTTTCCCATGGGACTTCTTGTAAATCTGACTTAAACGCATTTTCATCAAAATGTTTGAAAGAGCGGTAGGTTATTGTCTGGTGTGTATTAGTTTTTATGCAATTATTCAGTTTTCTACTTCCAAAAATAGCATAATGGTCGCTTATTGTAGTTTGACAAACATGTGCTTTTGAAATGTTTTCGACAGCATTTGTGTATATGTGATCTATTAAGGTGTTTGATGTTTCTGGTACTCTAGTCGGATCACAGATTAACTGACTTAGCCCCAAAGAAGTTGTAAAGTTTTCCCATTCTATATCAACATGATCTGGAAGTAAATTCTTATTAAAATCTCCTAATAAAATAAATTCTTTGCCTTCCTGTGAAACTATATCGATAAATTTTTCAAAACGATCATTGAACTCATTTTTTGAATTTGGTGGGCGATACATATTGCCTATTAAAAACGATTTACCTTTTCTGGTAAAATTTCCAACCAAATGCATGAAATATCATTAGTTTCTAGATCAATTCTCCTTTTAACATTCAAACCATTTCTCACATACACAATGATACCTCCACCGCCATTTGACATATTATCTTTGCGAAATGGTTTCTGAAAACCGTCTACATAAAAACATTTGACATTTTATGATCTTTTAGTTTGCTTTCACTAATTCCAAAGACTTGCAATGACCTGTTTTCTGGTGCAGTCAATATAGCTTTCAGTTCTAAAAAATTTGTCATCTGCTTTCCACAAATGCCTTGAATATTTATATGTCCAAAATTGAATCCTTTTGAGATCAAGTTAAAGGATAAAGCATTATTACAGACATAACTCTGAGTATTTCGTAATCGATTACTATCATTCTTGTCATTAGATTCTGTCTTATCAGCACTATTAGATAAAGAATGGCTTCTTACATAAATGTCATTGTTGACTGGTAAATATGGTTGTGTATTTTCTGGATTATCACTTATAGAGCTTACTCGACTAATATTATCATCGATAGTCATGTCACTAATATCCCTGCAGGCGCATGAACATGTAAATGAGTTACAAACATCACAAATGTTTTCTAAAATTTGAAAATTATATTTAGTAGAAATTGATGCGCCTCCTGTTAGATTGGCAATAATGCCGAGTTACTATTTATTGTTCCAACAGTCCTTAGCAAGGTGTCCAATCATACGGCATGCAAAACATTCCCTCCTCGATCTACGGTATTGTCTCTTATTTCTCTCTTCGTTGTAATATCCCCCACCGGCATTTCCGTGCTGTCTATTCCTCGCAGCACGGGGTTCTAATTCACTGCTCCCGGAATTCCGATGTATCCCTTGGTCCGATTGTCTTCCTCCGTAACGAAACGCATTCCGTTTGTAAACGCAGTTCTCGAAGTCTGCCACTACATTTATCTTAGAGTTTATGGCATGGAGTAGTCGTTTTACACCTGCATTTGCGAGATGAATTCCGTCATTTGAATAGTAGCGTATCGTCGGACAGCCATATTGTCCATAAAAATAATCCTCTGTCGCTTGTATGAGGTAAACACCGTGATTTTGCCAGTACGTTGCAAGTCTCGATATGATGGAGTTGTATTCTTGAATGTCTGTGTCACCTCGTGGAACTATTTTGGAGATATAAAGATCGCAATCTTGGTTTCCCATTTTAATGAGACTGATCAATTGATCATACTTCTCCTCGAAAAGCTCTGTATCCGTGCGATTTGATGCGTCGTTCCCTCCTACCATCACAACAACAGAACTGAAGGACATCATATCATACATACTGATGTCTTCTATAATGTTACAAACTTGAGCTCCACTTTTAGAATGTTTTTGTATTCCTCTGACTAGACCTTTGGGATTTACCGAATTCAACAGTGAATCACCAATGAGTAATGTTTTTCTGTTTGTATTTCTAATCGGTTGTATTCGATTTCTGAAGTCAGCGCTGTTTAAAGATACTTCATCGCTTTCTGTGTGCCGCTGTATCCCGTTCCTGTTCAGTTGATGTTCATTCCTGCTAGTAGGTCGTTCATTTTGAATCGGACCGCTTCTGTTTGTATGTCTGTCAGTCTCGTTTGCTATTCCTTTGCTCCTGTTTGTATTCCCGTTTGAACGCCATACAATTCCGTTTGTATTTCTAGTATCCCTGTTTGTAGGTAGTTCATTCTTGTTTGCGGGACGTTCATACTGTTTTGTGGGATGTTCTTCTGTGTGACGAGATAGTTCACTCCTATTTGTAAGCTGTGTTTTCCTGCTAGATTGTTGATTGTCATTATTTTCCGGTCTACTCTTCACTCGCACTGGTATATGGTTCCCCACTGGCATATTGTCTTCTGTATTATTGTCATGATATAAGGTCTTTACGTGGGTCTGCGATGAATCGCCGTCCACATTGTGTGTTGTGCTGTTGTCGTATCCTTCGTCAATACTGATTGAATTGACTTGAGGGGAAATGATTACAGGTTGCGGTGTTACAACATCAGCATATGTCCGTATTGGTGTTTTTTTCTGTAATACTTACTAGAGTTGTCTTCATTTCTTGCAATTGTGATCCAACGCTGTTCATTATCGAGTTTTTAACATTGTGAAACAATGATTCCAAGTCTCGTATTTTGCGGAGTATTAACTTAAGCGTTTCTCCATCGGTCTCATCGTGGTTTGCTTCTTTTACTGTTCCTGTCTCCACTGGAATGGCATTTGATACTGACACGGGAATATTTTGGCTTTCTGTGCGAGACTCTGTCCTATTTGCTATATATGGTATGCATGTAAAAGACGGTGATTTGGCTTGTTGATACCTGGGCTCTTTGACGATTTCTTGTTCTGAACTTGGCTGCACATTCTCCGAACTTGGCATAGCTTGCTGAGCAATCAGCCCGTTCCCGATATTTTGTTGTGGTTCCGTCGGTATATTCTGGAAAAGTGGCTGTTGCTTTGTTGGTCCCCGGTCGTTCTCATGAATGAATGGTATCGGATCAATCTGACTGAAGGTCGAATGCTGAGGAACTAGTCCATAGGCCGCAGTTTCTGAACTTGACATTATATGCTCCGAACTCGGCATAGCTGGCTGAGCAATAAGCCCGTTCCCGATAGTTTGTTGCGGCTCAGACGGAATATACTGGCATAGTGGCTGTTGGAATGTTGGTCCCCGGTCGTTTTCGCGAATGAATGGTGTCAGATCAATCTGATTGAAGGTCGACTGCTGAGGAGCTAGTCCATAGGACGCTGTTTCAAACCCCGGCCCCGTTCTGAGCTGGTTACCAATCAAAACTCCCTCATTAATAATCTGAGTCTCTATTCCCGGCTGTGTCGGAAGATACGTGAAAATGGACTGTTGTCCGTTCCCTTCATTGACGAATAAGGGATCTGTCCTCGTGAATATAGGGGTACATAAGATAGGCTGTTGGGTATTTGTTCCACTAATACCGGGATGATCTGATCTAGGGGCCAGTGGCGTACTGGTGAAGACTGGCTGAGTAGAACAGGATTGTTCTTGAGTCGCCGAAACATGATTTCCTGCTAATGCTTGTTCGCGATGACTCACCTCTGTCCGAGACTCCATTTACTGACTGTCTGACATTTGGACATAATGTACGAACAGTACTCTATCTATTCTGGGGAACTGCTCATTCCGCCAAACTATCCTCCCGACGCCTGATATTACAACATTTCTGCAGTTATAGTCAATTTTAATGTCGCATCGCAGACTCTTTACATGCGTTGTGCAGCTAAAAACAGCCCTATTGTTTGAAGCGCAAGATTCCAGACGGTCCGAATAGTCGGCTTGAAATTTATCCCGGAAAGCCTCGAAGAATAAAATGGATACAAAAGTTATAGTTATATCAGTATCCCCTGTTGATGTTCTATAGAAGATGCCTTCAAAAGGATCGTCATGCTCAGTACACAATACTGATTTACACGTTTCCGGATCTAAAGTTGATAGGCTATCTTCCGAACTGTTGTCAATTACTAACACATTTTTCGTGAACTCATCTAGACTATTTTGTTCAGTGCTTTCTGATATAAGCAAGTCTTTCTCTGATTCTGAAACTTGTTCCATCATGATGCGAAACCAGACTTGACTGCGTGTTTCGTATGAATCAGTTTACATCTGTCCTCTAATTATCAGTTCTGGTGCAAGAATCTATGTTATTGACACTGAATGTACTGTTTATATTTATTACTTATCAATGTTATGTAACGTAAATGCACTTACGTCTGTCCTAAATTCACAAGAATAGCTTTTTTTCATTCAGCTTCCGGTTCTGTCAATGGAATTTCCTTTGCGCTCTGCGGGTCCCGAACAAGAAAACGTCAATGTCTTCAAGATCACAAAATTCCACCAAAAGAAATTTATACTAACATGTAGAGTGTCATTATATCTAAACAATTTTAATGTTTTCGTCTAATTTCTGACGTAGATTCACTGTTTAATCAATTATTTTGTATTTTTTCAACGTCGCTTCTTCAAGAAAACAACATGACGTCACGGCGCCAAAACGTATCTCTCTACGTTGAGGCGGTTCTAACGAGTACCCACAACCTTAGTCTTGAAGCAACAATAAGAAAAATAATGTATACCCCCTTAAACCCCAGTTTTCTCAATATAAAGTGAGGTTTAGGGGAGTGTTCATTTCATGGACTTGTTCACGTGATGAACCATGTCTGACTACCAGTCTATCGGAATACTTGATGCAATGTATATTCCTACAAGTTCGGTAATGCCTGAAGAGTTCACGAGTAGGATTTTGTTCATACATCGCATAATACGTAACGTAAGCGAAAACCGAGGTCAGCCAGCCTGTTGAAAACTGGTACATACAGGCAGGGAAGACGGTTGTTTATACTGAGTGGTTACGCAGAGTGATTTGAGTTACTGCTCGTTTACACGTTTGCTTGTTGCAATAACTCATTTCAATATGTTCTATTTAAAGAGATTCCCTTGGGCGCATGGAGAATGAACCTCAGCACAGAACTGCAGTTTACTAGCTTTTTCTCGGCCAGGCTACCTAGTTTTGGCTAATTAGACCTCATTAGTGACCATCAAATACATTTTCCTAATTCTGCAGAGGAATCAGTTCTACCAAAGGACGAAATATTCTCTGATGAAGGGCAGTAAAGACTTTTAATGGTCACATATATAGTCTTATCAATGTTTACTGTAAAAAGGTAAACCATTGCATTCAAGTTCCACGGCACAGAACTGAAAACTGTGAAGCGTACATATTTTTCTGGGCCAGACTAGCTAGTTTCAGCCCATTAGACATCGTCAGTGATGCTCAAATATATTCAAATGAATATATCCCTGTTTACCGGTATACATAAATGTTTCTTTCTTGCCATCTTGTCAATGATTTTGGCTGAACCCCCGGTCATATTGGAATGGATATGTTGAAATTATCGACGAGTTATGCGATGAGGTTTGACAGAAAACGATCAGTGCGGCTTCTGGGAACTTCGATTGAGCATATGTTTGAGCCGGTTAGCACAAAACGACCGACCGAAACCAATACGCTGTTAAGAGTATATGCAACGCGCCCCAACGTTGGCAAGTCATTCTGTGCTGGCTCTGACGTACATGTATGCTCGCATGAAGGGTGAGTAGGCCCTATCCGCTGGAATGTGATCGCTCTTTACAAATGCAATAACAACGGCTTCCTTTATTACGTGAACAAGTCCGTGAAGTGAAGACCCCCTAAACACCACTTTATATAGAGAAAATTGGGTTTACGGTTTTGAACATCATTTTCCTTGTTTCTGCTCCAAGACATAGGTTGTGGGTACTCGTTAGAACCGCCTCATCAAGGCGGTTCTAACGAGCACCCAAAACCTATGTTTGGTGTAAAAATAAGAAAAATGTCACTTATTTTCACCATAAAAAAAACCTTTTTGAGGAATGAAAAAATGCACTATATCACACGGATGTGTTATCGGAATGTTGATCGTCCGTTACAAATGAGCTGCGCCATCTCTTCGAGGTCTTGGTACAGTGACGTCAAAAGTCGATGTTGTTTGTCATAGCATGGTGTACGCCGTACTTTATGTGAAAAGCGACATACAAATGGAGTGAAAGAATCACAAACAGCCAAACAATGGCGCCAAGAAGATGAACAAACAACGCATTGGATATAAAGAACATACATTTGTAAGCAATAGAAACCAAACCAATTAGCTATCTCGATCCCTAAATGGTCTTTTCAGTCCTATAGAGGAAATAACCAAAAATAACCATCCATTAAACATTGGCTTCAAGAAAACATCCTGGAGGTCACATGGACTGCGCGGGCGCAGGCTGAATTTGCTGGTCCCGCATTTTATTAACCACATTCTCTTTTATTGCCGCTCGACTATTTTCTCTGCATGCGCATATTTGCAAGGCAGCTATTTAGCGCTAATGTTATTTCTCAGTATGTTTTCATTTTCAAGACATAATTTAAGTGCTAATTCTAACCCACATATGACTAATGGAATTATTCTCGTAATTGTAAGGATTACACTATGCCATTTCCATTTTTGGAGTTGTCAGATTAGTCTTATTTTGTTAACCTTTGACCTGCTGAATATTTATATATGCCACACCCACTACCGATTATCAACCAATCAGATAACTTGATGCAAACTATTGCGATAAATTCATAAACTGAATGACAAACAATGAAGATCCTGATCAGATGGCTTCTTCAGAACCTTAGACATATGAGGTCTAAAGTGTTTTTTTTTGTCAGGATACAACAAAATAAGTCTGACATGTCATATTATAGCACATCACGTGAACAAGTCCGTGAAATGAACACCGCCACCCCCCCCTAAACCCCTCTTTATATAGTGGGGTATACTGGGATATACATTCATTTTTCTTATTTCTGCTCCAAGACATATGTTGTGGGTACTCGTTAGAACCGCCTCAATGAGGCGATTCTAACGAACACCCACAACCTATGTTAGGAGTAGAAATAAGAAAACTACCATAAAATTTCATCAGAAGAGTAGCCATTTTGAAGATGTGAAAAAAAGCCATTGCGCCGCACGGGTGTGTTGTCGTAATGAGTTCAAGATCCCAACACGTTTTGTCTGTGTCTTTGGTTATTTTCCACTTCAACGACCAATTCATTTCTATTTAGGTCATAAGAGGGCATATCACTTTACCGAATCACACTTCCTTGGCCGGCTTAAAGACTTACTACTCAGAAATGTCAGTTGGTGCCTGATTCTCTGTCTCTGGCCGAACCCACTGGAGTCCAACTGTTGGTTTTCTTTTGTTTCAGCATTTCAGATATTTCGTGCTGTCGAGTCCTCATCGTTGTTTCATCTCTGTACTCAGGTGAGGTAACGGTGACGTGTATCTTGCATCATTGGTGCTTCTAACTTATATTGGCTTACAGTTGGACAATGTCTGCTGTCCTGGCAAGGGTTTCATTTGTTACTACACTTCCATTCATTTTCTTCTTTCACCTCTGTCCCTCACTATCATCTCCTCTACTATCTCATATATCTCTTGGACAGACCGATCTGTACCGTCGCTGGTCGCACAGTGAACCTTGCTAGAATAGTATGAGAAAATTATGTGAGCAGCAACAAACAAAAGTACATGTATGTGTTTTTGTCATATGCAGCCACCCCCCCCCCCCCCCCCCCATCAGCAGAGATGCCGATCAGCTGATAAGATTCTCAACCAAGCGCTAGATACATGTAGGTGATACAACCTTCTTACTGCAGACACGAAATTACAGTAAAATTCATATACTAAGACCACCTTTGGGACTGTTCAAAAGTGGTTTGAAGACCCAAAAGGCGGTCTCTTATAAGGAGACACTGGATATAGAAAACACAGAGAAAGATTACCTGAGACCTACTTTATAAACTTTTAAAAACAGATGTAGTCTTAATTTTAGGTGGTCTTAATAGCGCATTTTTTCTGTATTTGTTTTAAGTAATATGACAGTTCGTGCATTCTTTGTCTAACGCTGCTGTCTCATCCTAGGGGTAATTAGCTGTTCCAATTAGTCAATCATTGTTTGAGCCCCGCCAAGCGAATTTGGGTCTTCGAGCATTCCGTCATGACAAGTTTTAACTGCGCATGCCCAGCCATTCAGAAGGACCAGGGATATGGCTTTTTTGTCTGAAGGTTCCTCTTGATTCACTGCTTGTATGAGCGAGCAGCGAAGGTTCTGGCGAGACTGCGCGGATGCGCAGGCTCGCCTGAACATTCGCTGCTCGCATAGGCGATAAGTACCAAAATCGCTTGACGGGGCCCGTTTAATAAAGAAAAGCATGTAGGAGTACAATGTACTGGACCTACTTTTTAAACTGCCATCTGCTGATTTTTATTAACCACCCTAAGAGGGAAGCACCTTTTTTCTGTTTCTTTCTGAATGTTCATTTTTAGCAGCCACAATTTCATGTCATTGATAAACTTTCAATGAAATGGACAATCAATGTGACATCAAACTGCTGTTGAGTATCATGGAAAGAAAGGGATGAAATGTACATACAATGAAGTTTTCAGAAATAAACAATTGCTTTAAGCTACATGTAATTGAATGTATTGAATATGGTTGTAAGCATGCTTAAACGGCTTTTTCAGAATGCAAGAATAAGAAAGGCTCTAACTGTTTGCTCTTTTAAAGGAGCAGTCTCTATAAGGCTGTTTTCATGGCCACAACCGATTTCCTTTAAACTTTGTAGCTTCAAATTGGTACATGTTGGCTGTCTAATGGTGAATTTTTAGACTTTTTGGTCTACTGGTTTTTGCTGTATACACTATTAAAGTGGGTGGGGTAATGTCACCCCATCAAGGGTATACCAACAAAAATGCTATTATTTTTGTTCAAAGTGCATGACTGGAGGCGATGTTTGCCGTATACTTACTACCCTTTTAGGCATAACAGCCGGTGATAACAGTCTTATAAATATCAAACAAGAGAAGAGTTTATACGCGCTTGTAAGTTGTACCCAAATATCAGTAATTTTTATTCCCCAACTTTACGAAAAACCACAACACCTTAACAGTTTTCAACTTATTTCAAAGATCTTTCATAAATATAATGTTGATGTAATAGTCATTCTAGGTATATGTCAGAATTATTGTTATTTCATAAAACTTAAGAGTTACCTGCCCCTGAAATTGGATTTTACCCATTTTTTTAAATCGGAGTGCATTTATCCGTTTGTAGTACTCACAACTTCATTTGAAAGTGAATAAACCGATTCCATGCAAATATTATTAAATAGATGTGGACAAGGAAGTCATTTGATTTAATAGTGCATGCTAGTATTTCCTTTTTTTTTTTTGTTTTTTTTTTTTTTTGGTTATATATGAACTCTTAATTTCCAGGTGCAAATGGAACATTTGTCAACTGTCAAACATTTTTGACCACCAAAGCAGGCTTTGCTCATGTTGTGGAACCCCATTTTAGACTGATGCTGTGCTTAAATATAAACCTGTATGGTCTCACGACATGTTTAAGAATTTGTTAATTAACTGATCTTCCTCTGAATCGCTAGATGTACTCCATGTGTCAACAGCAGCATCATAAACAAAATCAATATGTTCCCGGCTTGGTTTTGCTTCACTATTTTCTGTTATGTTCCGGTAATATCCCAAATACCAGAGAACAGAAGCCATATGTGCGCAACATCCCACGGAACGAGCTCCACTTCTGCATCCACAATACCACCCAGTGATTGGGTTCAGTCCTTGTGTATATTCAACCCACATGTTATATGTTTTATTAGACGTGTGGCAAGAACGTATCTGTGCTTTAAGAACACCATCTTCTTCTTTGTGTGCCATTATCTCATATGATCCATTGTTGTCAAAATGTTCATCTGTGTAGGATTTGGCTTGTTTCAGCTGGTAAATACCTAGTTTCAAATCCCTGAGTTCATCCTAAGTCATCTCTGGGAAATTCTCAAGTTTCTCATCATGGATCTTTATCCAAATAACCCGTTTTTTTATCCCAGTTTTTTATCCCAGCCATTTTTTGTCCCGCCTGCTATTAGCATGGCGCGATATAGGCGCCCCGTTTTCCGTCCATTCGTTCGTTCGTCCGTTCGTCAAGGCTTCAACATTTGCGACGACCCTAGCGTTCACCCTAATGGTCAAGTTTATTTCTCAAGAACTATAAGAGATTCATTAATGATACTTGGTACAAACTTGTATCTGGGGATGACAACTTACATGCAAGCATCCATATTTGACCTTGACCTACATTTCATGGTTCACTGACTTTGTAAAATATTGCGACCACCCTAGCGTTCACCCTAATGGTCAAGTTTATTTCTCAAGAACTATAAAAGCTTCATTAATGATATGTGGTACAAACTTGTATCTGTGGATGACAACTTGAATTCAAGCATCCATATTTGACCTTGACCTACATTTCATGGTTCACCGACTTTGTAAAATATTGCGACCACCCTAGCGTTCACCCTAATGGTCAAGTTTATTTCTCAAGAACTATAAGAGCTTTATTTATGATACTTGGTACAAACTTGTATCTGGGGATGGTAACTTAAATGCAAGCATCCATATTTAACCTTGACCTATATCTCATGGTTCACTGAATTTGTAAAATATTGTGACCACGCTAGCGTTCACCCTAATGGTCAAGTTTATTTCTGAAGATTTATAAGAGCTTCATTGATGATATTTGGTGCAAACTTGAATCTGGGGATGACAACTTAAATGCAAGCATCCATATTTGACCTTGACCTAAATTTCATGGTTCACTGACTTTGTAAAATATTGTGACCACCCTAGTGTTCACCCTAATGGTTAAGTTAATTTCTCAAGAATTATTAGAGCTTCATTAATGATACTTAGTACAAGCTTGCATTTGAGAATGGGATCTTTTGAGCAAGCATCTATGTTTGACCTTGACCTACATATCATGGTTCGATGACTTTGCGCACCACATGCGCGACATAGCCTTCTGCGGAATTCTTGTTACGACCTTATCCGGCAACTTATTTGGAGCTATTGCTAGGGCCATCATTCTTCTAGCAATTACTTTGCCTGAATCTTTGCTTGTTACCAAAGGTAGTCCAAATGCATTGCACAATGAGCAAAAAATCCTTACATAGTCGCCAACATATGGTATTTGACTATTGGGCATTGTGTTGCTAAGGGCTTTCCACTTTTTAATTCTCCCATTAGCTGATTCGACAACCCATCTCACCTTTGTAACTAGCCTTGACTCATTCGCCTCTTCAGTCGTATGTTGCTTTTGAGATTTGTTTAGGAAGTAAGGCATATGAGAATTGATTCCAAAATCCTTTAGCATATCTATAGCATCCCTGAAGCCGCGGTCTACAACGAGAACATCATCTTTTTCAAACCAGTCAGTAATATTTTCTGCATTAGTCTTTAACATGTGTTTGGTAATCTTAGCATCTGTGTTTTTACCATCTGCAAGATACGGTCCCATCACAGTCAAAATGTAACCATCAGTGGCCACAAGCATCATAGGTTTCAGCAAAGGCTGTCCTTTACGTACGAAATAAGATCTTCTCTGAAATGAGTAGTTTCCACTCTTCTCAATATATATGTATGTTCCATCAGCCACTGCGATTGCAACATCAGAATTTGAATCCCCAAATAGGACATTTGCAAAAGTTGATGTATGATTCAGGGATGTTAGAGAAATACTTAAGGGTTATGAAATCAATTCTCATATGCTTCACTTCCTAATCAAATCTCAGAAGCAATATACGACTGAAGAGGCGAATGATTCAAGGCTAGATACAAAGTGAGATAGGTTGTCGAATCAGCTAATGGGAGAATTACAAAGTGGAAGGCCTTAGCAACAAAATATCCAATAGTAAAATACCATATGTTGGCGACTATGCAAGAATTGTTTGCTCGTTGTGCAATGTGTTTAGACCACAAGGACTGAACCCAATCACTGGATGGTACTGTTGGTGAAGAAGTGGCGCTTGTACCGTGGGATGTTGTGCTCATGTGCTTGCTAGCATGCACTATTAAATCAAATAACTTCTTTGTCCACATCTATTTAATTATATTTGCATGGAATCGGTTTATTCACTCCCAAATGAAGTTGTGAGTACTACAAACGGATAAATGCACTCTGATTTAAAAAAATGAGTAAAATTCAATTTCAGGGGCAGGTAACTCTTAAGTTTTATGAACTAACAATAATTCTGACATATACCTAGAATGACTATTACATTAACATTATATTTATGAAAGATCTTTGAAATAAGTTGAAAACTGTAAAGGTGTTGTGGTTTTTCGTAAAGTTGGGGAATAAAAATTACTAATATTTGGGTACAACTTACAAGCGCGTATAAACTCTTCTCTTGTTTGATATTTATAAGACTGTTATCACCGGCTGTTATGCCTAAAAGGGTAGTAAGCATACGGCAAACATCGCCTCCAGTCATGCACTTTGAACAAAAATAATAGCATTTTTGTTGGTATACCCTTGATGGGGTGACATTACCCCACCCACTTTAAGAGTGTATACAGCAAAATCCAGTGGACCAAAGAGTCTAAAATTTCACCATTAGACAGCCAACATGTACCAATTTGAAGCTACAAAGTTTAAAGGAAATCGGTTGTGGCCATGAAAACAGCCTTATAGAGACTGCTCCTTTGTGTGAAGGGGCCATTTTGCATATTATTGTTTTTTTCTGTATTCTTGGGCAATATCTCAGTGAAAGAATCTTCAAAACATTGTCAAAAGAAGGTGGATGAGAAAAATAATTAGTGATGGGGTTAAAACCTCGACAAGGAAATCTCTGACTCGTTTTCAGGTAATTCAAATCCCATGCGAAACTTGCCTGAGATTTCCTTCTCGCCGTCTCAAACCCACCATAGATTCTATAAATCGTCCATGAAGACACCTTCTTACTCGGGGGGACTCATATTGTGTACTTTGAATTTTGGTCGACTGTTCAACAATCGACCAAAAGTTGCCTTTAATATGTCAACCTGACTTAAAGTTGATAATGCCCGGCCGCGCATATAGCATTTTCTACAACATCCGGGTAACGTTTAGTTGTCTGGCCTCGTTTTCCTGGACACAGGTAAACAGTGAAGACCCTGATCAGACGCCGCAAAACGCGGCGTCTGATCAGGGTCTTCACTGTTTGCTTCAAGTATGAGAATTTAAGGTCTAAGTCTCAATTCAGGACCATTTACCCAGCCTACCCTCGGAGACAATTGATCCACCATTGCAGCCAGTGCTTCATTTTATTAGGGCTTCCATCATCCATTCTACGAGACATACAACAGTGTATGGAGTCTGACTGAAGTACCGCAGTTGCATAATTTCCTGCACGCTGTGAAGGACGACAATGGCGTATCCGTTGTAAAACAAGTGTTGAACTACTTTGAGAAAGAGATTGAACCCATATTTGACAAGTTCAGGAAAGGTACGTAAACTACTGTGAAAAGACATGTGCTCGCACCCGCTCGCGCGCGCGTGCATGCGTGTCCGCGTGTTTGTGGAGAGAGGGATGTGCCTCTATTTTTGGAAGAAAGTATAGTCGGTTAGGCTGTGTCTTTTCGTCACAGATACTGCGTAACCTTTAAACTGGCAATCACAACGCGTCAAAGTGTCGTCCGCTTTGTTGTCTTTCTGTAACTTAGTAAGTCATTATTGCATAAAGTATGGACTAGAGCTATAGGAGCAGTCTTATTTGTGTGGACCAGCACTGTTTGCCTGTTTGCAAAAATATGTTTAAAAGTTTTCAAGAAGACTCAACAGACGACATAAAAAGACGACATTTGAAAGGCAGAATTTCTTGGCTTCTTATGTGTTTTCCTCCGTCCATTGAAAGTCTTTTTAAATATATCGAGTTTCTGCTTCCGACTTATTACCACTCAATCAGAAAACGACGGTCATTAGGGTACCAAACAAATGTGACACAGCGCATTCTTGCAGTGCCCCGGGACTGACATTATGTTCAAATGAAAATATTTGATATGCATCGTAGATTGCGAGTGCCTGTCAGAGCTGCCTCAATGGGGCGCTTCAATCTACATTTAAGCAAAAATATATAAATAAATAAAATAACGAGATAATGAACATACGTGTAAATACCACTTTTTAGCTCACCTGAGCTTAAAGTGCTCAAAGTAAGCTATTTTGATCGGCCTCTGTTCGTGCGTGCATTCGTCCGTCGTCAACATTTGCTTTTAACGACTTCTTCTTTAAAACTGCTGGACAGATTTTGAGATTTTGGATGACCATCTACCATAATTGCTCAAACCGTTCTGCTTGGATGAACAAGATGGTCACTAGGGCTAAAAATAAAATATAATAATAATAATATAAAAAAATAAATCTTTAAACGACTTACCAGTGGATGAATTTTAAAATAATTTCACAGGAATGTTCCTTGGGTGACCCTCTACCAAAATTGTTCTAACTGTTCTGCTCTGGTGAACAAGATTGTGTAGAATAATAATAATAAAAAACTTTAAACGACTTCCCCTCATTAAGCAGTGGTCTGCCTCCGCCCATCGGGGCTTGAAGAAATAGATGGGCTGCATGGTGCTTCCACACAGAGCTGAATCCGACCGCACACGAGTACTGGTAAACTGCTTAGAGGATCTAAGCCTGCCCAGGCAAAGCGGTGCGAGTCGGACCGTCCATGCTTATAAACTCTATTGGTTTCATTGGGCGACAGGGCTTGAGGTGTAATATCATCTCAAAGTCGGGTAAAAGTCCCACGTAATTGGAAGCAACGTTTCCAAAATGACATATACAGTGTTGACGGGGACGTTTAATCTTAAATCAAACAAACAAAATCCTTAAGTAGTGGATAAATTCAGAAATAATTTCACAGGAATGTTCCTTGGGTGTCCCTCTACAAAAATTGCAGAAACCGTTCCGCTCGGATAAACAAAACGGCCACCAGAGTTAAAAATAGAAAAAAATATTAAACGACTTCTCCTTAACCTGTGGATGGATTTCGAAATAATTTCACAGGAAAGTTCATCGGGTGACCCTGTGCCAAAATCGCTTAAACCGGAGCAAGATGGTAGCCTGAGCTAAAAATAGAACAAAAGCCTTTAAATGACTTCTCCTCCCTAACCAGTTGATGAATTTTGAAATAATTTCTCAGGAATGTTCCTTGGGTGACTCTCTACCAAACTGTTCCACTAGAAAGAACAAGGACTGTCAGGTAAGTTTTATCGGCACCTATATCGCAGTACTGTCCCTTGAGCCGCTATTTGTACAATATGGATCAGGTGAGCGATCCAGGGCCATAATGGCCCTCTTGTTGTCGTATAAAGTGGGGTTTACAGGGGGTGTTTATTAAAAGGAATTCACCGTGATTTGTAGTGGCTATTAACTTATTTGCGTTCTCTTTATTTTCGCTGCTACCACAAAAGTTAACATCTGCTTCATATAAACAGTCGGTCGTGGTACATGTACATTTAGGTCAGTCGGATGCGCGTCTCACTAATGATCAGGAGGTCGCTGATCCACTGCCTGCCAGGGCCCAGTTGTTCAAAGCCTCGTTAGCTTAAGGACTCGTGAGTTGTCAAACTGTCAACCTTTCTAGCAAATTCAATATCTAAAATTTTGATATTTTTCCTTAAAAAATGTGAGTAGCTTTTGCATTTAGAAAAGCAGCTCACATTTTCAACAAATTTATAAGCATATTTGCCATATTAAACGATCAAAGTTTTATCGATACGTTAACTAACGGCGTTGTTAGTTATGAACAACAGGCCCCAGGTCCCAACGAAAACACGCCTATGCACATACATTGCCAATTTTTCTGCCAAAAATTAGAAATTTTAAGATGAAAAATTGTGATATTTTTCAGATTTCTGCTTTTGAGCAGAAATAAGAAAAATAATGTATACCCCCTTAAACCCCAGTTATACTATATAAAAGTGGGGTATGAGGGGTCAAAATTATATAGGCGTGTTCTAGTAATGAACATCCTTGCATGGAGATGATTATGAAAACTTTTCTACGGTCATTACCTCCCTTGAAATGATTGATTCAAGAGTGGCTGTCAGATTCACTGTACTGCCAAGCCACTAATGTATAACCACGTCCAGGAAAAGTGTGGTTAGGTAAACTGACCGACGACTCGATATGCCTTTAAAGAGTTGATTGGGTCGTTCATATCCAAACAAAAATAAATAAATTATGGAACAGTATATTACATGTAAATGAACATGAAAATATACGTTTATAAATATGAATGAAATTGGATATGCTGCCTCAAACAAAACAACGTACCTCAAACAAAACAAACGCAGCACCCCTACAATTTGAAATTGACCGGTCTCAAGCTATTCGATGGATGCTTGTAGTTAGTTATTCGTTATAAATGTAACAAACCAGCCTTGAGAAGAAAATAAAAATAACGTATACCCTTGTAAACCCCAAGTATGCCTATATTAAGTTTTGATATCGTCTGTGATGAAACGTCTTAGCCGTTTAAATCGATTGTCTAGTTCCAAAGTTAGTAAATAGATTACTACAGTAGCGCTACTGCTATTTCTCACCTGATTATCACTGACCAATGAAATTAAACAAATACCGAAGAAAGTTTTCCACGATGAAATCGGTTTACCCACGTGAGCCTACTTAGCTTAGGGCCAGAAGTTATAGTTAAGACTAATCTCCAGCGCTATAGAATGCGGCATTTATTAGGTGTATATGTTCTGCGCAGAGTAGGAATCGGTACAATTCCGGAATTGTCCTGTGCAAATTAGGAATCTCACAGTGAGAATTCCTACCTTGCGCAAGCCAATTCCGGAATTGGCCCTGCACAAAGTAAGAATCGTGAACAAAGTAGGAAAGTAGTAAGGGCGTTACTTGAGCGCCATGGACTGCGCATGCGCAGCATTTGTATAACTTCCGGTGAAATGTAAGCGAAACGATTAGATGACGAAACTACCCTAAATATCGGACGAGTGTTCGAATGACGTAACTCGCGGTAATTACGCCGTAAGTATCCTAAATTTTGAGGCGAAAGATGTTCCCGCGGATTGGCGAAGTTCGCCGTCCCCGATCTGGTCGGGGTGATCGGGGTCTTTCCCGTTCGGTCGAGCACTCCTATCCCAATATTTAGGGAGATACTACCCGGTATAGTATCGATGGGGCGCAAATTAATTCTCTCACCCGCAAAACGATTATCGCCTCGAAAACCGGGAAAACAATGGAAGGTGTTGGAAGAGCGCGATTTGATGCGAGAAACTAGGAATGGACCGCGTCGTGGAATATGTTTATTGCATTCCGCGATTTCTCTCATAGCCCCCCATCGGTGTATCGAGTTTCACTAAAATACCTTTAAACCTATCAGAGGTACGCTCCGGACAAGCTTTATATATCACCCCGTCTCCGCTATGCCCTTAGTCGTTGGTTGGACATAAAACGGACAAGCGCGTACACACGCACATGCGTATAAGACGCCATGGTATACAACGTTGCACCAACGTCGCGTCAACGATTTTTTTCTTTCACTAACATTTTTAGGATAATAACGCTAATCATCATCCGTTTATCATTTTGTTGTTCTTTCCCCTTTTGCGATCCGAGATACAAATGTTATAGATATATGTTAGAGTAGCCTTGCCGAGGCGGTTCTCACGAGTACCCACAACTTTGTCTTGGAGCAGTAATAAGGAAAATGATGTTTACCCCTGCAAAGCCAAATTTTACTGTATAAAAGTTGGGTTTAAATATGTAAGAATCGCCTCGATGAGGCGGTTCTAACGAGTACCCACAACCTATGTCTTGGATCAGTAAAATAAGGTTTACCCCCCCCCCCTACATACCCAAAGTTTACGGTTTAAAAGCTAGGTTTAAGGGAGTCGAAATTATATGGGCGCGTTTTCGCGATGATTTTACGAATTTATAGTAGCGACAGAAGCGGAGCAAATTCTTTCCGTATCAAGAGTTTCGCCTCGACCTCGTTTCGCGTTAAAGTATTTTTGCTCTGGCTACGCCCCCACGATATCCGTATAAATTCCATAGCCGAGAAAGATTCTCCGAGATATAAATATTGTAGATATGTCCGGTAAAGGTCTCGCACAACTGGGAGCAACGTCCCCAAAATGACCTATACGGCGTTGACGGGGACGTTAAACCTAAAATCGAACAAACCAAACGGTCCATTCCTAGTTTCTCGCATCAAATCGCGCTCTTCCAGCACCTTCCATTGTTTTCCGGTTTTCGAGGCGATAATCGTTTTGCGGTTGAGAGAATTAATTTGCGCCGCATCGATACTATACCGGGTAGTATCTCCCTAAATATTGGGATAGGAGCGCTCGAGCGAACGGGGTAGACCCCGATCACCCCGACCAGATCGGGGACGGCGAACTGCGCCAATCTGCGGGAACATCTTTCGCCTCAAAATTTAGGATACTTACGGCGTAATTACCGCGAGTTACGTCATTCGAGCACTCGTCCGATATTTAGGGTAGTTTCGTCATCTAATCGTTTCGCTTACGTTTCACCGGAAGTTATACAAATGCTGCGCATGCGCAGTTCGTGGCGCTAAAGAAACGCTAATACTACTTAGGAATATTAAATGTTTCTGTTTAATTTAGCATTTATTACAATTATGACTCATATCATGAAGCTTTTGTTAATGGAATCCTGAGAAATTAAGTATATTATTCAAATGGCTCATATTTGGTGTAAAGATACTCTGAGATAATTTAACACAACTGGTGCCATGTGTCATTGAAACTGATCGTTATACATGTTCTATTTTCGCCTTCGACTTCAGCAGGTTACAGGTTACGGGTTCGATGCTAGCCAGGTTGGGCGTCTCACATGGGGTCCGATGGAAGCTCGAACAACAACGGCTTTATTCAGTAGGTCACGGAGGCCCGTCGACGGACAGATGGATGGATTGATATAATTAATTGATGCAAGAGAGAGAGAGAGAGAGAGAGAGAGAGAGAGAGAGAGAGAGAGAGAGAGAGAGAGAGAGAGGGGGAGAGTGAGAGATCACCCATGCAGTCTTATCAGTGTGGCCGCCTTTTGCCATATAACAATCTCAATATGCAGATCAACAAATCTGTATAAGAAAGTCAGTGTGAACCCCACTTAATTTGTCATTTAGAAGTGTTTAAACACAATACATCTACTACAGCTGGTGTTAAGGGAAAGTTTTGCAACTCTTAAAATTCTCCCTGTCCTTATATTTTCTGGTACTGTCGATTGTAGAATTCATTATGGAATTTTGAAAATATCTGACGGCCTGATGAGGCCTAATTTGCCAAAACTAGCTAGTCTGACACAGAAAAACTTGCACACACTGCAATTTTTAGAACTATAGTGTAGTCCATGCTTCCAAGGGATTGCCTTTATTGGAACATATCACATGGGTATGAAGTTTTCAGTATTTTTGAAATAAAGTCTGTTTCTGGTACCAGATAGAAACACCCCAATGAGACATATATGTATGTCTGAATCAAATATTAGAGACACGATGGAGTATGTTATATTGATATGTTGAATAGACAGCCAAAGCCACATCAAACAAACACTAATATACAGGCTTCCAGCAAAATAAATAATGACCGACCTTGATGTGAGAACAATAATTTTAAAACCTCTTTTGCCGTTATCTTTGTTATTTTTATTCATTAAGCTGTTTTCCAATGGTAAGTTTTGCATTAAAATATATATATTTTTATTTCTGAAATCCGGTACTGGATAAAGGGAAAGAAAAAAAACAAGAGCACCGCAAGCGGGTGCCAACGCTCGTCTGCAGTTTCTTTTAGAAAACAAAAGTTCTAAGTCAAATCAAATTGCAAGATGGAGTTATAAAACTTGTAGGGATTGTAGCTCTTGTGATGATGAGTATGTGTATGAAGTTTCATGAAGGTAGGCCAAATACTTTTGGAAATATGGTCAAGGTTAAGTTTTTTGGTTAATTTTTCGAAAAATAGGTCAAAGTTCAAAGGTCAAGGTCACAGGTCAAAAAGTGTGGTATGACTGAAAAGGTCTTGTCCCAAGGAACATTCATGTGAAGTTGGAAGGCTCTGTTGTGAATAGTATTGAAATAAGAGACAAAAACAATTAAAAAAAAACGGAGAGAAAAGGGGAGAAAATTCAATCAAATTGCAAGATGGAGTTATAAAACTTGTAGGGAATGTAGCTCTTGTGATGGTGAGTATGTGTATGAAGTTTCATGAAGGTAGGCCAAATACTTTTGGAAATATGGTCAAGGTTAAGGTTTTCGATTAAATTTTCGAAAAATAGGTCAAAGTTCAAAGGTCAAGGTCACAGGTCAAAAAGCGTGGTATGACTGAAAAGGTCTTGTCCCAAGGAACATTCATGTGAAGTTGGAAGGCTCTGTTGTGAATAGTATTGAAATAAGAGACAAAAAACAATTTAAAAAAAAAACGGAGAGAAAAGGGGAGATAATTCAATCAAATTGCAAGATGGAGTTATAAAACTTGTAGGGAATGTAGCTCTTGTGATGGTGAGTATGTGTATGAAGTTTCATGAAGGTAGGCCAAATACTTTTGGAAATATGGTCAAGGTTAAGGTTTTCGGTTAAATTTTCGAAAAATAGGTCAAAGTTCAAAGGTCAAGGTCATAGATCAAAAAGTGTTGTATCACTGAAAAGGTCTTGTCCCAAGGAATATTCATGTGAAGTTTGAAGGCTCTGTTGTGAATAGTATTAAAATGAGAGCAAAAAATGTGTTTCAGAAAAAAATTGGAAAAGGGGAGATAATTCAGCCAAAATCAACAATGTTGTTATGGTCCTTGGTCAAAATGTAGCTCTTGTGATGATGAGTGTGTGTATGAAGTTTCATGAGGCTAGGTCTAATACTTTTTAAGTTATAGCCAAGGTTAAGTTTTTTTGGAACGACGCAGGACGACGCAGGACGACGCAGGACGACTACGCAGACGCCGGAGTGATGACAATAGCTCTAAAGTTTTTTTTCCAAAAACAGACGAGCTAAAAACTGATCGACAAGTCATTCTTTCATTGATAAAACTCAATATGGTTCTATTCTTACTTTGTCCAGAAATTTCTACTTTGCACAGAGACATTTACCTTGACAAATAATCGATATCCTTTGAGCAATTCTAGAATTGTACCGGTACAATTCCGGAATCGTTGCGCAAAGTGAGAATTCCTACCTTGCGCAGGACAATTCCGGAATTGTACCGATTCTTACTTTGCGAAGAACACATACACTATCTGTGTAAAGCACGATAGTTATTACGTTGATTCTTTTACCAGCATGTACTCAGAAAATCGACTCAGGTTTGTTTCTCATGCTTTCATTTTGTCTGCAATAGGTATTATTCATGGAGATGTGAATGAGCAAAACCTGGTAATGAAAGAAATACCAAACCAAGATGACATGCCAGCTCACCTTCGAGTTCATGAGGTTGCTTGCATCCTGGATTTCTTTGACTCAACGATCACGTACCCTGTATTTGACGTCGCTATGTGTATTATGTACACGTCTCTGGATGCGCCGAAGGATATCCAGTTGGATGTGGGAGGTTATGTTCTCTCAGGCTATCAGCAGTTTGTATCACTAAATGATGCCGAGTTTGACAGCTTAGTTGGTTTGGTCTGTGCTCGACTTTGTCAGTCACTCGTGTTCGGGGCACATGCATATTTGCTGGATCCTAGCAATACATACTTAATTACCACTTCAAAAAGCGGTTGGGAATTCCTTCACAGACTTTGGAAAATACCTAAAGATGAATTAAAAATGAAATGGAAAGACACGATGACGGCCAACCAGCAAGCCGAAAATCGACAAAGAAACTAAGCTAAAGAAATAAACAGAATACATTCACATTGATGTTGTGAATGCAAAATACACCAAAACCTCATTATAACACTGTTCATTATAACACGGGGTTTTGGTTTTGGATATAACACAATGTCAGAATGGATCCCAAACATGTAAAGATTATTAGATTATGTAGAAACGTGACCATAACTGTTTTTTCCATATTATCTATATATTTTTGTTTTGATATGTTACGATTGTTTAAATTTATGTAACTAACTGGGTTTTTGGTTTGGACCCCATTAATAGTGTTATAAAGAGGTTGTACTGTAATGATGTCCGCACATACACGTATTTAGCTGGGTTATGCCCTGTTTTCGAAATGTTTCACACTTTTATTAGAGTTGCGAACGATATGAAAGCTGAAGTCCTTTTGCAACGCTCCTACCTGGTAACAATGTACACTTAGGAGTAGAAACCTCAGATAAGTTTGTGATTCCAAGAAATTTAAAAGTCTCCCTTTTTGTCTTTTTGCTCTTTCGGTGTCTTGGGGTGCATTACGAAAACACGCCTATACAAATACATTGTAAATTTTACCGCCGAAAAAGCACAAATTTTTAGGCGGTTCTTACGAGTACCCACAATCTATATTTTTAGCAGAAATAGGAAAAATATTGTAATTTTTCGTCTTAAAATTTGCATTTTTTCGATATTTTTCTTATTTCTGCTGAAAATACAGATTGTGGATACTCGCAAGAAGCGCCTCATTGAGGCGGTCCTCACGAGTACCCACAATCTATATTTTAGAGCAGAAATAAGAAAAATAAGGTTACTATATAAAAGTGGGGCTCAAGGGGGGGGGGTCAAAATTTTATAGGGGTGTTTTCGTGATGCTGTGTTTATTTATAGTGGCTTTTTGCCTGAGTTGCTAAGCAGAGTAGCTTTACGTACTGATGTCCACGTGACAATCATTGATTTGAATGAAATCTAGGCAATGATTATTTATAGTCGTGGCTTAGTGTGTGTTGTGTGAAGAGTGTTAAATGTATCTGTTGAATCTATCTGTCCTGTGTTGGGTTTGGCAACTGCAAAATAATAATATTAATAATAAACTAAAATATATTATTGCATATGCACATCCATTCATTGCACGTTTTCTTGTTGGCTCTGATATCATCAGATTAACAAGTCCACATTAAAGTGAGGAAAAGGGATTCTCGGTTTTACTGAATCTCCTCATACTCGAGCTGTAGAGTTGTTTGGAAGTTTACCAGGCTACCTACATGACGAGGTATATATACGGGGTAGCTGAATCCAACGGAACATCGACGGTTTACAATCGGAATTTCGTTTTTCGGCAACGCGTCAGCGGAGCCGTTAAACGAAATTTACAACCGTAAAGCCGACGGTTTACCTCTCCAAAATAGTTTTCAATAAAGCTATCACCATTTCAGAAAGGCTATCACCATTTTAATGCATTTGTTTGATTGTTTTGTTAAACAATCTTACAACCTGCTCAATGCGACAAGCGCTGTGGGCTGTGTAGCATCAAACGCCAGCCAATATAAAGCAACATTACGTGGTGATGTCTGGTGTCCGACAGTATATGGCAGAATATACTGTAGGAACTGTTTGACGTTATCTAATCAGACGTCGCATTGCAAACACAAGCGCATTAGAATAATATTTAAATAAATCAAGAGCTAGTGTCGTCATGCGAAAAACTTTGACATATATCTTATTTTCGTTACATCACGTAAACAGGTCTGTGAAATGAACACCAACCCCCCACCCCCCGCTAAACCCCACATATATAAAAAACTGGGGTGTAAGGGGGTATACATTATTCTTATTTCTGCTCCAATACATAGACAGACTCTGAAAGGGCAGAGAAATCAGTTGGTCAATTTAACGATGCATTTAATAAAACTGAGTTCATGGAAGTTCCATTGACTGGAAGATCGGCACCATTCATGAATATATTGTTGTGTCAGCTGCAGGAGTGATCAAGTTATTTCAAGGCTTAAACCCCAGTAAGGTCTTAGGACCTGATCTTCATTTTAGAGTCCTGAAGGAACTAGCAAATGAGTTAAATCCAGTTTTTGCACACTTGTTTCAACAGTCTCTTGATACGGGTGAAATTCCAAAAGAATGTCTCTCAGCAAACATCTGCCCACTCTTCAAAAAAGGAGATAGGGCTCTTGCCCGTAATTATCGCCCTGTGTCTCTGACTTGTTTTCTGTGTAAATTGCTTGAACATATAGTCTGCTCAAACACCATGGCCCACTTGGATGAACAAAAACTTTTGTCATACAGACAGCATGCATTTAGGAAAAGGCATAGTTGTGAAACTCAGCTGAGCACAGTCATTAATGACTGTTGACACATTTATTCTGGACTTCGAGAAGGCTTTTGACACCCCTCCTCATGAACTATTTACATCTAAGTTATTTGGTTACGGAATTGGGGGGAAGACCCTCAAATGGATAGATTCCTTTCTTAGCTACAGAAAACAGCGTGTTGTTGTTAATGGTGAATCTTCAGAGGTCTGTCTGGAGTCCCGCTAGGGACTGTTCTTGGTCCTCTATTGTTCTCCGTGTACATCAATGATATTTCTATTGGCATTGACTCAGAAATAATACTGTTCGCAGACGACTGTATTTGTTACCGGGAAATTAGAGATGCAGATGAATCACTGAAACTTCAGGCTGACATAGATAGATTAGGATGTTGGGTCCGAAAATGGGGCATGAGATTTCAGCCAGTAAAATGCAATATTATGCAGATAACTAGGAAAAAATCTAATAAAGTTGAGGCTTCTTACACCTTTTAGGGAACTGTCCTCGAGAATGTGGACTCCAATTAATACCTTTGAGTGACAATTGAGTTGGAATACTCATATTAGCAACATGTGTTCTAAGGCAAATAGAACGCTTGGTTTCCTGAGACGAAATCTTCATCAGTGCCCTCAGGATGTAAAAAGAGGCAGCATATAAAGGTCTTGTTCGCCCAATCTTGGAATATGGTAGTTGTATCTGGGACCCCAGTGGAGTGGTCCTTAACGAAGAAATTGGGAAAGTTCAGAACAGAGCTGCTAGATTTGTAATAGGCAATTACTGCTTTGAAACTGGGAACATGACTGGAATACTTGAAAAATTAAAATGGGAGTCTCTCAAGAAAAGGAGAAAAGACAGTAGGCTCATACTTTTATACAAAGGTCTAAAGGGTGCTGCCAGCAATCCAACAGATGACCTTGTTCCCCCAGCAAGACACTGTAGAAATCACCATTCGTTTCAGACCCTTACTGCAAGAACTGACACTTATAAAGAGTCGTTCTTCCTCAGAACCATTAGAGATTGGAATGCCCTTCCCGATTCGATTATTTCGACAGCTGAAAGTGTTGATGATTCTGTAGCTAAATTTACCTCTTTGGTTAGAGCGAGGGACTAACTTCCCACATCACAGGCCCTGGTGTATGAATGTCATTTGGCGTGTCACAAGAAATAATTTTGATTCTGATTTTGATTCTGAAAGATCAATTGGGCGGTTCTAACGAGCACCCACAACCTATGTTTGCAGCATAAATAAGAACAATTTATCAATCCATCTTTTCTTTATATGGCGGGGTTTCCGAAGGTGATCATTGCATGGTCTTGTTGATGTGATTTAGTGTACGTTTAGTAACTTTTGTAAGGTTCGAGCTGCATATGTATACACATTTTAAAAGGTTGTCTTGGAATCAAGAACACATCATACAAAGCAATCTGGACACTATCTGGACACTATTTTATTGAGCACTGCTTTACTGTAGTTTGTAAGATTGCTTGCGCTCCTACCTTGCAAATTTTGGGTCGAGTTTGCCAGTTGACCCAAAGTTAGTAAGCACACAAGCCTTGCTTTACGTTGTTGATGTCAACGGGACTCACTTATTTGTGTTGTTCTTGCCGCTGTGACTTCATAGTGTCGTGTTAAAGAAAGCTTGTTGTAAACCATTGACTCGGATGCCGCAGAACGCAGAATATTGGAATTTAGAGGCTAAACGAAACACTCTAAGTTCCCGTTCAGGACTATTTTCCAAGCCTACATTCAGAGACCACACCAGTACTCTCACTGCTTTCATTAGGGCCCTGCAAATATTTTGCGGGTGCCCTATAGTAATCACCATGTCTGTCCGTCCGTCCGTCCATCCGATTGTCCGTCCACATTTTTAATGTTTTTTTTTTTCTAAATAACTCTAAAACCGTCAAACGTATTAACTTCAAACTTTAGATATAAAGTCATAGCAACAATCCACAATTTTGTTGCAAGTTATGTAACTCTGGTTCAATATTAACAGAGTTTTGGCTCTTTTAAAAAATCAAAATTGCAGCTTTTTCATCTTTTTTTTCATCATAATTTCAAAATCGCTACATATATTCCAATGGAACTTTCTACAGTAATTGACAGTGGCAATACACACCCGTATAGCAAAGGGCAATAACTCTAGCTTCAATATTTTTTCATGTTTTTTTCTTGATATCTTACAAAACGTCAAGCGCATCACTTTCAAACATCAAACATAAGGTCACAACAACAATACACACTTTCATGTCAAGTTATGTATCTCTAGCTACAATATTGTTAGAGTTATGGACCAATGAAAAATAAGAAATTTCAGTAATTATCATCTATTTCCTTTGTCATAATTGCAAAACCGTTACAAATATTTCAAATAAACTTGCTGTAGTTATTGAAAGTGACAATACACACATGTGTAGCAAGGGGCAACAACTATAGCTGGTTTACATTTGGAGACTTATGCCTCTTTATCGACTTAAAAAGTTTTACATCGGCCATAGTTCTAAAACAATCTATGTTTAAAGTAACTAGTAAGAAACAGTCAGAGTACCGACTGAGACTACTGACAGGCAAATGCCATTGTATGCCTAAACTTTTCTACCAACACACCGACACACACTTCCACCCCGCTCCCTTCAAACGTGCTACTGCGGGCCTTGATCGCGACTGGGACTGTTCTAGTTATTATCTGTACTCAACAACAATGGTCACTGTGATCCCAAAGGAAACAAAAATGACGCAGTACTCGAGCACGTTCTACTGAAACAACACTTAATAAGTCAAGTGACGTCAGTCTAAACAATAGTTTTATACGATCTGATTGGGCGTTGACGACGTTAACGCTGTTCCACTCTTTGTAGAAAAACGGCGTGTAAATGTTTTTCAGCTTTGCAAGGTTGCCGTATAAGCATTTATCGCCCAGTGATGCGGAGCAAATACATGTATAAGAAATAAACTTAATTTTGCTGCTGTTCACGACTGTGATGGTTCTATTTATTGTGGGTACTCGAGTGATCCAATAACGCAGTACTCGAGCAACTTCTACTGAAACAACAATTAATAAAAGCAGTGACGTGAAATACAAATACAGTGAAACCTCGATAGCTCGAACACGGATTGCTCGTTTACCATGGCTATGTCGAACTCGTTCCGAAATCCACTGAGGTTTTTTCTCATGGCACCAGATATCCTTTTATCTAGGCTAATTTATGGATGTTTGATTTATCTTGAAAAGATGTGTTGGGTGTACTCATTAGAATCGCCTCATTGAGGCGATTCTAATGAGTATACACAACATACCTTTGTTTTATAAAAAAAGTCGAAAATATATCCTGTGGTCATCCAAATTATGTCCCATGGCCTCGTAGCAACCCTCAGTAGTCCGAACTACACCTATCTCGAACAAAGTTTCTTAGTACCGAAGGTGTTCTAGTTATTGAAGCTCGACTATGCACTCATTCATTATATAAATGGTCCAAATACTGCGTGCCTATAGCCTATACATAGGCATTGGAAAGAAACTGTGATTTATTCTGCAATATATACATGATCAGTGTAAAGCCTAACGTAAACCTATAGAAAACAATGTAATTCATACTTCCATGAACGCATCGAGTCACATGATTTTCAGTGACATCAAGAACCGTCAATCTAAACCATGGTTCTGTACAATCTGATTGGGAGTTGGCGACGTCAACGCTGTTCCTCTGAAAAACAGCGTGTAAATGTTTTTTCAGCTTTAAAAGTTTGCCCTATCAGCATTTGTTTTCGCCTAGTGGTGAGGAGTAAAGAATGTAAATATAAGAAATAAACTTTTTTTTCTGCTGTTCATGAACGTATGATGACAGCGGACCACTAGCAAAGTTTACATGAACCCCTTTAGTGGCTCATTCACTTTGCAGGCGACCCACTGCGTTCAGACTTTCATGTACAGCAGAAAAATAGAATTCATTTCTTTCAATGAATCAAAGGGAAGAAAAGCGTGAGTCGAATAGCCGCCGTTTTATGAGGTCACATCTTAATTCTTTGACGTTAGACGGTGTAATGTCGTATCGAAAGCGTTAGAAAAAGACATAAATGCATGAGTTAGAGTCATTAATTTCGACGGGATTTCTTCCAACAATGACGAATGTTGGGAGAATTTAAAGGAAACAGCAACATTATTATCGGTTTTTAGTGTGCTAGAATCGAAATAGATAGTATAAACATTTTTTATTGTATCTTTCAAGCAAAGGCGTTTGGCCACAAGTTCTACCAACGTTAGTTACGGCCCTCCCACTGAGCGCCCAACTTCTCCAAGCAAAGGGGTTGGGCCAAAAGTCCTCCAAACATTATTTATGGCCCTCCCCGATCGAAAAAGATAAGCTCTAGTGTGTGAATTGTTGAGTTATCGGTCAGTTGTAAGTAGACAAATCACTCGTGCTACAATTGAACTCCAAACTGTGATTTATTACTCAGCAATTCACTGCTAGGGCTGATCTAATTCTCATTACGATAACTCTCCCGTGCAACATAGGGCATTTTTCACATATCCAAAACGGCTACTTTTCTGATGAAAATCCTTGACAATTTTGTTATAAATGTTCAAAACATAGGTTGAGGATGCTCGTTAGAACCGCCTCTGTGAGGCGGTTCTAACGAGTACCCACAACCTATGTATTGGAGCAGAAATAAGAAAAATAGTGTATACCCCCGTAAACCCCAGTTTTCTCTATATAATGTGGGGTTTAGGGGGGTCTTCATTTCACGGACGTGTTCGCGTGATGTTACTTCACATACAGACCCCGTGAGTTGACTCAGGACTATATATAGCTTATTGAAGTCAAAACATAAAAACATATGTATTGCGATATATTCGTAGTAAAATAGAAGCACAAACAAAAATATAGTATTTGAAACTTTGGTGTAAACGAAGACGGTCCAAGTTTACAGGTCAGGGTGTCTTATTCCGTGTGCTTTTGTGTCACAATAAAACGCGCGCACTAGCACGCATGCATACACGCACATGCATCCCCCAACGCTAGCCTAACTA